>BMAU01006771.1:252500-688657 GCA_019973935.1 Trichonephila clavipes
TATAATTATTTATATAATTACAGTAATTTTTTTTACTTTATAAAATGCAAAAAAATTACACAAAATATGGTTTAATATTTAATAAACCTTTCATAAATAAATTTATTTAATTTTAGAAATACTTCAATGGATTGAAGAAAAAAAACTGATCACGTGGAATTGAACCCTGACCTCGTGCATAGTAAGCAGACGATTTTCCAATCAAACTACAGAATTGTTGGATGAAATTAAAATTTCATATTATAAAAGCTAAGCATGAATTTCGAAGGTTCATTGCTCCAAATTGACTGCCCATTCGGCAGAATTACATTGAGGGGTGAACACCCTAAAGGAGTACTACTATATTACACCAAGTCTCGATCCCAAATGAATTTTCTTAGTCGAGCCCTCTCCTTGTTAGCAGTGAAAAAAAACACCTCAATTACTTTAATTATATAAATGGGGCTCTCTGTACTTCCTTTGTAATTCAAATTTGTAAAGTATGGTCTCTCCACATTTTCCGAATTTTTTTCTTGTTTAAATCTCGATGAGTATATTTACGAAATTTAAGTAAGAGTACTTCCATAACAAAATAAATAACTAAATATTATACATGGAAACATTTTAAAAACATATAGTTTCTCATTGTATATAGGGACAAGTCTTTAAAATGCACATACATAATTCATCGCTACTCATCGTAATCGAAAGCCTTGTAATGAATAAGTTAAAAATCGCTTTCGTCACTTGAAGGTGCAATTGCAATTTCAATTGATTTATTTTTTGGCAAAATAAAGTAAGAGATAAGTTTCTGTGACGAAGGACGGGTGGTCAGTTGCTTGTAAATGTCACAATAACCAGCTATACATGATTGAAGCCATTTTTTCAATTTTATACTCCTTTCTTAACTGGAATCTATTTTAAGAAAATGCTTTTCCAATTTGTTGGAAAGCTTGATCCCTGGATATTTTTATCCACTCTCAAAGAATCTTGCTTCTTGTCCGTCTTCATAATTCATCAAGTTATTGACAATATCACTGTCATTGAAAGTTTCGTTTTCAATCAAGAGCAGGCTGCTGGAGCGTTGAGAGAAAGCAACTAAATGCACATTATCGGCAGACTGTAACAAATGAGAAGAGTGTCTTGAAGTGTCTACATTTCAGTGGCGGAATGTACACCACCCCCGCATAACAGGGGGGTAAGGATTCTAGGGGGCCTAAGGCCTAACTTACGCTAAATACGTATTTATCCAATTTATAAAATATTAAAGGCAAAACCTGACTTTCAAGGGAAGGGGGTTCCTAACATTCTCCGTTACGCCACTAGTAAATAGATAGAAAACATTACAGTGGCGCCAAAGCCATTGAAATTCATACACCGCATAAAAAATATCGCACATAAAAAATCGCTCAAAAAAATTACACAAAAATAAAATCGTTTAAAATAGGACCGCTCAAAAACAGGTTCTACTGTACAAAAAACATCTAAAAGTTCTATACACAAGATAAATACTCATATTACAGTATGAGCAATTTCAAAAATGTTCATTAGGAACATTTTTGAAATCCTGCAATTTTAGTTATTAACTTCATAATTTTTGTTAATAATAATTTAGTAAAAATAATTTTAAACTTATAACTATGCTATAGCTTTGGCTTTATTTTTTTATCTGATTTTGTTTATGCATTTGTATTATTGAATGTGGCAGTCATTTGTTAATTTTTATTTAGTTAATCATGATATAGGCACTTTTTACTCAGTATTATAAAAAGAAAAGAGGAAGGCTTTATAGCCTTAAAATTTCTTAAACCCCAATTTTATGTAAATTTAAATGCCGTACTCAGGCAGCATTACTTTTAATACTGCAGGATTCATTTATTTAAGTTTGCAAAATTTCAGTGATAATTTTATCTTTAAAGAATCCGACTACGTTCGGAAACGAGATTTTAAAAAAGCAGATAAATGGATAATTTTCAAGGTATTTTTAATATTACTAGATAAGAATGCATGCATAAAATTGTTTTAAGGATATTTTGACAAAAAAAAATAATTTAAATACAATATTTCGGCAAAAAATTAACTTAGAATCACCTTTTTCTCAAAATGTTCTCCTTTTGTGAAAAATGCTTCTATTATAATAATATTTTGCCTGTATATAGCTCAGACTTCTGTACTGAGGTTCAACTATGATTTTTGAAAAATTCACATTTTCAGAGTCACATCCAATTGAAATAATTATCGGCATTTTTTTCTTAAAATTTCTCCCCTCTGTTGTCGTAAAACATAGATAAACCCACTTCTTAGCTATATATTTCTAATTTTTTAGTTGAGAATCTGTACAGAGCTCTGAGCTAAATACAGGCAAAATATTATTATAATAGAAGCATTTTTCACAAAAGGAGAATATTTTGTAAATGGGTCATTCTATGTTCATTTTTTGACAAAATATTGTACTTAAATAATTTTTATTGTACTATTATTCTTAAAACAATTTTATATACATTTTCTAATCTAAGTGACACTAAATATCATAAATATTATCCATTTACACGCTCTTGCAAAATCACGATTCCGAACGGAATCGGATACCTTACGTCTGAGTCGAAAACAAGACTAAGCTCCCATTATTACCGAGACCTAAGGCCCAGCCCAGTTGGTCCATTTTTAAGACGTCCCTGTATAGTATATATATATATATATATATATATATATATATATATATATATATATATATATATATATATATATATTTGAATTTATATTGTATAATAAGGCTTTTTAAATTATCAAAAATAAATAGTCCCTGAGAATAGATATGCATGTTCACTTATACAAATAACACGAATACATCACTTAAATTCCCTGAATTTCAAACTATTCTAAGTAAATTTTTTGAAATTCTATTTCTTACCGAGAAACCCCTTCTTTAATAGAGAGTGAAATTTAGATTTGAACATAAATAAAATATCAATTTTCTGAAACGTCATCTTGTATAACCTGAACTTAACAGAATCCCAATTCAAGTAACCATATACTGTACAATTAGATACAGAGGTATCTCAAATTATTCTAATGCTTCCAAAATCCAACCACAAAATCGGCGTCCTGAATCCGAAACCTATTTAATCTAGCAAATAGACAAGCAACCCAAACCGCCGTTCCAGTACCCCCTTTCTCTAGCCTAATCTATACGCTCCCCTTCTCGAGTGAAAAGAGCTTGGAGCATCCCTGGAGGTATCAGTTGACAAGCGCCGCAGGTAGTAATGTCATTTGAATGTTTCAGATCAACTTGGGACACCAACTACTTTTATATGAAGCCAGTCTCTCCGAGTCCTTCCCCATCTCCGTACTCTTTTGCGTTGTTTAGGCGACCATTTTTGTCAGCGGGGGGTTATCTATGTGGGGTGTACGGACAGTAAGCCAAGATTAGCCGTTGGGACATGATCTGGAAAGCCTCTCAACATCTGCCAGTCTGGAAAGCGACCCAGAGGTGAATCCCGATGAATTTCGCTGAGCCGAGGGATTTGTTGGCACATCATTACTTTTATAGGGATTTTTACGCCCTTTTTTCGAAACAACAGGGGAAAGGAGAGTTCTGATCGTAGGTAAAAAAGAATGTCTTAAGGTATTCGACTACGTTTAGAACCGTGATTTTAAAAAAGCGAATAAATAGAAAATTTTCATGATATTTACTGTCACTTAGATTAGAATACATGTATAAATATGCTTTAAGGACATTTTTTGACAAAAAAAATTATTTAAATGCAATATTTTGGAAAAGAGTTAACTTAGAATAACCTTTTTTCAAAATGTTCTCCTTTTATAAAAAATGCTTCTAAAATAATAATATTTTGCTTATATAAAGTAAAGACTTCTCCAGAGAGTCCAAACTATTTTTTAAAGAAATTCACATTAATTTTAGAGTTACAACCAATTGAAATAATAATCGGCGTTTTATACTTAAAATTTCTCCCCTCTGTTGTCGTAAAACATGGATAAACCCACTTCTAAGTTATATATTTCAAAAATTCTAGTTGAGCCTCTGTACAGAGGTCTGAGCTATATACAGGCGAAATATCATTATAATAGAAGCATTTTTCACAAAAGGAGAATACTTTGAAAATGGGTCCTTCTATTTTCATTGTTTGTCAAAATATGGTACTTAAGTAACTTCTTATTGTAATAGTATTCTGAAAACAATTTTATATACATTTTCTGTTCTAAGTGACACTAAATATCATAAATATTATCCATTTATACACTTTTGCAAAATCACGGTTCCGAACGTAGTCGGATACCTTAAGAATGCTTAGAACGCCGTATTTATTCGAGTCTAAGCCGCACTTTTTTCCAGTGTTATTGCTACACAAATTGGGTGCGGCTTAGAATGGTAAGCGGAAATAATTCTTTGTATAGGACGAATTCAGCACCGATACTGGCGGTTGGAGCACAATTACAAGTTTCATGTATATAATTAAAAGATTCTAATACTGGTGAAATAAATTAACTATTCAATTTTAACTATTAACTCATTAAAATTTTTATTTTAAATTTCGTGATAATCGGATATCGATAATGCCTAAGTTCCTACTAATAATAACTTTTTTCTTCATATTAAAGTGATCCAACCTAATGTATAACCCACCGTGTAAAGGAGGTTGAAGTGTGTTAAAACTGTTGAAGCTCAAAATACTTCCGTTGGTGAGGTGTGGTAGTTAAGAGAGGTAGGTGCAATCTCAGGTGTCATCCTCGTCATTTGACCAACTTCAAAATTATGAAGTCCATCGCCAATATTCCTTTTGTTGCTTTATAGTATTGCCCAATCACCGAACATAACGTATAATCATTGGATGTAATATAAAAAATATTTAGGGTACGAATTACATTGTACTTCCAGAGTGTATAGCTCTTTTTTATTTATTTATTAAATTTTTTTGTTATTAATTTCCACATGTATATTTTGTATACTTTACTGTTTTGTATACTTTACTGTTTTGTATACTTTACTTTTTGTATACTCATAAATCGAGGGGGAAGGTGTATTTATACATAGGGATATAAATAATTGCAGTACTAATAAAAAATGTAACAAGCTTTTTGACAACATATTTGAATTCAAAAAGTGCACAGCTCATTTAAGAAGGTATGTTAAAAGGGAAGAGAACGCTTTTTTTGAGACTCTAGATAGACTCCTTGTGTGCCGACAAGTATAACACAAGGCTTACAAACGTAAATCAATACACAAGACAATGGAGATTACATGTAGAAGTATATAGGCACAAATGGGAACCAAAAGGGGGAATACAGAAACAACAAATACAGAATTAAATACAAGAATGCTCACATGAAGACGGAGAAAATCAATAATAAAATTATACAATGAGGAAGATAAGAAAACATGAAAACAAAAAAAAATGTTCAAAAAACAAAAACATAAAGCATACATACATACACATACAAATATATATACACACATATACACATGTATATTCACGTACAGAAAATGTTAACAAACACACAAAATTTAGAATCTAATTAATACAGGAAAAAATGCTATTCATGAATGCACAAAAAAATGTAAAAGATGAATTTCCATCAACAAAAGCAAATAAAGGAGGAGGCCACACTATATTGTTCTTTTGTAGCCAATTCATGCGTGCACATCTTTCCGAAGAGAAATTAGTACAAGCAAGAATCAGATGCTTGGCATTTTGGATTGCGTCACTGGAGCAAGAACACTGATCAGTAGGCGACAAATTGAAGCGCTTTAAATATGCTTTAAAGTTTCCATGCCCAGTTAGAAACTGGATAAGTTTAAAATTAGGGTGAAAGTGCTTAGCCTTTAAACGGCTTTGAATAGAAGGAAAAAATTCCTTGGTGAGGAGAAGAGAACGCTTATACTATTAGTAAACACGTATTATTGATAAATGAGTAAATTTAAATATAAATTTCATAGTAAATGTATTTTTTTTAAATTTCCTAATTTACTCGAAGGTATATCACAAATTAACTATAATTTAAAGCTTACACTTTGCTTTGTACCTAAAATTAATATTAAAAAAGTGAGCAAATTTTTAAAAACATTATGAATTTTATAGCTAATAAAGCACATTTTGTACTTTTGTCAGAAAAAATTAGAAGCATGTACTTAACTACAACAAATAAAACTAAAATATATAAATATATATAATTTATATATATATATATATATATATATATATATATGTGTATATATATATAAAGAACAACGAAATATATCCCTTTATTTACGTTAATTTATCAATTCCTATCAATAGCTGTGAAGTAAATAACTGATTTTTACAAACTACAGTACTAGAGGGTAAACATTTTGTATCTTTATAATCAATACAAAACATAACATATAAATTTTCAAATTTTTTTAAATGTTTAAAAGTTATAATAAATATTTTCGTTTCCTTTTAGAAAACAATATTATTATTACACTAAATATTTTAAGTGTTCATTTCAAGTTTATTTGTTTTTCTAACGAGCAATATTATTACGTAAATTATCCAAATAATAATTTAAATTGCAATTAATCATCTTTTAAGTAGCAGGAAAAAATTGATAACATGTGATTTAAAATTTTTTAGCGTATGAAATAATTTATATTCAGTTTAATGTTACACTCTGCTTTAAAAAGTTTTTTCATTTGTATTTATAGCACACTTAAATTCTATTGCAGCATTTTAGTCAGTTATATTAAATGTATTAAATATTCAAATTCCGTCAATAATTTCTGGAATCATAAAGCTTTTAAAAGTTCAATTAACGAATTAAAATATGTTTTGAAGGAAGTATGTTTTTAATGATTAATTTTTGCTTACATTTGAAAAAAAATATGATTTCACAATATCTTCTAATGATAATTAGTTGTCATAAAATTAATTTTAATTATGAAAACGCTGCGACTTTCGGAAACTGATGTTCTTGCAATTAGTTTAATAATCCAATAATTTAAGAAAACGAAAAATATTTATTTTTCTGAATAAACAAGATAAAGTATTTAATACGCAAGTTTAGTGGAAATACAAAATATGTTTTTCTTTTATTATTATTGCTTTGAAAGTAAATCTAAAAATCTTAGAGTGAAATGAATTTCAATTATTTTCGCTTAGAAATAAAAAGTGGAACAATCTAAAATTACAATAATAATTATTTTAATTATTAAGAATGTTATTTATTTCAGATAAGGATTTTAAAAAAATTATATCTTCTCTCGTTTCGTATTCCAATTATGAGATTGATTGCAGCAGCCATGTGGAAAGATTGGTCTGTAAATATATTTTTACTGCAATAATACTTTTCCTGCAATGAAGTAATACTACATGGAATACAGAACAATCCGGCGTAAAACGCGTACATTGAGCACAAAAATAAGATCGAAATTTTCGGGTGCGCGTTATACGCCGGGTATATAAATGAAAACTTTAAAAATAAAAAAAAAATATGATGAGTATAAAAAAAGTAGACTTCTATATCTATCGAAATATTGTTTATTTAAAATAAATGACATACCTTATGAACTTATTGATGTTGTGCAGAGTTCTAGAAGTATGCTATTTTTTCAAAAGCCTGGGGTAATACCACAAATAAATGGTTTCTAAAAATAAGAGAATTTCATACATCATTTCAGGGTTCTTCATAAAAAAAGGGAGTACGCGTTATATGGAGAATATACCTAAAAGTTTTAAAAAATGCAACTTGAAAGTATAGGTGCGCGTTATATATACGCGTTATATATACGCGCGTTATATATGCGCCGGGGGGCGTGCTGTACACCGAATTTTTCTGTATTTAATAATTTTCATATATATAAATCAACGTTGCACCATATAAATTAAAATAATTGTCCGGGGAAAACTTTGTAATTTGAATCACATGTCGACACGTCATTTCGTGTATCAATATTTTAATTTACAATCCATTTAGGACTTATAGGCTCTTTTTCATGTATTATATATGGGCGTGATACTGTGTTTCCTTGGATTGTAAGACTTTGAAATAGAGTGGTCTTGGTTGACAACTTGTGACCGAGGATAACACTGTCGAGACGTCAATTTGAATTATGCCACTACTTAAGATTCAGTGTGCAAAGTGGCTGTTGTACACAAAACCTAACGAGGCGCAGAGGGTCCAAGTTAGCGTTGTGTGGATGAATGAAGAATGGGTGTCATTTCAGGTATCAACCTCGTCACTTCACCGTGTTTCAAGATTACTAGCACCACATTGAATAACCCACATGTACTTCGTAGTCCGACGTTATTGAGCATTCCATTTATCAAAGTATTTGCAAGGAAGATTTGAGAGAACGTATTTAAAAAGCAATTTCTTAATTTCAAAGTACACAATTATGTATAAGATACTAAGAAAAAATTGAAAAAAAATGCAGAAAAAATCAATTACATTCAAATTTGTTTCAAAATATCAGATGAACATCGCAGGAAAATGATGAAATTAGGGATTTCATCAAATCCCTTAGAGAGATGATCAATTGACGAGCGATGTTAAAATAAAGTCTCTTCAAGATCATTTCCCTGATAAAAGCAAGTGATTTGAACAAATACCTGATCTGTTTCAGTGAAATGATAAAACAATATTGTCAAGAGTTTAAAAGTGTTTATTTTACAAATACGGTGCATTATTAAATGTAGAAGTAAGTAATACAACAATAGTCAATGAAATACAAATTATTTATTCGAAACCAACAAATCATTGGAAAATTAGGCTGGTATTTCTTTATGTGTAACATCTTTCCTCTCGGTTGCTTACACACTAAAATATCAATCCCTACGTTAATCCTATGATGCCATTTTTTTAAAGATATGGGGTTGATATTTAGGGGATCGATAGTACTACCTGTTTGTTTAGGGAGAGACCCCCTCACACACGCAGGTGTCTCTCCTCCCCTGGACAGCATTTTGCCAATGCAAATCCTGACTATAGTTCATTTCATCATTTCACTGAAACAGTTCAGAGATTTGATAAAACCGCTTACTTTCATCAGGTAAATGACATTGAAAAGACGTTATTTTAACATCTCTCGTCAATTTATCATACACCTTAGTGATTTGATGAAATTCCTAATTTCATCAAGAATATTTTTCACACACAAAATACTGCTCTAACCCATCAAAACCCTTCAATTCTTGTTTTTCATTTAGTGACTAGCCTCATAATTTTGAACTAAAGTCAAGTGACGAGAATGACCTAATATCCGACTTGTTCCAGTATAGTGATTAGTGACGCTGATTGTTGCGCCGTTTTGGCCTGGGTTCAAATCCCGGAGAAGGCATGATTGTTTGTAAATGTATAATGTCTTTACAGCATGTGGGTGATCTAAATAGCCGTCGAGCCGCATGTCCTCTCGTGAGGTTTGTGGAAAAGGAAGAGAGGTGCGATGTGCCTTTAAACACTCCAGGATCTTCTTCCTCAAAATTAAGATGGAACTGAGCGAAATTGTACTGTCACCTGTATGGTGTTCAAAGCTACGGCTAATGACAGGCGTCCATTTAGCCCTTTGCCGTGATGAAATCCGTGCGCCTCGAGCTGATGCCGTCAGACAGGAGACAATAGAGGCAACAACCTTTTAAATTTTAAGTCTGTAGGCCTAAAGCTGAATTCACACCAAGGCTATCAGCGCCGAGCATTGAGCGTCTAGCCAATCAGAGACTTCATCTTGCCCGAGATGAAGTCTCTGATTGGCCAGACGCTCAACGCTCGACGCTGACAGCCTTGATGTGAATTCAGCTTAATAGTTTCTGAGACATCATAATGACGAAGTGATTCGCTTTTTTTCCTTTATATATATATGTACGAGTTTGGGAGAGTGACGTGCTAGCTCAGGTGCCATCTTCGTCACTTTCCCAAAATTAAGAAGTCAGTCTCTAATATTGATCATCATCAATTTGATTTAATTTTAATTTACGTGGCTCTCCGAAGCAATATATGGCCACGGTAGCCTAGTGGTTAAGGTATCGGATCGTGGCTGGCATGTCACGAGTTCGAGTCCAGTATCAATACAGACACGTCGTGTAGGGGAGTGATGCACGTTAAATCTTTCGAGAGCTCAAATACCCTCCCGTTGGTGTGGTAGTTAGGAGAGGGGCGTGCCAGCTCAGGTGTTGTACTCGTCACTTGACCATGTTTCAAAATTACGAGGTCCGTCGCCCAACGCCCTCGCATTGCTGAACAATGCAATAATATTCACTAATTCACTCCGAAGCTACATGAGAGCTATTGGTGACGGACCTCGATATTTTGAACAATTGTCAAATGACTAGAATGACACCTAAGGAGGTGCATCTCGTGTACCTGCACCTCGACAACATCACCTCGAACAACACCATACGGCTGCACCTCGACAACATCAAACATAACCATACGGCTGCACGCGCAGCTTCACAAAGAGCGACATAAATAAATGAACTGAATCGTAACTTATTTTTAAATGTGTTTCGATTACTGTGCTTTTTAACCTTGAGTGGATATCTTTAGAGTTTTTCATATATTATCATGACAAACCGCTTCTATGCCGGACTCTTACTCATTCATCTATGAAATGTATTGAACATTATAACCAAGTTTTTCAGTTTTTTCCTACCATTCTGATAATAAGACACAAACTGTTCAGTTCATCCCAGTACATAAATACAGTTAAAAGTTTTCAGTTTCAACTGAAAACACGAGGCACAGTCTCATCTTTCACGTGGGCACGTGATGATGTGACTTGATCCCGATTTGGTTGCTGTCAGGGATAATTTGGACTAGTCGAGTCGTGTGTCGACGCCCATTAATGTACATTCCCTCTTCTCTATTCAGCGGGCGGTTCCTCTATAGGGTTAGGGACCCTACAGATTTGGTTAGGCTTACGGGAGAACGTAAAATGGGATTACTGCAAAGGTTTACTGAACGGGGATTTTTTGAGCTATTCCTATTGTTTAGTTGACCCGTACTTGGCGCTGACGTTAAGGTGTTTTGATAGGGGGAGATGTGATTTTCTTCTATTTTGGAGCGCTTATGTTATATCCAGTAACATACGGCCGCATTTGGTAGGGGAAATTGGTTTTTATTGCGCGAAAAAAAATGTGATAGCGGAAATGTGTATTAAAAGGGTGTATAGAATCCAATTTATAAGCGATTCTTAATCCTGGAAAGCTATTTAAAATTATTAATAAATACAAAATATATACAATTAATAAATACAAAAAAAACTTGAACTACTTTGTATATGTTCTAATTAGTTTTTCCAATCTAATGCACATTTTGTAGCAGTTAGTGTTTATTAAAGTCGCGATATAAAGCAACGCGAGGGCTATTGGCAACAGGTTGCGTAATTTTAATCCAAGGTCAAGTGACAAGGTTAATCCCTGAGCTACAACCACCCCGTTTGTTTATCTTCGAATTTTAATAGTGTGGATTCTGTTTCTTTTTCTGTTAGAAAACAACGTTTTTCGATTAGTTCGATATTGATCGTATTTGAGAAAAAAACATTCTTGGTGACATTTCTAAGAAAAAATGAAAATTATTTAAATAAAGTGAAAGGATTTTCATTGACGTCACACTTAAAGCAGTACGAGGGCTGCTAGTGATGGACCTTGTAATTTTGATTCACAGTCAAGTCACGAGAATGACACCCGAACCAGAAACCCACCCTTCTAATTTCTATCTCGCTGCGGTAGCCGAATGGTCAGTGTATCGGATCGTTGCTGACCTTGTCACGAGTTCGAGCCCAGTATCATTAAAGACCCGCCATGTAGGGCAACGATTTACGCTAAATCTTTCGAGAGCTCAAACGTCCTTCCGTCGGTGTGGTAGTGATGTCGTCCTCGCCCCTTGACCATGGTTCAAAATTACGAGGTCCATCGCCAAAAGCCCTCGTGTAGCTGAACAGTGTGACGTTAATATTCACTCATTCAGTCAAACATTATTAGCCTGCATATATTTAGTTTTATGTACCAAAGAACTGCTTATATATATTAAATGCCTGTTTTGCAAAACACAAAATTCAAATGAGTGCTGTAATGGCATTATATGACAGAGTTTCGAAAGGAGTTTTCGTGTGCCTCAAAATTTTAAAATCTGGTGCATTGGATGCTATAATACAATTTAATGATGGGTACAAGGGTTGTGTGTTGACCTTTTTAAAAAAATTCTTAATATAACTCCTAGTTATTTTACTTTAAAATTGCACAAACGTCTTGACATCAATTAACGACGCAGAATGACATTCATAACCAAATGTAAACCAGCGTAGAAAACTTTTAAGAGCTACAGGGGAAAAAAATAGTATGTTTTTTTAAAGACTAAAGAGGGTATTATTCATAAATCAAGAGCATTTTAAGTATATATAATTCTGTTTAATATTAAAAATTGCAATTGAAAGTTTATTTCTGATTTATCTCAAAATGAATTTTTTTTAACGTACTGGCATCTGATAACATAATAATCAGAAAAAGTTATGAACCAAATTAGTTTAAATTCTATAAGTACATTTATTTTATAGATTTAAAGGAGCCCTACTACTTTTATAATTATATAGTTGATATGTTTTTAGTAACTAAGATATATATCATGTTCGTAATAATTTTTTAATGGTTTTTTAATATTCTTTTACTTGAACACACACACACCTTGATAAAATTTGTAATAAATTGATTATCATCAGGAAAATAGTACCAGCCATAAAAATTGTTATGATGATCAACATCAAATTCCCAGAAAAGCGATATTTTTGTTTACATTTGGGTTATGTGCATTATTCTAATAATCAATTTAATTACTATTTACACTATGTTTTTCTCCCTAAATTTTGTTTGTACTACAAGTAACATATTAAATGTATGTTTCATAGTTTTAAGTGATATTTCATCAGTAAAAAATATTTTATTAGAAAAAATTACAGTTCTTTTAAAAAAAAATTTCAAAGATACCTGAATTCAGATGATCTAGAGCAGGGGTACTCAACCTTTTTTTCTGCCGGGCATATGTTAGCTTCTTCACGCGAGCCGCATACATAGGATAGCTATTTTACGTGGGCCGCAACTTGAAGATTAATGTAGGGGGGGAGAAATGCTTTAAGCCCAAGATGACATAAAAATTTTAAAATGTGAAAAATTGATCAAAATATTAAAACTCCTCTATTTTGCTCTTTTTTTATTACTATTTTTTATATTTATTATTTTTGTCTCTGAATTTTTCTAAATTGGAAGCATTTAAGAATCACTCCCTCGCAATTTTTGCAACAGTAAACAGTTTCCATAAAATTACCTATAATATAACAGATTTCATAGGGTGCCTTTGTTACCGTTGTGACATTACCACTGACAAAACACTTTCCTGCTGTTAGAAAAATTATTCAATAAAGCCTATTTATCATCTCTTGAAAGAGATCTTCGAGGAAAAGTGTCATTGAACACGCGAGTGATACCTGTTTATTGGTATTTTTAAATACATAAACAGGATAAACAAACAACAACAGTGATAAATAATACAATTACTAATCCATGCTTGTTTTTCACTATAAAATAGTCATATTCCTAAACATCTTCAAACAACCTATTTTCTTCTAATATTTTTCGCTTACAAGATTCGAAAGAAAGTTAAAAATTAGTCCAGCTCATAAAATTGTCCAATGTTGTCTGTCCTCATTAATCAGGAAAAAAAATATATCAATTCGTGCCCATACAACATTGACAGCAAAAAGCAAAATTATTATATTTTATTTCTTAACAAAGAATTTCTCACCAAATTTTCATAAATAAATTAATTTTTCAGAACTATGGGCCCCTTAAAAAGGCCCGCTGGGCCGCAGTTTAAGTATCGCTGATCTAGAGCTTCTATTACTCTGGATTATTGAGGTTCGGTTGATTTTTTTTTCTACACACCTGTAGTAAAAATGAACTCGACAATAAATTTTTAATCTAATGCTATGTATACTTCTCAATCTTGCTCGCGCTTATGCAGCTATATTTTAATGCATCGGTATACACTTTTTGAACATATTTGGTACATATTTTTTCGCAATGTAATCGAAAATACTTTCTTACGTTTATTTGAAATTCATTGAATAAATTCCCTAAATAAAACTAGGTAGAATTTGAAGGGAAAAAAATTATCCTAATCATCTTGAGTTTCTGTTGTAAAATAATTAGATTTCTTCAGAAATATGTTCAGAAACTTGCGTTGAATTAGTGTGTATTAACCATGCAGTATAAAGCAATACGTGGGCTGTTGGCAATGGGAATCGCGTAATTTTGAAACATGGTTAAGTGTTACGAGTACAACACCTGAGCTGCACTCCCTCTCCGATCTTCAATGCCAAGCCAATGAGAGAACCTTGAGCCACGAAAGATTTATCGTGCTTCAGCCCCTCTACACAGTGGGTCTTTAGTGGCACTTGACTCGAACTCAAAACACTCTGGCCACGAGTCCATGAACTTAACCACTAGACTACCACGGCCACCATAAACTCTAGGTAACAAATCTGAAAACAGTGCGAAAAATATGTAACTATTTAAATGGGTAGAATGTTGTATAAGATGTTATATATTTCGATTTTCTGCAATTCAAATCTCTTATGAAAAACAACCATGGATTTCTCTCTATACTTCTAAACATTTCAGAACAACTCTCATGCTCTAAAACATAATAAAATTGCTTTTTTCCCCCATACCACTCTCGAGGCTCAAGTACAACACAAATTGCATTTAATTAGTTAATGTAATTAATGAATCGATCTAATTAGTAGTCACCAGCTCAATTAGTTTGGCTTAATTTGATTATGTAACTTGTTTCACACATTGTAAGAAGTAAAGTAGTTGGAATAATTGATAGCACTGCATGAAATGTTGTTAGGATTCTCACTATTCGTAAAAAAATATCTTATTTTAACCAAGTAAGGATAAAAAGCAAAACGTGCATACAATAAAATCCGGCGTATAACGCACACCTAGACTTTCAAGCTGCACTTTTTAATTTGTTGGTATATCCAACGTATAATGTGGTGCACCCTCTTTTTACGAAATAACGTGAAATGTACGTGTGCTCTTATGTTTTGAAGTCATTTATCCAAGGTATTATTGCCGGCTTTTGAAAAGAATAATTTACTAACAGAACTAGAATCCTTTAAGTTCATTGCGAATGTCATTTCTTTTACATAAACAGTTTTTCGCTCCATGTGGAAGTCTAATTTTTTTTTTATACTCATCATATTTTTATTTTTTATTTTTGAAGTTAATTTTTCAATTCCTACTATTAGCTCACAATCTCTATTTATTTATTTATTTATATTGGTGGAATTTTCAATTGTTAATAAAATGCATTTTAAAGCGCTCAATCGAGCTGAAATTTTATATACATGATTATTTTGGATGACAATACAGTAATTTAATTATAATTACTTAAAATTAATTGATTAAAACTAATTATTTAAAGAATTACAAATACAGCCACGTTGGCATCATTTTTGGCGACTTAGTGACCCTTTTGGCGCGACTTGTGTCAAAACTTGAACAGGTTGTTTTTCTCCCGTTTTAAAGCAGTGTTCCGCAACCATTTTATCGCTGCGGACCGGTCAACATTTGAATATTTTACCGCGGCCCGCTGAGGGTGGGACACGTTGATCGTTTATATTTTAGATTGTTTTGAAATAGCAATTTTAATTTAGTTACATTTAAATATGAGTTCAGAATAAAATATAGTTACACCAAAATGAATAGGAGTGATTTAACGTGGAATATAAATCGTGAAAAGTTGCACAAATCCGAGAGAAATGCACCAATTTAAATAAAATGGCTATACTTTAATGTTTTTTAGGTGGCCCGGCACCATTTGATTCATGGACTGGGGGTTGCGGATCACTACCTTAAAGCATTCAGTTAAACTGAAATTTTATACACACCATTGTTTCAGATAACAATACGATACTTTAATGATAATTAATAAAAATTAATTACCACTTAATGTCGTGATTCTATCATACGTATATATATATATATATATATATATATATATATATATGTTAATTGTAACTATTTAATAAAAAGTATCTACAATAAATTTTTTCTTTGTTGATCTAAGTAGGAATTGACTTAATTTTTTTTTATTTTACTTGTTTTTTGTTTTAAAATGCGCGTTATACTCGTACGCTGGATTCTACGTTAAGTTAAATTAGTTCATATCATGGATACTGTAACTTAGATTTCCTCTTAAGCATATAACTTATGCAATTTCTGTATATACAGATAAAATATATCTTTTTTCATATTTTTGAGTTAATCGCAAGCGTTTAACAAGTACTATTACCGTATTTTGGGGAAATATGGCAATAAAACCTTATTTTATGCGCCTTATAATCAACGGAGGCTTAGATTCAAATAAATAAGTTTTTTTTTAACCTTTGTGTTTTTTTTAGTACTTTGATTTTGGCTATTGGATGTTGTGTAGAGGAGGAAAGGCACGCTCAAAGCCTTCACGTTGGCTTAGTGTAGAAGTTTAGAGTTGGATGCCAGTTCAGATGAGGTCCTTGTCACTTGACTGTAGTTCGGAATTTCGACGTCCACGCACCTCTAGGATGTGACATTAATATACAACATTCCACCTGTTAATTTGAGAATTTAATAAGATTTTGATCAGCAGACAATGTAAATAGTTATAACATTTCAGTTATTTAAACAAAAGCTGCCCCACCCAGTATGGAGGTTATGACACTCGGCTTGTAATCGAATGGGCTCGGGTTCAAATCCCGATTTAGGCATTGATGTAACTTCGTGAAACGAAATCGGACTTTCGCCTGAAATGGATTCCCGTCTCGAAAGGAAAGCAGCGCACCTCATCTTGTTATATGCTGGGATCATCGTTTGTAACAAAATCTGTATTCTATGATTGTGTTGTGTGTGTGTGATATGTTTCTGTTCACATCTATATCTCCCGTCTTTCGTATGTATCCCAGTAATAAACACATGACAACAAAAACATTTAAACAAAAGGATTTTTATATCATTCTATAAGGAAATAAATTTTGAGTAATTATTAGCCGATTCATCATCCAAACTTTAAATCTAGAGAATGTAGAGGGTTGAATCACCCTCCCTTGCCTAGTTTCCACTACACACCCACGGGAGGACGTTTGAGCTTCGACATATTTAATGTGCTTTGGCCCTTTCTGCACGGTGGGTCTTCAGAGGTACTAAGCTCGAACTCATGACACGCCGACACGAGTCCATTACATTGACCACTAGGCTACAGCGGCCACTACAAAGAACCATATTCTCAACTATAATATCAATATATTCTGCAAATGCCTTTATATTTATTGTTTTTCCAAGTATAAAATTCATATGCAGTAAAAATTGCTTAACACGAAACTGATGGGACTGACATACTTTTTCGTGTACAAAGAATTTCCAGTTAAAGGAAATTGCAAATATATATATATATAAATGAATTCAACAAAAAATTAAGTTTATTAGAGTACATTTTATTTACATGGATATGTATATATACATGTATTAAATAAAAATCCATGAAACAAAAACATTCACAAGAACTTAATGAAGTTTAATACAAAATTTTCAAGTTTTTTTGAAAAATAAAACATTTATTGAGTTTTTGGAAAAACAATCTGATATCTTTCTTTGCATTGTCTTTTTTTAGCGTCAAATTGACAACAAATCGTTCGATGTCGTCCATTACACCATTGGAGTTGTGCGTAGTGTGTGTGTGTGTGAGCATACTTTTCATGACGTTCCACATTTCCGATTAACGCAGTAGTTGCATTATTCATCTCATTTTCCTCTTCGGAGTCTGCATCAATGATATTTTATGTGCTTTCAACAAACTCCAAAATGCCTTTGTCTGCCATAATTGAGGCTGTACACGTGTTATCGTCATGATCTACTGTAATGAATTTTTCAGATGATGAACCTGCGTGGTTGGTGTTTACTGTAATTTGTTCATTCCTAGAAGGGAGATTTTCGTGTTAAGCGATTGTCGTTTAGTGTTAAAAGAAAACAAGTTATATATATAAACAAAATTAAGTCTATATTCCTCTACTCAGGTTTAAAAAGAAAATTTTTTATTTTAGTTACTTCCTATTAAATAGTTACAATTAATGGAAATATGTATATGCTTATGACAATCATAATATAAGTGGCAAAGTAGAAAGCGATTTTCCATTTTCTTTTCTATTTATAGTGTTGGATTATTTTTGTTTGTTTTTCTTTCTATATATTCATTCATTAAATTTAGTTATTCTAGTAGAATAGTATTGTAAAAGTTAATTAACTATAATAAAATAGTATAGTTAAAGGCCTAGTCTCTCAAAAACTAGGCCATCCCAGGTGAGACTCAAGCCCACGACCTTTGGATCAGAAACCCAACGCGCTATGCATTGCGCTACAGGGACTCAGTGAACGGTTTTCCTTTTTATATATGCTGTTCGACCAGTGGCGCACACAAGGGGGAGGCTGGGGGTTCGGATCCCTCCCCAAAGCCCTTGATTTTTTCCCGATTGATTATAATTCTACGTAAAATTTAATTAAATATTTGTTATTAATGATTAATTTTATTAATTAATCCTAATTATTTATTCAATAATTAGTTTTTTACTGTGTTTTGTTCCTGAAAATTGACAAAATCAAAAATAGCATGATACAAGAATGGTGAACTTTCAACCTCGACCCCCTCCCTTGAAAAATTCCTGTGTGCTCTAATGTGTTGGACTATTATTTTTGTTACCATTTATTCATTTTTTTAAATTTAATTAATGAATTTATGTTTGAAAAAGCTGTATTAACATCAAGTGTCATCTACTACAAGTTTAAAAAATGTATTTCAACTTAAATGGATGAATAGTATTTTATTAACGATTGAAAATTTAGCAATATGTGTGTGTAGGGAGATAGTGAACTAATAGTAGGAATTGAAAAATACATAGTTTAGCGGGATCGCTGAATTTTATTTCGTGTTAACCGATATTTCGTCCGAAGCGTTTTCGCGTTAAATGTATTTCTCTGTATTTGTGTTTTACCATTTTAGATTAATGAATAATAACACCAGGAGAGTTCCAACATTAAACTCAACTAATCTATTTCACATTCTTTACCATACCTCTAATGAACACAAAGATACAATGTTTAAGTTCCAGGTCACTCTTATTGCGAAAATTTTTCCCAGGCCCACGTCTTCTTTTTAAACTACCAGAAACTTTCCTATGAAGAGGTTGGAGATTGAAAAATTGACTTGTCTGGTCCAATTAAGACGCGGGTAATGAAACGCCTTCATTGGGCGCTAAAACATTCATTTGTTTCACTGTTCTGCCGGTGGGGGCTCTCATTTCGGATGACTTCCAGATGGGCCAATCTAACCTAACAAGCTCCGCCTAATGAAAACAAATGATTTCGGCCGGGGCGGTGGGATGAATCGACTTCTGATTTCGAACAGGGAGAGTATGACGAAAGTTGCAGGAGACGTCAACGCTTTTTAAGTAATAGTTGTGTCGAGTGATGTTTTTTAATTGGAGATGTTTGAAAAATTAATCGTCACTCTACCAGCTTCTTAATGATTTTGGAACTAACTTATTCTGTAAATGTTCGTAAAGAATTGCATGCTTTTACTTCTATACATAGAGGGAATTTTACAGACTTATTGTAACCTTGTTATTATTTAAATCAGAGGTGGCCAGCCCGTGGTATGCGTGCCCCAGTGTGGCATGGGGGAGTTGTAACCGTGACACGTGAAAACTTTCTGAAAAATTTAAAAAAATGTAATATAATAATGAATAACAATTTTGTTTGCAATTTTATTGAAATGTGATTGTCTCAGACAATCCCCAACCCCTTCAAAACTTGGATTAAATTAAGTTTGTGGATAAATGTTTCTATTTTGAACATAAAAATATCGTTTAAAATTAGCTGATATGTATCTAAAGGCTCTTATCTTTAAGGGCTAATCTCAATATAAACGACTTGATAGCAAAAATTACAAATTTATGAATTAGTAAAGCGTTGAATTAGCTTATCAAGCGCTGACTATTTAATGATTATTTAGAGTTAAGTTAATAATTATCTAGAGTTGTTTCAAGTTATTTATTTTTATGTTACATATTGAACCTGTAAAAAGTTTATTGACAATAAAACCAAAGTTTGAACTTTCGTCTTATATGCTGTATTATTTTTAAATTTTCACTAGATATATATAGTAAATTTATATTCCAATTCTATTCTATTGCTGTTATATTCACCCACGTCGGTTTTGAGCCTTCGCCTTGGTTTATCTCCTATGCTATTGTGTCGAAAATTTCCACTGTAGGGGAAGATTGAGATCTCACAAAACACTGTTTAACCCTGTTTCACTGTCCTAAACCAGTGACAGCTCGGGAAATCATAATAGTTTTTTCCATTCTAGCTAAATTTCTCTTTTTTGGTTTGTCATGGCTCCGTGTTCTTTTTTCTTTCGGTTTGATCTTAAGATGTTTTAGGATTTATTTGTCTTCATTTTAATTTATTTACTGATATATATATATATATATATATATATATATATATATATATATATATATATATATATATAGGTCTGATACTAGGAGATTTGATTGCAACAAAAACCAGGCTAAGATTGAAATAGGACACTTTAATAAACATGGATTCAATAACATAACTGTACATATACTTAAAATAGTGCCTAAAATTAAACAAAGATTATGGTTCGAAAACTTTTGTATAGGTTCATTCAGATCATATTATCCTTATGGTTTGAATGTTAAATGGAATGGTGAAAATATCTTACTATCTTTTAAACAAAAATCCGAGGACTCATTATATATTCCGAATTTTGATGAATCTATTGGTAATAGTAATAATATTGGTATTGCGAGAATTTCAAGAGATAAACGTAGAAAAAGAGTTGCTAGAGACATGACAACCCTCAAGAAATCTATGTTAGAATTAGCTGATAAATTTGATGATAACTACAACACAGGCATAATTCAATCGTATATATTTGGCATGAATAAAACTGAAATTAAAATTATGACAGATATTTTAAGCAGATGTAATTTTCGGGATTCTCATGGTATGCATATGATTCGAGACCTTAATAACTATTTAGTACAAAAAAAGAATATTAAATTAGATGCAAGTGAAAATTACACTACAGAATATTGTACATTATTATTTATAAATAAATCCTTTAACAAAATTAATTTTTCAGGTATATTTAAAAAATGTCAGTCCTTTTTTCCTATTAAAAATATTGTTATTAAAAAGGCTTTCAAATACAACAAGAAACTTGGTAGATTTACATTTAATTATAATCAAGTCTCGGAGCTCCTAAGTACAGAATCATGTAAATGCAATTTATATCGGGACTATGTTGATGATTATCATCAGCACGTTGTCACGGGAGACCTTGGCATCGTGAAAAATGATTTGTTGAGAAACTTTATGAAAAAAGGTACCGGTTTTAGACTGATGATCACAAAAAATAAATTTAACGTTATGAAACAAATCATAAGGGATTTAGATAAATTCTACCATAAAATTGCAAAAAAATATGGGATGCTGATTGAAGCTTTCAATCAATTTAGATCTTATGTAGCAACAGAAATTCAGGAATTAGATTTCAGTGTTGAAAATGAAATTATGTATAAAGATCTTAAATCATCAATAGAAAATATCTAAAATGACTTTGGGATTACTTATGTTGATAAGATCTCTGCTAATTATGCCATAATCTGTAAATATTTTTACAGTAAAATATTAAGTAATCACATTTTAAATAATAATTCATTTCAAAAATCAATTCACATTAATAGAGCAAATATTTTTACAGTAAAATATTAAGTAATCACATTTTAAATAATAATTCATTTCAAAAATCAATTCACAATAATAGCACAGCTTTGAACAAAAGACTGAATATTCATCTAAATAATATTAAATATCCAAGTATTTTTTAACACCAAAATTTCATAAAAGCCCTATAAAATTCCGTAGTATCACTAATGGGTACAATACATACATCACGAAGTCTGAAAAGATCTTACAATCTCTTCTTCAAAATCTAATTGATAACTTACAAAACACGGCAATAATTATAAATAGCTTAGAGATTGCTAGAGTTACTAAGGATATGTTAATTTTTTCCATGCATGGCTCTGATTTCGAGGACCTTTTTAATTCTATAGATATTGACGATATGATTAAGGTTCTACAATTAATTATGATAAATATGAATTATATACTTCAATGAAAAAAGAAAAATTTGACATTCCTGTTAACCTCGTATTAAAAAAAAATTTAATTGCATTTGATCAGAATCTTTATAAACAGATCAAAGGATTACCTCAGGGTGGTCCAGCTAGTAAATTTTTAGCGAACCTATATTTATATTTTTTTGAAATTGATCATGTTGTAAAGGATTCTTACTTTATTTATTGTTATATAGATGATTTAATAATTTTTGGTAAAAATAGTGAATACAAACCAAATATTACGTTCTACCCTGACTATCTCAACCTCCTTAAAACTAACTTTAACTCTAATATGGTAGAATTCTTGGACTTAGACTTGCATCTTATTAACAATAATGTAGTCAGTAACATTTTTGACAAAAGAGATTCTTTTAAATTCCATATAATTAAAATTCCTGAATGGAATAGTAACTTGCATTTATCAATTTACAGAAATATCATTTTGATTTTTTTATTTAGAAATGATAACTTAACTACCCACAAAATAGATAAATTTAATAATATAAAAAATTTTCAATGTTGTTTAGATCATGAATACTACCCCTTTAATTTCTTAAGAACTTATATTCATCACAAATACAGTAACCGTCTTGCTACTTCTAATTCCAAATCCACCACACAACAATATGATTTCAAAGTCACCATGTTAGTGGTCTTGTTGTGAAGATTATATCATAACACTCATATAATAGTTTACATCTTTTCCACACACATCCTGAACATCTTACACATTTTTGACAACCAACCAAATTAGAGCCCAGCAAATTTACTTTTTTGTCAATCAACCAATTCAAAGCCTACCATATCTGATTGTTATCTCTTTTGGTATCTATCTTTGCTGGCTGGTTTAAAAGTTAGTTCAAAAGATGCGTTTCTGTATATTTGAATTATTTAACTCGATGAATAATTGATTTTCATTAATTTCAAGATGCTTGATTCTCTTGGAAAAAGCTCTGTGAGTAAAGAAATTTTGTTAAATTCTTTTTTGAAAATACTTTTCTTACGTAATTGTTTTAGGATTTTTCTGCATTAAGAGTTTGGGAGAGTTTGTTGCAGAGTAGTAGTCAGTGGTTTTATCATGCTCTCTGTGAGTTTTTACATACTTTGAATTGTTGTTTATTTTATTTGGTTTTTCCTACCGAGTTGAAAAGGGGAAGGGCTGGCGCCATCAAACTAGTTTAACCCCACTTATTCGGTCCTAAGTCCGAAATTGCTTTCTGACTCGCTAGGTTCTTTTTTGTAATTTCTTTTTTGTATTTTTCTATAAATTCGATCTTCATGTTTAGCTTTTATATTTTTATTACGTTATTTCTTGTTATGTTCATTATCTATTATTTCTTGTTTTTGATATATTATACAAATTTCTTATATATATATATATATATATATATATATATATATATATATATATATATATATATATATATATATATATATATAGCAACTTTACTACACTTTTATAATAAGCTTATAAGTAACACATTTTTCCCTTTTTCATCCTATTTTTTTCCTTTGTTAGAAAAGTTGGAAGTGGCACGCATAATTTTTTCTTATTAGGTAGTGGCACTCTTCCCAAAAAGGCTGGCCACCGCTGACTTAAACGTATAATGATTGGAGTTTATGCATATGTAGAGGCCATGTTTCAATAATAGTGATGTTCATATTTTTATCAATCCTTTATTGCTATAGAAGTTCTCAAAAGCAATAGAACCTCCCCTTTTACCTTGTGCCCGATTGATGTTGAGTTTCTGGAACCCTACACTCGTGCACACCCATACTTGTGTGTATATATATAAAGGAGATTAAGGAAAGAACCGGTGTAGATATTTCTGGAAGGAAATACCTACAAATAAAAAGGATTCTGGCTTAGTTCGAGGGTGGAGCTCTATTCCCATAGCCCCATGATTTAAAAAAATGCGCTTCGACATTGTGAGAGATTTTCTTTCTTTAATTTTTTGAACAACGAAGGATTAGATGTTCAACACCACTCACCACCAGTTCTACATTTCCATGGTTCTGTATGGGCGTAAGTTAAATCTGTTGAGGTACATTTTAAAATTATCATAACTGAAAAAACTGGACAATGTTAAAACACGTAAAAAGATATTACAAAAGACTCTGTGTGGATTGAGCGGAAAATGCGTATGATTGAATGCACAGATAGTTTCAGAGAATGACAGAAGTTTCTTCGGTTGGTCACTTGTAAAAATTTTGAGAAAATTAAGTCAAAAACCCATATAACGCTTGATGGCAGATTTAGCCGATAAATGAACCTTTTCATTTCCGAAAATTCCAGTTTATCCATGAACAAAAGCAAAAGACACAAGGTTATGCAGTAGTAGAACGTTGTTTATCTTAATCAATTGGGACCGGGCACCATTCGGATACGCGATTGTTCGGATAACCGAAAATCGAATGCGATCCATGCAGTATATGAAACCGGACACTATACGAATATTGAAAGTCATCACATGCAAGAAACGTGCTTGAAGAAAAAGCAAAATGTCGCAAGTTTACCTTTATTGTGGAAAATAATCCCTTATTTTTCGCTGTACTGTTGTACACTTTCGTGTTTTCGCTGCAAGGTCTCTGATTCTGTTGAGCAGCAGTAGTTGAGTAGGACAGCACTCTGATTGTTGTTAGTACCACTCTATAGCTGTCTCTAACGTAGAAAACGCGTCAGCATTTGACGGACCCTTGCTACTTTCTTCTTGTTGTTGTTCTCTTCTTCATCCATTTCCTCGTCAAAAGGGTCGGATTCTTCTTGCACGGAAGTCAGAATCTCCTCTTTCTCCCTTTGCGAGACGGTTCAATATTTCAAGGTTTGTCTTTATGTTTAAGACGTTGCGCTTCCGTTTTGAATTCGAAGCCATAGCAGTTCACAACAAAAGAACACGTGTACACCCCCTCACTTGGAAACAAACTGACCTAATATTCCGCGTAGATGTTTACCAAATCACGCAACTAAAAATTCCTGAAATATCCCTGACGTTGTGTTTTCCAGTCGCTTTGGGCCTCACGCGAAACAACTATTGAACATTGCACTGTTCAAAATCGTATTCATTTTTAATACATGTAGTTGACAAAAAAAACTCGTCCGGATATTTTTCACTTCGGATAATAAACGTTCGGATATACGACGTTCTACTGTACGTATTATCGTGAATTTTAAAAATTGTTGAGTTTTTACAATAACATTATTGTAAGACAAAATATTTTTAGACTTCTTAAGAAAGAGAGCAAGAAGACAATATTCCTTCATTCTACCAAATCCATTTGAAAGTACAGGTGATGCGACGCGCTAATATAGGAGAGAAAGATATGAAATGCAATTTACATCAGAAATAACAAAATGACTGATATATAAATAAATAACCTTCTAAATAACATATGCTGTTTTCTTTGAATCGAAAAGTAAAAAATATAATATTAATCTCCTAGTATTTCGTTATCGAAAAATATGTTCAGTCTTCAGATCCTATTTTCTCAACATAAGTCTAAGAAAACCTAAAAGAAAAATATATACTTAATTTTATACATTCTCATATTGATTCACCATGAACTGAAGCACTTTAGAGTATATATCTGCATATATATATAATCATCATAAAAATTACAATTGACATTCATTGTTTGTTGTAAAAAAAAAACTACTACTACTACAACAAAAATACATAAATGAAATACTATGGGAGAAAAATTTTCAAAGAAATTTTAATCCACATAGCAATTCTACACTGCATAAAATCATACACTGTACTTTTCAAAAATCCATTTTCAGAGGATCTCTACTCAACAAAACAAATTTCAAATGTAAATCAAATAGTTTAAAAGCAGAATTTTTGTTTCAATAACGTCCATACTCCTTTTGAGAGACGATTTCTATAAGATCTGTTCTTAGCGGATTTCTTTTTTAAAAAAAACCCCACACATTACAAACTTCATTACTGTAGGCATAGTATTTCGAAAACGGATTTTTCCCAATCTATACTCCCAAGTAACACAAAGCTTCTCTCAAAGGAGTTGGTTTCCATAAAATCCGTTCTTTTAGATCTTAATTTTACAAAAGAAACATTCTTATCATTCAAGTATATAGATCCAGCAGTTTAAAAACAGTAATTTGTCATCTATAGCTCCACTTTCCCTTGCAACCACTTGCGGTCGATTTTCGCACCCCCCCCCCTTTTGTAGCAGATCTCTACTCTATGAAGGGAACGTGTCAGCCAAATTTAACTGCCGATTAAAAGTTACGCCTCACATCGGTGCCCGGATGGGATGTGTTGAGGGGGAAAGAAAAGTCACAAACTATTTTCTCTTTTTCTCTGAAATAAGTAAATTCTTTGTAAACACAGCCAAGGACCTTTTATTACATTCCTAACTTCTGCATGGTTTAACTCAGCGATGCTCAACTTGCGGAGCCCCGAACCTTTTTAAGTGACCCATTGCTATGAAAAATTCAGTCATTTAAGATTAATATATAAAATTTTTAAAAAAATGTATTAAAATTTTTCTGTCGAAGTCGTACGGATCCGAATTGATATTCTTTTTTCTATTTGTACTGGTTACGGTTGGTGACAACAGACGACAGTAGAGCAGTGATAACTTTATGGGGGGAACTAATTTTTAACAATCCTTCATACCTTGCAAGCGAAAAGTATTCGAACGTCTTGGAGGTTGACTTTTTTGTAGTGAAAAACAAACATGGATCAGTACTTGTTTGATTTGTCAATGAAAGTGGGGCATTTAAAAATGCCAGTCAACAGGAATCATTCAATGGCACTTTCTTTCCAAGATCTCTTTTAAGATATGTAAGTTTTATTGAATATTCTTTACAACAGCAACAAAGTGTTTTGTCAGGGATAATGTTACAGCAGGAACAGAGACATCCTATGAAGTTTGTTATAGTATAGATAATCATATGAAACCGTTTACTGATGCAAAAATTGTGAAGGAGCGTTTCTAAAATTCTTTTAATTTAGTGTTAGTGAAAAAAATATTTAAAAAATATAAAAAACAATATATATATATATATATATATATATATATATATATATATATATATATATATATATATATATATATATATATATATATATATATATATATATAATTATAAGAGGCAAAATAGGAGTTTTAATATTTTGATCTATTTTCCACATTTTAAATTTCCAATGTTATCTTGATCTTAAAGCAGTTGTCCCCCCCCCCATTTAACCTCAAGTTATGGCCCACGTGAAATAGCTTACATGTGTGAGCGGCCCGCATGATATGTCTGACATATTTATGTGTCCCAGTAGAAAAAAAGGTTGAGAACCTCTGATTTAACTGATAGCTACCGAAAGAAAGGACGGATATATACGTCCAGGGCACATAACAGGTTGAGCGTGACGAATATAAACGTGGGTGGCACTTAAGGGATTAAACCATCGCAGCACCCCTTGGGGTTCATTTTCACAAAATCTGTTCTTAATGGATCTCTACTCCATGAGAGAGAGAAAGGTACATACCTACCAAATTGCAAGTCTTTAGGTCAAATAGTTCCGGAGATATCACGATGAGCGAGTCTCTTCTCCTGTATATTAGCTACCTTGCGATGTTTATCCGAAGTCTTTTGCCTGCATGACTTGAATGTGTTTTATTAATATTTTTAAGTAAGTTCTCAGGAATCCTTCTGCTGAGATGTTCGTCACCACTCGTCACTCTCTCCGTATAATCTGAATTGCTCCCGAAATGTCACGCATAGCTTTCCTAACATCCACTCATAGCTAATCCTATCATCCACTGACGCCTCTTGGCATCCCCTCTTTAGATTCTGTGGATTTCTGGTTGTATAATAAAACTTATTTGCATACGTCACGGTTCATTCAATAGGAGAAGTTCTCATGTCAAACAATGTTATAAAGTAGTTCTAGTTGCTAGTTAAAATAAATACTCACAGAAACCTGCTGCATTTTTTTTTGCATTTAAACTTTTGTTTTTATGTGATTATATACACACATTGGCCAATGAATTGAAAACCTTTGAGATATCCATTTCAATGCGTATTAAAGATGAAATATGCAAATTTTTTTTTATGACTTGGGTTATACGTGGTTAGAATGTACTTACTCTTACGGTGTAAGAATGCTTTTCCGGATGAATGAAGTAAAATGGAAAAAGTGACAGATCTTCCCCATTTAAAATAGGGCTTATTGTTGGTGCTCGTTTAGTACTAGCCTCGATTTCAAAAACATCAAATCTCCCTGGGTTCTTAAAAGCAGCCCTGTCAAAATTGGAATCAGAACCCACTATCCTTCTCTAGAAGACATGACTGCGGTTCAAGCACAAGAGCGTGATCGGCATCGTCTCCGATGAATTCACGATATCTGACGGCAGAACAGGGATTCTACTGAACTTAAACTGACACAAATCTCTTCCGAACATATTTCAGGTCGAACCATGCGCATATGTTTGCAAAGGAAAGGAATGCTTTGTCGCGTGCCGGTGAGAAAACCATTTCATTTCTTCCCGAAATACAAAAATTCGTTTACAGTAATGCCGGGAAAGAAGGCAATGAACATCTGAGGATTAGGAACGGGTACTGTAGTCGGATGAATCATGTTACACTGATGGAAGACGTCGAATTTGATGAGAACCCCCTTCTCCGAAGCCATGGATCTGTGGTGGTGTCATATCTTTATAAACTAGTACCAAACATCACGTGATGGCGATCGTTTTGGCGTGGGCGATAAGGTACTCACGTTCGGAACGGATGGTACTCAGATCGAATCTTCCTTCCGTCATTGGTGACCCTGGTCGTATGAAAGAACCGCACCCGTCACGCGCCGCAGTCGTGGCTCCATCTATCCACCGCAAAAGCAACAAAGCCGTCTCACACAAATGACGGAATTCTCAAGACGTCACGCCTGAATGACGCAACCCACAAAGTGATGCAACTGCTCACATGCTCCCCGCGAATATGGTATCGTTCGTTCACCTATTCACCGAATCACTGGCATGGGGGTATGTGGCGGTGTGATATCTATAAACTAATACCAAACATCATGCGATGACTATCGTTTTGGAGTGGTAGATAAAGTACTCGCGTATGGAACGGAAGGTGCTCAGATCGAATCCTTTTTTCCTACAGATCCATCTTGTCTTGCTCACACTGTGAAAGGGTCTGATGGGAGAATCATGATGTGCGGCGTGTTCTGTTGGCTTGGAAATGGTGCCCTCGTGTACCTTGAGGGTAAGCAAACATTCATTAGATACCTAGGTATACTGGAATATCCTGCAATATCGCATTTTTACCCTAATAGCGAAGGATACTGAGTGGATAACAATGCAACTATACATCGTGCCAAAAGTGATCAAAATTTGTTCGCTGAACATCAGTCTGACTTCCAACACCTTCCCTGGCCACTGCATAACCCGAATCTTAACTCCATAGAAAATGTATGGGATATGGAGGAAACACGCATCTTACAGCACTCTCCTCTTCCGTCTTTACAAGATCTAAAAAAAGCTGCATAACCAATGCATGAGATTCTCTGGATTTAAATGCACTCCAGAAGCTTGTAGACTCGAAGCCCAAACGAATCAGAGCAGTTATCCATGTAAAATGTAGTCCAGAAAAATATTGTGATTTTGGGTTTCTTATTCATTGGTAATTGAGTGTATGTATGGGGATGGCAATTCTTTCCGGAAAAGATCCATCTTTATATCGATTCGAATCGTAACTTGATGAATCGATTCACAAAAAAATCGAGATCTCTAAAAGATCGATTTCAAAAAATTGATTTTTTTTCAAGTCTGCATTTGCAATGTAAATATAAATCCATTTTATGAAAATCAAGAAATATACCATAATATATATATATATATATATATAATACGATATATATATATATATATATATATATATATATATATATATATAAACGATCTCTTATCAGTAAAATCAGGGAATTTTTTAGTTCAGGGAATTCAACAAATACAATTATCTTTAGTACCATGTCAGAGTATCAGTTATAAAAGAAGGCATTTATTTCCTAATTGTATTTGTTACATTAAAATGTTTAGAAAATAGATAATATAGCTTATAGTTCCCAATGCTTTTTAAAAAAACAATAGGTTGTCAATTCTCCTGGGATCCAAGTGGCTCCACTCATCCCTTGCGATGTTGCCGGCAATCGAAAAAAGACGCTTACAACAGTGTTTCTCAAACTGTGGGGCACGCCCCCCTGGGGGGCACGATAACCCTGCGAGGGAGGCGCAAGCATATTGAAAATATAAAAGGCTTAAAAATGATTTTTTGGAATGAAGTAAAACAAAATGCTTTCTGACAAAGTAAAAAATACACTTTTACACTGATATATATATATATATATATATATATATATATATATATATATATATATATATATATATATATACTGGTTTTCCACTTTCAAACGCTCATTAGCTATCTTTGATCCTAAAACCAAATAAAAAAAAAAAAAAAAAAAAAAGATATTTTGTTTGCTTTGCTGTAATCCCACGATGAGAGATTTTTTATTACGTTTCTTTTAACCCTTGATTATCATCTCTTCTGGCATGTTTAACTCCGTCTCCTTTTCTTTTAGGAAAGCTGTAAATAATATTTTTCTGTTGCTTTTTCCCCCATGAAAAATGAGTTTTATGATATATGGATAAGCATATTGAGCACTTTGAAGGATTATTTGGCCAAGATGTATTTTATGAGTTGTATGAGATATATTTTATGAGTTTTACACTATTTTTCTAGAAATGGCATCGATGTTTTTGTATCGAATTCACTTTTTACCTGGGAGCGGTCGCATGAGGCGCTGAATCACTCCAAATTCTGGTAAAACTGTTTATTCGTTAACAGTGACCTTGACAGTATCCTCCTATTAGACAGTCTTAATGGAAACTCAAATGAATTTGTCACATATATGCCTCTTTTTTGAGAGTGGCGAACGGTTTTTTACAATCAAGGTACTTCTTTTGATCGAGTTCCCTGCATGACCACTTTTGTTCAAAATATTTTCCATGAATATGCTATACTTTCCCCTATGATTAAATTTGTGGTTTTGATTGCTATGTTGTACGACTTTTTATGGTTTATAAATGTAAATGAGCAGAATATAAAAAAATGGGCATTTGTAATCTCTTTATTGAAGGAAGATGAAACTGATCAAGCAATTGAAGAACCTGATGAAATAATGCATATTAATCGTGATAGCGAAAGTAAATATGAGAAAAGCGATTGACATGAAACGTTTGAGTTGAATTGAAATTTTTAAATGCTGCCTAAAGAACTCTATCAAAAAACTATGAAGCCATAAATGTAGCACTTCGCCTTGTCAAAAGACGCAAGGAAGAAAAAGTTCAAAATGCTTATTTGTAGATCATCAAATGACAGCAAAACGTGAACAAAATATGACAGTTTTACTGGAAAATAACGTTTCTGTATTAGCGAAAAGTGTCTGTGATTTATGTCCTTTATTAAGAACACGCACATTTGGAACATTTTTTTTAGTTTTATTGATTTTTTTCTCAAATCATCAAAGAAAAAATTAAAAAGTCCTTGAGAGTAGGTAAGTATATTTTTCTTAATTATATTATTCACTGAAATTGTAATTTTTATCGTGTACAGTAAAAATAATTATAAAAACAAGTTATAGTTTAAAAACAAACTAAAAAAACCACGCTTTTATAGTGAATTGAACCAAAAAGTAAAAACAAAAAAAATATATATATATATACTTAAAAGCTACGCATATACAAAATTTAATACTTATCTTGTTAATTTGTACGGTTTATAATTATGATCATATTGTAGCTTTAGCGCCAAAAAGTGTATTATTATTGCATTCAATGCATTATTATTTTTAGGGTGGCGCGATAAAAATTATGATTGATATTGGGGTCGCCAATAGTTAAAGTTTGAGAACCACTGCGCTTACAAGGAAACAAATGATCTCACAATACTTACAGCGAAAGCGATTTTGAACTTATTCATTACAGAACTTTGGATTACGATGAGTAGCGATGAATTATGTATGTGCATTTTAAAGGCTTATCCGTATATACAATGAGAAACTATATGTTTTTTAAATGCTTCCATGTGTAATATTTAATTATTTCTTTTTGTTATGGAAGTACTCTTACATAAATTTCGTAAATAATTGGCATTATTTATAAATGCGACTTTTTTATGCGGTCCCTATCCACCGCATAAAAAAAGTGTTTTGTAGTATTTCCACGAAATTAGTTTGTTATATGTAAGAATTTATGAGATTTTTGAATAGTTTTTTTTTTTTGTGCTAATTTTTTATGCGGTTCCTATCTACCTTCCAAAAAAAAGAGGTTCAACTGCATTAATTTTAAATAGTTATTCAAAATTTTGTTTTGCCTGATATATTTGGAAGCAAGGTTCAGCACTAAGCACAATATTGCAATTATTACACATGTATAACGACTCTATTTTCTTTTCCTTTTCCCTTTACTATCCCTTTTATTACAGCGCACTGTCTTGCCGGAACTTCCTTTTTTTTTATGTTGGTGCAGCAAAACTGGGAAAATGAATTTTCTTTAATCGTAGAATTCCAGAAGATTTCGGTCTACAAGGTTTTTTCTTTTTTTTTTAATTTGTACCGCTCTGGTAACTTAGTATATCTTTTTACTTATTTGCTTCTGAAATCAAAACATTTTTCACCTCAATTTTTTTTAAAATCAAAACGTAAGCGTTTATAATGCTGATGTCTAGCTAAGGAAATAACACTTGTAAAAAAATAAATACCTAAATTTCCAATAAACTTTATCTAAATTTACGAAATCACGTCGACGGATCGCATTCCGTCCCGCGAGTGCAGAAGGCGATTGTTTATATTCGAGTGTAAAAATTGCAGCAGCATAAAATACGAATACACTCCAGTGGCGCACACAAGGGGTGGTCCTGGGGGTTTGGACCCCCCCAAAGCCCTTGATTTATTTCCGATTGATTATAATTCTAAGTATGTATTACGTAAAATTTAATTAATTACTTGTTATTAATGATTAATTTTATTAATTAATGCTTATTATTTGTTGAAAAATTACTTTTTTTACTGTGTTTTGTTCCCGAACATCGACAAAATCAAAAGGCGCATGATACAAGAATGGTGAACTTTCGACCCCGGACTCCCCCTTTGAAAATTCCTGTGTGCGCTACTGATCCACTCGAATTACCTGCATTGTGCTGAGTTTGATCAGTTTAACACGATCGGATTAACTCGATCGCTCACGTTAGGGTTTTAATAGAGTTGAATCTCAGTGTTAAATAAGCCATACCTCTACTATGTACAGTCAGGCCTCTATTTTACGAACCTTTATTTAGTGAATTTTCCTATTTTACGAACTTTTTCCTGAAAACAAGAACATTTTATTATTATTATTTTGTAAAATAACCTCCAAATAGCGAAATGCAATTCCTATTTAACGAGCTTTTTCTCTTTTGTTCCAATTTTTTTCTCTCCATATTTCTAAAGTATTTCAGGACATTTTTCGACTTATTATCTCTTTTAGCACATTTTATGGCAATCAATGAACTTGAATTGATTTTACAAGCTGCTTAATTAATCTAGAGCAGGGATGGCGAACCATTGGCCCGTGTGCCATTCATAGCAATATTTTGGGCACGCCAGCAATCAAAATGGTTTGTATTTTATTTCAAAATAATGAAGTTTGTGACGGCTTACGCGTCTTTTCTTTAACAAGTCCTTTGTGTTCTTTAGGCCAGAATTAATGGCAATTCTTTTCCAACCAAATCCAAGAAACGAGATGTGAGGAAGAGATGCAAATAAACGGACTTTAAATATAGGATCTTAAAGTAAACGGGATGGCAATGTAAAGGAATGTTAGACAATTGATGTGCGTTGTGGCAGTTGATGATTATTGCAGCTCGTGGTACAAGATTGATTAAGTTCTACGTGTCGTGGATAAACATATTGGTGTTCGACTAGAAGTTAGCCGTCAAGCTGCATCCCATTGCAGAAAAAGACAAGTAGCATTACGGAATAATAAAGGGTGTTTTTTTGAGAGGTATAGAATTTTAAATTGCAATAAAACAACGATGACATGAATTCGATTCGTGTCATTCGATTGACATGAATTTTTTTTATTCGAAAGATAATCTTGTGGCATTACATTTTAAATATAATTTCTGGCATAGAACTGCCACGGCTGGCTCGGATGTAGTCCAATCTGGACGTCCAATTTTCGATGACTTTTTCCAACATTTGTGACACTAACACGGCGAATGCTGTCTTCCAAATGGTCAAGCGTTTGTGGCTTATGCGCATAGACCAATGACTTTACATAGCCCCACAGAAAATAGTCTAGCGGTGTTAAATCACAAGATCTTGGAGGCCAATTCACAGGTCCAAAACGTGAAATTAGGCGGTCACCAAACGTGTCTTTCAATAAATCGATTGTGGCACGAGCTGTGTGACATGTTGCGCCGTCTTGTTGGAACCACAGCTCCTGGACATCATGATTGTTCAATTCAGGAATGAAAAAGTTAGTAATCATGGCTCTATACCGAGATCACCATTGACTGTAACGTTGTGGCCTTCATGTTTTTGAAGAAGTACGGACCAATGATTCCACCAGCCCATAAAGCGCACCAAACAGTCAGTTTTTCCTGGATGTAACGGTGTTTTGACATACACTTGTGGATTAGCTTCACTCCAAATGAGGCAGTTTTGTTTGTTGACGTAGCCATTCAACTAGAAGTGCGCTTCATCGCTAAACAAAATTCGCTTATGTAGTCATCGAAAATTGGACGTCCAGATTGACTACATCCGAGCCAGCCGTGGCAGTTCTATGCCAGAAATCATATTTAAAATGTCATGCCACAAGATTATCTTCCGAATAAAAAAAAAATTCGTGTCAATCGTCATCGTTGTTTTATTGCAATTTAAAGTTCTATACCTCTAAAAAAACACCCTTTATAAGGTAGGATTGATTACTTAATTAGAATCGAGGATTAGGCTGTTCGCTTATTGAGATTGGTCTGAATTAGATTAGATCATATTATAAATATATATATATATATATATATATATATATATATTGTGTGTTTCGTATTGAGTCATCGTAGATTCTCTCATATTAATTATTATAATTATATTTGTTAAAGGTTGAAGTTGAATATCTTAATAAAGTCATATTAAGATAATGTTTGATCCGAGTTCTTTCGCTAATCCTACACCTCTAGCTCCCGCTGATGCTTCGAGACTTCCAAGGGGAGGTACATCACAAGTTCACTTTGGAGTATTACGAACAAACGCGAGTGATTGGTCGCGGGGAGCATAAGTCATTTGTTCTTGTCTTGCCTTAGTTACGTCGGGGACTACAATTGCTTATGATGTAAAGCTTGTCTACGCGTAGCATAGCCAATTTCATTGACACACCTGCAGTTTAAAGTTTATTTGTGTTATATTTACGATTTTTAACTGTTATTTAACATGGCTAGTCCAGTAAAAAAACTTAAAAGAGCAAGATAGTAAGTGTAACAGAGAATTTAAGGTTTGGTGAATCTAGAAATATGGAACTATTAGTAAAGGCGACAAAGTGGTGTGTGTTTTATGTTGTGGTATAGTGGTATGCAGAACATCATCAGTAAAACGGCATTTTGAAACAAATCGTAAATCCTCTTGTCAAAAAAGTGAACCACAGCAAAAATAAATAAATAATTAATTAAAAACCGTTTGGCAGATGACTCCAACTGAGCATGCATTCTACTAAAAGTAATATCTTACAATCCTAATATAAGTTATTTGTCATCCACACACAATCTGCAACAACAGAACTCACACTAATGTTACTTTAATTTGAATTACACGTATAACTAAAACATTTACAACTTTTCAGTGCAAAAGTATTTTTTTTTCGAAGTAAATAAAGAATTTTGTGTGTGTTCTTAGTATTTAGTTTTATTTTTTCCCCCAATAATCACAGGTCAAAATTATTTTATGGCACGCCTATACCTCATTAAACACTTCTTGAGAAAAAATGGCACGCTGATCCATAAAGGTTTTCAAATAAAAAGCTTAAATAAAATTAAATGATTTTATTTGTAATTATTTTTAAGGACGCATGTGGTAATGCATGCTTAAAATTACAGGTTATAAAATAATGTATGTTTAAAATTACTTGTAAACTTAAAATTAGAAAATGTCATTAAAATTTTATTAACTTAAACATAAAATTATTTTTTAAAGTTGAAAATACAGTGTATTCCTGGACAATATTTTTTAATCTTCGTTTCCCTTGCAGATTCCTTTTGATGGGTAAGAATTATAAAGTAAATATATATCAATTTTCAAAAAAAGTATGAATAATTACTTATTTTATTAATTTATAGTGTTTATGATTTTAAAACTTGTTTTTTGTGGTTGGATTAAAAGATGAATTTATGTTTAACGAATTTTCCACAAAACGAACTTTTTGGGGGGAGGGGGGGTAGCCGCACTTCGTTAAATAGATATCCAAATGCATGCATATATTTCGTTTGTAAAATTAAATACAATATTCATGAAAATTTTAGAACTTTTTGCATTTTTTAGAATTTTTCCTCGATCTTTATTCTAAGTTCTTCATTATTGGAGGGTGAAAACATTCCATTTTTTAAAATTTTACTTACTTAGTTTCATGGAAGAAACACACACAGCATGCTATAAATTTCTTCTTCTAATCAAAAATATAATAAAATTAATAACTTCTATATTATAAAATACAATACTGAATTATTATTTAAATAATTTTATTATTAAGAAAGTAACGTTCTAAACTAACTTATTTCGTGAATTTAATGCAATATCTAAATAAATAGTCCAGAAAAATATGACTAAAATATTAATCATAAAATGTAGATTTGAATTTTAAAAAGCAACTTATATATTAAAGATCATAAATAAACACACTTTTAATTTATAACTTTTTTAACTCTAGAAAAGGATTTACTGTATTAAAATAAAAGATAAATGATTTATTTAAAATTTCTTAAATATTTTACGGCGAATCTGAATATTTCGAATGAAATTAAGATTCAAAACCAAATTTTTTAACCACTAAATAAAATACAAGACTTACAGATTTTTGCTTCCAATGAATTCGATCCTTCTAGCATAAATGACAATACAAGTTGATAATTTTTTTAAAGTGTTAATATTTTTATGAAAGAGAAACACCGTAGAATTATTTATTTGTTGTCTACATTTATCAATTGTTTTAAGAAAACTTAAAATGGGTATTTTGCATTATTTTTATAACAAGAAAGAAATAATTATATAGGTACTTATAAGTTTGTTTTTTAATGCAATTATAGGGTTTACTTAAAATGGGAAGTTAGATGAAAATAGTTTGATAACTAAATGTAATAACATAATTTATAAATTGTGATTTTTTCCCCCATTTATTTCTTATATTTAATTTACTCTAATGTTTACAAATGTACAGTACTCACGAAAAAGTAATTAAGTTTACGGTACATTTAACATTAAGTTAATTTTTTTTTTCTTTCTTTTTCTGAATAATAACTGCAAAATTTTAATAAAGGTAAATATTCTAATTTTGTTAAATGACAATAGATGGCAGCACGAAATGAGATGAGTGATTTTTATAAGTAATTGATGGTACTACGTTTAAGTGACGTAAAATCGAAGATTAAATAGAACCACAATTAATTTTCATTTTTGTTGAAGAAGTAGAATTTTAAAATGTATTTTTTTTTTTTTTTTCTGAATATGAAAACTGATATAGTAAGAAAATAAACGTGAAAGAAAAGTTTTCTTTTTCCCCTTTCTATCGGACCAATGCATAAAAGCAAAAAAACATTAATGATATACATTTTTGTAAAGTTAAGCATTATTTAATTTTAGTGAATTGATTATAAATGAGCTGACCATTTTTTTACAATGAAAAGGAGGACGAAAAATTTAAGAAAAATTCACAACTTAAATATATGTGAAACATTTTATTAATTCAAACAAAAATACGCTAATTAAGCTTACATTCTTTTTTAATTATTATCTTAAACAAGTATTTTTCCATTGAATGATATTTTTTTTCTACATATCATTTTTTAATATATTGGAAAATTTGGGGAAAAATGTCCTTCATACTGAATTTTACCGTAAGTACTGTAGCTTAAATATTAACATTCGATTTTGATTTCTCACTAGTCCCTTCACAAAATTTATTACCAACTGAAAAAAATTCTTTCAACTACTGCATTAGTTCCAGGTCAGCAGAACGTAAATTCAGCAAGAATAATTAAATTTTCATATGGAATGTGTTCATTTTTAAATTGTTTAAGTAATTTCACCCATCTTTTAACAATGTCTCAGCATGTTGATTTTCCAGTTGTTCTAATTTATTAGAATTTAACTATACATTCAGTCTTCTTTCTACTTCAAGCAGACAATTGTCATTGATTTTAGTATGAGGCAATTCTGTCAATAAAAACTCAACATAATTTTCTATATCTGCCCAATTTACTTGCGACAAAGTCCAAAAAAAAAATACCATTGAAAAATGTTATTTCCTATGATACTTGCTTCAGATCCTCGCTGTCCTCACTAAAGGAGGACGGTTGGTCACCTTATTATAAATGAAGACGAGATGCACAGATAAAGACGGAGAGATAAATATGTACAGAGAGAAATTAAGTGTCAGAACAAAATTCTGTTTGAAATTTATGTTTTGAGCTAAATAAACTTCTATAATGCAAGGAACAAACTTTAAAATTTCAAAATTTAAGTAGTAAAATGATTCATTAAGAAATAAAATGTAATTATTTCGAATATATGTAATATAAAGACAGAGCGAAAAAGCTTATGCTCTCATTTGAAAGAAAAGAAAATAAAGCGTAAATAATAGGTCGAGTTTTACAGTAATAAGTAGTGAAAGTAAGCATGAAGTAGTGAAATATTTGCAGTACCGTTAAAATCCATGAAATTATAAATCATTTACTAAAGAAATGTAGTAAAACTAGAATTGTATTCCATTTAGCTCACAGCTTTGGAATTACTCTGACGATTTCTTAATTCGATTTTTCTTCTTTTTTAAATACAGTTTTCTTAAAGCTAATTAAGAATAAATCAACGAATATAAAAAGAAAAATTCTTAATTTTCCTCTGTAAAGAAAAGAAAAGAAAGAAGAGAGGATTGAAATATTATTTTTACGAAAACCAGAAGACACTAACCATTGTTCTCAAAAAATAAATGGATTTTTAATCAAATTAGAAAATTAGTTTTGTTTTAATCGAATGGTTTAAAAGAAATATTATAAGTTTAATAAACTAGAATGAAAAGAGTAAAAAATTCATTACAATCTTTAAACATTTATCGGCGATGAACTCGTGGCGTCATCTTGTAACATTTCAATGAAATAAAAGACTACTTAAAGAGTTATCACATGTAACTTATGGCGCCATCTCTATGACAGTTTGATAGTTATTACTGGAAGGGGGAAATCGAGGAAATAAAATAATTTCTGAATTACATTCTTATTTCTGTACATGAGAATTTACTAAAAGAGAAACAGACAAAGATTTTTTGTGTGTGAAAGATGGATTTAAAAATATTTAAAAAATTTTATAGTTTAAAGACAATTATGAAAAAATAAAACTTGATAGATATAATTTTTTAATAATTGCTGAGCATTATGAATTTGCTATTTTGCTTACCTATTTTTGATAATAAGGGATTATATTTATTGATTGATTATTGCACTTATATTTATTTATTGATTATTGGACTTATATTTATTTATTAAATATTCGACTTATATTTATTTATTAAATATAGGATTTTTTAATTTATTGATTATTGGACTTATATTTATTTATTGATTATTGGAATTATACTTATTTATTGATTTTTGGACTTATATTTATTTATTGATTATTGGACTTATATTTATTTATTTATTATTGGACTTATTTATTGATTTCTGTATGTTATAATTTATACCTTTTTCTGAGATGTAAAAGTTAACTAATGATTGCAATGATTTTGAATGGGGCAACTCTCCGGTACCCTAGAGCCAAAACCATTCCCTCCCCTCATTATACCATGATTAATAAAAAAATTAATAATTTTTTTAAACTTTTAAATTGGTTAACAGTTGGTTTTCAATTGGTCACATATAAATTTATTACTTGCTACAATTTACAATACAATTAAGAGTTCCGTGTAAACTGTGTGTCTATCTCATTCTATGTATTATATCATTCACCGGTATTTTATAAATCAAACTTCTCAACTTAACTTATTTTGGCATTATGAATACAACAAAATATTGACTCAAAGCTGATTTTTTCGAAAACTGTTTCTTCAATGAAATGTTTTAACATATCAAAAAATAGACGATTGTATATTCAATAGGCAAATTTAGGATATAAAAGATTTTGAAATTTATTTTGCATGTCATGGGCATCTCTCATATTAAGGGAATAAAATATATGTTCTGAATCGAAAACACAAAATTTATTAAAGAATATTTTTAAAATGTAATGGATTAAATTACGAATTTAATGGAATTATTTGTTAATAATTAAATTATTTGTTACATATATATATCTCTTATAGATATAATTCTGACTACATATTTAATCGATTTACTCTTGAAGCATATTTTATTTTGTAAAGTAAAAAATAAATTAAAACTTTTTTAAATTTTACAAGTATCGATTCATATGGATTCCTGCGTTTTGTTTGCTAAAAGTTTTTCAAAAGCTTTCTCTTACACTTTTATGAATGTAACTTGCTCCTGATTAAACATTTCAGTTTTTTTGCTCTAGCAAGCCTCTTTGTTATGATCACTTGACAGTGTTATGCAAAAATCTATTGCATCATATTGTTGCCCCTAAAGGACTAGTTTTGTATAAACAAGTAATATAAAAAAGTGTTTAAGTCAATTCCTACTTAGGTCAACAAAGAAAATTTTTATTTTATTTACCTTATATTAAATAATAACAATTAATATAAATATGCATATACATATGACAGAATCACAATATTATGGCAATTAATTTTCATTAATTATCATTAAAGTATCGTATTGTCATTCAAAACAATCGTGTATATAAAATTTCAGTTCAACTGAATGCTTTAAGGTATCCGAACACGTTCAGAGTAATTTTTGACAAAATAACATATTTAAACATATAAAGGCTTTTTTATAGGATTCAATACCAATAAATACTAATATTTAATCAACAATATTTAAAATAAATTGCCGGAATTTCATAAAAATCATAATTATATGTGAAATTTTAGCAATATTTTTGTAAAACTTCAAAGCAATTAGAGAAAAAAGTAATAAACTTATATTAGTAAAAAAATTACCAAAACAATCTAGAGGCATTTATCTAGAGAATGTACTAAAATTTAAATGTTTTATTAAAATTCGAAACTTTTAGAGATGATTGAGTAAACGTTATAAGAAAAATAACGCCTTCATGAGACCATTATTTAAATAACATGCCCTAACTCAAATAATATTCATACTATAAGAAATATTTTAGTACATTCTCTAGAAAATAGCATAAATATCAGGTTCAAAAAGTTTTATAGAAATGCATTTGTAATATTTTGTGTGATCAGACTCGCCATGATAGATTTCGAACAATTTAAATGCCCACTTCTGGTAGATCAAAGACCCACTTCCGGTTTTTCTAACTTAATAAAATTGATTGTAACTTGGCCTCTAAGAAGCATAGAATCAAAGCAAGGTATGATTTGTAAAGCCAAAATATAGATGCATTAAATAAAATAGAAAACAAAAATATCGGTCTTGTCCGAATTAGGTCATTTTCAACGTGTTCGGATACCTTAAAACGTGACAAAAAAAATCTCTAAGTTTTGACCTAAGTCGCTAAAAATGAAGCCAACGTGACTGTATCTGTAATTCTTTAAATAATTAATTTCAGTCAATTAATTTTAATTAATTATAATTAAATTATCGTATTGTCACCCAAAGCTATCGTGTATAGAAAATTTCAGCTCAAATGAGTGCTTTAAACTGTGAGAAAAAAACATTTTCAAGTTTTGACACAAGTCGCCAAAGTGTTTGCTAATTCGCCAAAAATGATACCAACGTGGCGGTATCTTTAATTCTTTGAATAATTAGTTTTAATCAATTAATTTTTATTGATTATAATTAAATTACCGTACTGTCATCCAAAATAATCGTGTATATAAAGTTTCAGTTCAATTGAGCGCTTTAAAAAGTATTTTATTAACGATTAAAAATTTGAACAAAATATGTATTGGGAGATTGTGAACTATAAGAGTAGGAATTGAAAATCTGGTGAACACAGTTCCAAAGAATATTCTCACTTGAAGTGTGAGCGAGCTCAAGTAAATACGAGTGAGTGAGTGAATATTAACGTCGCACTGCTCAGCTACACGAGGGCTTTTAGCAACGGACCACGTAATTTTGAGCCATGGTCAAGTGACGTGGACGACACCTGAGCTGGCACCCCTTCTCCTAACTACCACACCACACCAACGAGAGAATGTTTCAGCTCTCGAGAGAATTAGCGTGCATCGCTGCCCTACAAAGCGGGTCTTTAGTGTTACTGGGCTCCAACTCGTGACAAAGTTAGCCACGATCCGGTACCTAAACCACTCGGCTACCGCTGCCACCAAGTAAATACGAGACTCACATTACCAAATTGTTCATTATTAGTCAAGCTCTATGAATGTTTAATGCTTTGAAAGGAATTATATCCAAACACGTTGCAAATGACTAAATTTGGTCAAGGCAGATATTTTTGTTTTCTATTTTATTGAATTTAGCTATCTCTTGGCTTTACAAAACATAATTTTTTTTTTGTTTCTACACTACCTAGAGGTCAAGTTACAATCAATTTTATTAAGTTAGAAAAACCGGAAATGGGTCTTTGATCTATCAGAAGTGTGCATTTAAATTGTTCGAAATCTATCATGGTGAGTTGGATTACTCAAAATATTACAAATGTATTTCTATAAAACTTTTTGAACCTGATATTTATGCTATTTTCTAGAGAATGTACTAAAATATTTTTTATTGTATAAATATTTTTTGAGTTAGGGCTTGTTATTTAAATTACGGTCTCATAAAGAATGTGATTTTTCTTATAATGTTTACTCAATCAGCTCTAAAATTTTCAAATTTTAATAAAACATTAAAATTTTAGTAAATTCCTTAGATAAATGCATCTAGATTGTTTTAGTAATAAGGCAATTTATTTTAAGTATTGTTGGTTAAATATTAGTATTTATTGGTATTGAGTCCTAAAAAAGCCTTTATAATGTTTAAATATGTTATTTTGTCAAAATTACTTCGAACGTGTTCGGATACCTTAGTTCGAAGAAACAGTCACTGACAATTCACCCAAGCAGAGGATTTAAACTTGCATAGAAGAGGTTATAACAGGGAAACTGTAACCTTCAAAGGATCACAGGGAGCCATTTTGGGCACACATATCACAGTTGGTGTGAAATGTCTCTTGTGACATGTTGCGTACGGCCCTAGGAATTATTATGCATAGAATGCACGGCGTAGTTTCTAAGACACTAAGAACAGAGGTCGTACTGAAAGAGGTTCTTAAATCCGTTTACAAACAATTAATCGAATTGCTCTTTAAAAAAATTATACGTGGTCCGGCAAACTTTTCAAAAATTATTTGCTTCTTATTAATTTCATATTTATTTTATTTTTAAATTTTCTTTTTGTATGTGCTATTAATGTTTCTTATACTTTTATGTTAAATTAGTTTTATATCTAGTGCATAAAGTTGTATCACAAACAGTGAACCTAAAAAAGAAAATTCACACATAATGGGAAACCAGAATATTTTTCTTTAATTATGAGATACTTCTTTAAATAAAGGATGGATGATTGGTAAGGTATGGTTACATTTTGATGTACATGTGCGTATAATTCTAAAAATGTGTTTGGGTGATGAGCTGTGTAGATTTCTTTCAAAACGAAACTTCGGTGATCAGCGATCGGTATTTTCCAACGTTTTCACCAATTTCAGCAGTAGTTCAATGAGTTCGTAGTTCTTGACACTATGAAATTCTTGCAAAAGATTGGTTGCTTTTTCCACGTATGTTGCCAGTTGCAGTTTTGCGTCTTCCATGGCTGCATTATTCATTAGAATATTATTTAACTGAAATTTAAAAAAAAAGTAATTACGATCAATATAAACATGACAAGGGAAATTTAATAAAAAGAAAATTTGCATTAGGTTTAGATTTTAATATATTTAAATATATATATATGTAGCGTATTGGTCGAGTGTGGAATTTGTCGAATCTTAGTAGGTTTTCATTAAAACAACATCTTCAGTGGATGTTCATCTTTTTTATTGTGAAGCACACATCAAAAGCTTTGGATAAAATTGCGGTACACTTTCACGATGACGAGACAAACTTGCGACGATTATAAAGCCAAGCAGACAAGAAACAAGTAGCAACGACATCTTGGAAGACACAGCACAAAGACAAAGGTAGCGATTGCACAAGATTTTCGCTTTTATACTGGCAGTAGCAAGCGCGTGATTATTACGTAATAGTAGTTCTGATTGGATAGAATGGGCGGGACAGGAATTACAGACTAGCCAATTACGATTAAGATTACAGTGTTGTTTTTAAACCAAAGAATTAAAGTTTGTTTAAATATTAGTAAAAATAGTTTACAAAAAGGATACTAGAGAGAATTATTACACACACACACACAGCGTGCGTACTAAATTTCAAACCCAAACCCAATAGTTCGTGGTAATCTCCACCAAAGACTGACTTCCTGTTACGGAATTAGACTTTCCAACTATCGCTTTGTTTTGCGTATCCAAGACTGGACAATCTTTATGCTTAAGTAAGAGGGCAAGTCAACCTTTGACCTCCCTTTGGTTTAGCCAACAGTGAAGAGACCGGTGTAGCTCCCCCGCTAATCTTCAGCTTCAAAGTTCCCCGTTCGAGGATTGACAAGGGCCAATGGCCGAGTGGTGATCATGGTTATGTCCAAACATAAATGATTCTGCATAACGTGTCTCTTTTGAAGGCGTGACATATTACACCTTGAAAGATGTACGAAAAGGAGAAACTCCCACACTCCAAGATACATTCCTAGACTCTCCCAGACTGACGCTTCCAGATTTTCTTGTACGCTCTTGCACCTACCATAACCTCTCAAGTGTCCAGATAAGGAGAATCACAAGGCACCATCACGTCAGTGATTTGGCCTGTAACATCCTCCAACCACCACGACACACCGGAGGGCTGGAGAAAGTTCAAAACCGGAAGTTTTTATATCTGTAAGCCTCGTAACTCTCCTTAAGAGTTGATTATTATAAGGGGATTTCAACGCAATGAAGAACACATGCATACGAAATTTCATTACTATAGGTCTAGTAGTTTGAAAGCGGATTTTTTTGTATCTGTCGGCCTCATTAACTCCTCGCACCCTAGTTTAGGAGTCGATTTTCATAAAATCCGTTCTTATTGGATCTCTGTTCAAAGAGAGAGAGAGAGAGAAAGAAATATGCTTTCCAAATTTTTAAGTATGTGGATCTAACAGTAAAAAAACCCCCTGTAACGGTCTCTAACAGCTTGCAACTAGGGATAGCGAGTCTTTCCAATATAAATCAATTTTTAAATCGATTAAAAAAAAAAAATAGAGGTCTAAAAGATTGATTTAAAAAAATCGATTTTTTTTCAAATCTGCTTTTTCAATGTAAATATAAATCCATTTTATGAAAAACAAGAAAGATACCATAATAAACGATCTCTTATCAGTAAATTCAGCGAATTTTTTAGAATTTTTATTACAATTATTTTTAATACCATATCAAAGTATCAGATATAAAAGAAAACATTTATTTTCTAAATGTATTTGTTACACTAAAAATTTAAGAAAATAGATAATATATAGCTCATAGTTCCAATAATTTAATATATAAGCTTTTTAAAAACAACAGCCCACACAATTAAATTACAAAATTGAGATTTGAGATTATATAGATGAATAGACATAAAGTAATAAAAAATATAATTACTTCATCAATTAAGAATTCCACATAGTTATTCCAATACTCATTAGTAATTATTCGTATTTTAACTAATTTAAATGACTTACATACATGGTTAGATTTAACAATAGAAACTAACAGAACAAACTCAAAATAATAGCACCAAAGTAAAAAATAAGAAGTGTCTTATTTACCCTGAATGATTTATTATTCCGTAACAAACACTAATAAATATTTAATTAAATATTATTTAATCATAAAAATAAATATTTATTTCGCTAATCACAGTATATTATGATAGTCAGTCAATCAGAGTATTAACAAATGATGCAATATCAAAAAATACAAAAAGTCAAAGATTGCAAACGTAACTTTTTTTTATTTATTAAAGAGAGGCGATGGAAACTAAGCATATAGGCATCTCGCGATTTTTTGAGTAATTAACCCTTTAACCTTTAAATAATTTTATGTTTTTTACCAAAACTGAAAAAATCTAATGTCGATTTTCTAGGATGAAACATCGATCTAAAAAATAGATTTTTTGGCATGAAAAATCGATCCTTCAATTAATCGATCTCAAATCGCCAATCCCTACTTGCAACCAACCATCTTGAGGGTCGATTTTCACAAAAACCGTTCTTAACGCATTTCTTCCGCCTGAAAGATACATGCCTGCTGAATGTAGGTTTAATAGTTCAAAAATGAGAAAATTTTTATTTCTAACTTCCTTAACCACTCACAAATGCTCCTTATGTCGATTTTCGCAAAATCCGTTCTTATAGGATCTCTACTTCATGAAAATAACATGCCTACCAAATTTCAAGACTAGGTCTAAGGGTTCCGGAAATAGAGCGAGTCGCTTTTTTTTTTTTTTTTTATCTATAAATCGAATAATGTAGCAACTTAAAAAACAAACTCATGCGAAACTTTTCCTGCCTTCAGATTACGTCGTCTGACAGTCTACCGACGTGGGAGGAAGTGTGAATAGTTATTTCCTGTATTATACAAATAAACTAAACGGAATTTCTTTTTCATAGATGGTTTGTTTCCTCCGCATAAATATTTCCCAACCCAATATTAAGTCTTCGTTCATATTTTTTAATTCCTCACGAATGGAACCTGCCCATTTATCACAGAACTCCCGGAACAAAACTATAGTAGCATTTAAATAACCGCTAAGGCCATGGAATTAGTTTTAGATTGCTTATGTACCTTATAACTAATTTAAGTAGGAAAAATTTAAGTAGAAGAAAATTTGACAAATCTCTTAACTTTCTATTTTAAAGTAATTTTAAACAATAAAGATCTTTCTTTTCTAAAACTATAAATCTGTAACCTAGTCCAGTTAGCGGATAAATAAAACCAACTATTGAAATACGAGTGCTAATTACCTTACAGAGAAATTAACTTAGGGATAAGGTTCTGAGTAAACCTACTGGAAGATAGTGAACAGTTTTTCACTTCATTTAAAAATTGTATTTCTGTTTTGTTAAGGTTCAATTAAATAAATCGCTCCCTCAGTATAAGTATTTTTGAAATTTTGAGTGAGAATAAATAAATAAATAAAAATTTATTTTTCTAAATTTAACTATGATCGTGTCCGATATCTGCATAATTATACATTTTATTTTGCGAAATAGTTCCAGTTATAATCACCTCTGATAATTCTTAATGTAAAAGAAACAGGTTTATCATAATTAAAATCCCACTTTCAAAATGCTGCAAGAAAAGAACCACTGCTCAAAATGTCTTAAATTTAAACTGAAGGCACTTGAAGTGGGGAATGGTAAGGTTTAAGAAAAAAATTCCAAAGTATATATATCAATAGATGGCTCTGTAAGCTCCAAAACAAAAGGGGATTCGGCTACAAGTGACATTTTGAATCGCATTACGACGGCTTTGGCATGAGCTGTACATTAAACCAACTAGATTTTTCAATGTGCATGACTGTTTCGGTTTTTTGATGGAAAAAATGACTTGAAGTCATCCAACAATTGTTGTAGTGTTAGTGAAAAGCTTATCCCACACCAAGGTTGTACCGCATTGGATCGTTTCTTTATTTATTCTTGGACCAAAAACCGCATACAAAGCAACAATTAAAATACCTGTTAACTATCCATAGACATGTGCAAGACGTGTTCCATATGCTGCCCACCATTTTCTGCCACAAATGGAAACCGATAAACAGAGCGGAGTGTCTCAGAGGTTACATTGAGAATGCGCTGCGAAATCCATACTTTTAAGTTCGCTAAATTCGCAATCAGGCCCACTGAATACAACATTTTTATGATAATCCCACCGCCAGAAGTCAAAAGGATTGATCTTTAGTGACCTTGATTTCCAGCATGTTGAAAAGTGACGACTAATCATTCTATCATTTTTCCAAAATATATCTTATGCAATTGCATCACTAACTTTGAAATATGCTGAAAAGCGCTATCTTGCATCTTTCAGTGTAATCTACTGATAAACGAAACTTTTTTTTCTTATGCCATACCGTTTCTTCCTTTTTAAGACTAGTCATGTCAAATTGAAGTTATTCGAACCAGTCGTTCTTATTTTTACAGTATTTTGAAAGTGGAACTTAAGTTACAATCGCCCTATATTTAATGTATTTATTTAACCCTCTCGTTGCGTAGCTATGTTATCAAATTAGGTTCAAAAACTGCGTAGTTTTTTTATTACGTATTTCAAATCTACACATTAAATCTGCATCTTAAAAGTTAAAACATACAAAGAATTATTGCAAAAAAGCTCTTATTTTAAAATACAGAATTAGATCACAAAAATATGAACATAAAAACATAAACAGGAATAACACGGCTTGCAAAGCTAAATAGTCAAAAGAAATGGATACCCACCAAATCGCGGATTGCGCAAATTTTGTTCTACGTTGCCCGTGGAAATCACGGGATGCGCAGCGAGTGGGTTGAACGCATAGACTTAGATATAGGTTCTCAACGTGGGCATTTGAGGCTTTCAGGGGGGCAGTAAAAGACCCAGGGAAAATTAGGGGGCATTGAGATGGCGCGGAGGGACTTCGGCAGATTAACCAAATACAGTCTAAAAAGACTAAAACAAACACGCTGATTATGTATTAACTAAAGTAAACTGTGATACTGGTTACCTTATGTTGATTGTATGTATTTAAATCATTTCAATCACGTGTACGAAAACTCACATATTGCTGTAGTTCGGAAAGTGGATGAAAAATTAAAGATTACATTACATTCAGCCCAATCAAACTGAATGGTATAGTAAATTTTAATTTCTGTAGTGTACGTGTAGTCTTTGTCTGTGAACAGTAAGAAAAATGTTTCGTCCATTGCATTGAATTACATATATTATCCAAGAAATATAATTAAATACGTTAACCAGGAATCAACGTGTGATTCTTATAGGCTGGAATTCTTAATTTTTTTTTATTTTGAAAGCAACAGTTCATTGTGAATTACTTCACATCATTAAAACCTTCTTTCAAAAACGTCTTTATAACAGGTATATATATATATATATATATATATATATATATATATATATATATATATATATATATATATATATATATACTATATATATATATGCATACATAAATAAGCTAAAAAAAATTTTCCACTCTTTTAAATAAAGAAGAAATGCAATAGTTTTTCGATTCCAACAATATCCTATTTGAAACTAAAATATATAATATTACACAATTAAATATATTTGTGGCAATATCGATTTCAGATTAGCAAGTAAACAAAATCGGGGGCTTTAGAAAAAAAATAATAAATAAATAAATAAAATAAATTAAAATATTCTATTATAGTAATAGAATATTTTTTAAATTTAATTCTTGTTTTCACCTCGTATTATGTACGCTCTCTTGAGTGCCAAGGGGCGGTATCAAAATATTCACTAGAAAAGGGGGCGCCAGTTCAAAAAAGTTTGGGAACCTATGATCTAGATTTTCAAGTAAAAAATAAGTCTTTTAAAATAATTTCATATAGTGTATATGTTAAAGTAAACGAAAAGTTTTGATCCACCCTTTTCTTAATCAGGAATATATTTCGTGGTAATAAATACTGCATTCGTTTTTGTCTTTTTTAAAGATACGTTATTATGATTAGGTACAACGTCATTGAGTTGGAACTTTATACTTACTTCATTGTAGTCCAAATTTAGTAACATCTTTTTACAACTGTATAGATATGCCAATGTTTCTGGATTGTTGGATAAATGAAGCGCTACAGGGAGGCTTGAAATATTGATGATAGAACTGAGCGATGTCTGATAGTTCCAAAACTGTCGAATATCTGCATTTGCCTTAAAAATAATTAAGTACATATAATAGAAATTTATTATAGTGCACAAATTATAGATGTCGTTGCTGTCACGAATGGGTCTTTTTTTAATAAATGGAAATCAAGTCTGTTTACTTAATGTACTTTCAATAAACAAGTAATATAAAAAAATTTAAGTCAATTTTTTTTTCCTACTTAGATCAACAAGGAAAAATTTTATTTTAGCTACTTTTTATTAAATAGTTACAATTAATATAAATATATATTTACATACGACAGAATCACAACATTAAGTGGTAATTCATTTTTATTCATTATCATTAAAGTATCGTATTTTCAACCCAAACAATCGTGTCTATAAAATTTCAGTTCAACTGAATGCTCTAAAACGTGAAAGAAAACCCTTTTCAAGTTTTGACACAAGTCGCGAAAAGGGTCCCTAAGTCGCCAAAAATGATGCCAACGTGGCTGTATTTGTAATTCTTTAAATAATTAGTCTTAATCAAAAAATTAATTTTATTAATTATAGTTAAATTACTGTATTTTCATCCAAAATAATCATGTATATAAAACTTCAGCTCAATTGAGCGCTTTAAAATGTATTTTATTAACGATTGAAAATTTTACCAAGATAAATAAACAAACAAATAAATAAATATATAGAGATTGTGAGCTAATAGTGTTGGAATTGAAAAATTATAGTCGCATCTTAACCAACTGACAAAAATATCGAATACTGAACAACAAATTTAATCGTGCGTCTTTCATATGAGAAATTGAAGTTCAGAATCATTTGTCAACAACAGAGGCTCGCTTTTACGACAAAGAGGATTTAGTTACACAGAATGATTGAAATCACTAGGCAGCGAAGTTTATCAGACTCATTTACTCACATATTGAATAGCATAGTTATCTATCTCACTCTATCGCTTTTTTTGCTGACCACAGCTCGAGTTCTCATTGTTTCATTTCTCAGAATTTTTTAAGGTACACGAGCATTGTGTTGGTATTTGGTTTTTGAAATGGAATTGTTTTGCAAATAAAAGAAGTGATAATAACTGTTGTGAATAGAAAAGTAGTAAGTGTCATACCATTTTGGAACCTTAACTAAATGGGTTATCTTTTGAAATAACTTGTGTGCTTAGGGTAGTATATAATATTCTTCTTTTTTATTGAGAGTCAAAGTTAGGTGACATCATTTTTTGATCAAGCTAGTGAAAAAAATCACTGTAAAATTGAGAAATGTGTGATCACTGTACCTAATGATGTGATGGAGGGACTGTCAATGGTCTGCATTTTCAAAAACAGGATAGTCATCACTTAATTAAGTAACATGTAATTTTTTTATTGTTCTCATATAATTGATATAACCTCTCTTTTCACCACATACCCTCTTGACGTTGAGTTTCTAGGAGAGAGCACACTCACGCACACACAATGTATTTAGAATATATTTAGTAATGTATATACGTACATTACTAAAACTTCATTCAACATTTTTAATGTTGTGGCTGTTTATGATAAGATCATCCCTCCCCTTCATTTAAATATTTTTTTTCTAAAGTGATCCGTTACATTCGATTCTACCTATGGCAGCATAAAAGACACACCTGCACACTTTTTGCTATGCCACTAACACCTTCAGTTGCAATTGAATACTCTCTCCGATTGGCTTTATCTGCTATTTATTACTTGTCTGTCAATCTTAATTACCTTTTAACCTTTAGTAATTACCGTTGCCTTTACGGATTTTTCTCAGTTAGGATTATTACACAAATGCCTTATTGACTATCTTCCAGATGAAATTAGGGAAAGAGCTCTTAAAATCAACCAAATTGTAAAAAATACTTCTTTTCATAGGAAGATCTTCATTGGAAAAAAAGAGCACTTCGAGATATCTCGTAGACGGGATTCAGCACAAAAATCTTATTCAGTGACGCCAGGTACGAGTTATTCTTTTATGCGTTCTCAGACGCTATAGTGCAGGGATGGTGAACCAGTGGCACGCGTGCCATCAATGGAACGCAGCACAATATATTGGGCACGCCAGCGATCAAAAATTTTTTTACATTTTATTTCAAAATAACAAAGTTAACTATAAAGTATTATGAACAAACTCAAATGATCGGTCGCGAGGCGCACACTCGTTTGTTTTTGTCGTGCGTTAGTTACGTCGTGGACTTCACTTGCTTATGATGCAAAATTTGTCTACGCATAACATAGTCAATTTCGTTGACACAACTGCTTTTTAAAGTTAATTTGTGTTATATTTACGATTTTTAACTGTTATTTAACAGGGCTAGTTCAGCAAAAGAACAAAAAGTGCAAGATAGCAAGTGTAACAGAGAATTTCAAATTTAGTGAATCTAGAAATATGGCATCATTAGTTAAGTCGACAAAGTGTGTGTGTTCATGTTCTGGAATAATGGTGCACAGAACATCGTCTGTAGAACGGTATTTTGAAACAAATCACAAATCCTCTCGTCAAAAAAGTGAAACATAATTAATTACTTAGAAACCATTTGGTAGATGACTCCAATTAAACACGCATTCTATACTAAAATATACATCTTACAATCCTAATGTAATTTGTCATCCAATCTGCGTCAACAGAAATCACATTAATGTTACTTTAACTTGAATTACACGTTTAACTAGAACATTTACAACTATACAGTACAAAAGGTATTTTTTTCGTTGTAAATAAAGAGGTTTGAATTGTTAGTATTTAGTTTTATTATTTTCTCAATAATAACAAGTCAAAATTATTTAACGGCACGTCTATATCTCACTAAGCACCTCTTTAGAAGAAATGGCACGTTGATCAATAAAGGTACGTCACCCCTGGTATAGTGTATATTGGAGATTTCTGCTGTGCCATATGGATTGGGTTAGAATCCCGGATCGTTGTAACTGTATAGTGCCTTTGCGGCATGGGGGGTACTCTAAATAGCCTTTGAGCCACAAGTCCTCTTGAGAGATTGGTTGAAGGGGAAAACAAGTTGGCGACCTCCTGACTACCCACACAGTGTTCTCCCTCAAAATTATGGTGGAACCGAGCCAAAATGTACTGTCACTTTCATGGTGTTCAAAGCTATGGCTAACGACAAACGTAAGACTATTTGTTTCCCACAATGAATTTCGTGGACCTCGATCTGACACTATTGATCAGTTGTCATCAGAAACAGCATAACATTCTTTTTAGTTTCATTTTTAAATTACTGCAAATGTCATTTCAGTGCTACATCAGTAACTAAATATTACTAATTTTTTTAAAAATTTCATGGTTTTCTTAAAATATAATTTTGGCAGTCAGGGTAAGACTTTCTAAATTTGAATGGCAGAGAATGGGTTAGAAAAAGTTTAATGTATCATAGCTCTGGTTTGAAAAAAAGTAGTCTTACTTTTATAGCTAATGCAAAGCATTTTCCGAATTCAAAACCTGATTGTTGAATTTGTTCACCGTGGCCTGCCAACTCCAAAGCTGATTGACATCCGGTTGCTATTAGTAATCCTAGAGGATAGAACGTGTCATGTTCCCAAACAGTGAGGTTGTGAATTGTTACAGAGTCTGAAGTGTTTGAAGATCTCTTGATAACAAACGACTCTAGAACTTTTGAAAACAAAAACAATACCTAAAATAAAGAAAGTAGTTAAAAATATATTAACTAATTTCAGCTTAAAGTTCTTAGAGTTAAAATGATTTTCGCATTCTCAATTTTAGAACGACGAGTTTAACATTTCAATAAACCACATACTTTTGGCATGCTCTTCGAAATGATTAGCTTAATGCTATAAAATGTTGTTGAATATTTTTGCAGTATAATAGTCTGAAATTAAAATTCTAAGAATTAAGAGAAGAATGAGAAAGTAAATCAATATTTTTTTTAAATTTAATATTCGGTAAAAATCCACTATGAAATTTTTTCCTTAGTACTACAAAATATTGTTAATCAACTTAAACAAAACCCTTTACTTATTACCTGATTTCCGGATACATATCCAATGGGCAGTTAGAGTTTGCGTATATATGCACAACTTGCCATTAAAATTGCCCCACCAGGTAGGAAAGAAAATGGAAAAAAAGTTTGCTTAACATACGTATACAGCATAGTAGGAAGAAAACATAATTATATTTGTGATCAATTTGAGGGGATAAAAGGTCCACACAAAAGTAATACACACCACTGCCGTCTCAGGCAAATAAAGCGACTCTAACCAGGTTAAGCATCGAGTCGAACTGGGCTTGGATAAGAGATACAGGCTAGTTTTTCCAACATCCTCAATTGTAGTTGGTAAAAAAGAGGTGGAGGCCCATTGTCTCAGCAACTCATAACCAAAGGTTTCCAATGGATGAGAGATCTAAAGAACGTGCTGACCAAAGCAACAGCCGAATAGCCTTTTTGTCGGTGTAGGACAGGACAAGGCAGGTAATATGTGGTATTGCATTATATCGTTAAAAAATGATGTCTCCTGATCCTCGAAGGGCACAACCACTAATCTTAAGGTTCTAACAATGTAATGATGGCTGCTCAGATTACCAATGAGGTTATCAAGAGGTGTTCTTCATTGTGTACCCAATAGGTGTTCATATTTTCACACTCTAGGTGCAGGGTCCGTATGTCGATATCAAATGCAAGCTGGCCATGACTGGTATTCTCGATGCCACCAGACACGGATATATTTCATCGTGATGCTGAATGGAGAGATTGGCGTTAGATGCACCATAGTCTCCAAGCATTTTTATGCTGAAATGCTACTAAGTATAACCGCATTAATGGACACCGTGCAAACCGTCTGTGCTGCTCCAGACGTTGTTGTACTGTCCTTGTGAATACTCGTGCTGCAAATAAGCCCACTTCTTGATTCAAGGTGTGTGATGGGGATGTGTATTCCTACAAGTCCGACTTCAATATGTATACCATCTCCACAATAGTGGTGAGTATGATCCTCCTGAACCCATCCGTTTCAAATTCCCGCGACAGTCTCTGGATTGAAACGAATGAGAAAAGAAATATCATGGAACGATAAAATGAACTTTCTGTAAGTGAAGGACTGCCTGGCGATATTGATTTCCGACGCTTGATGGTAGCCGTTTTTCTTTCGAATACGAGGCATAACATGTTCTTCGTACAATCAGCCAACATTCAAATGCTATTTCCCAATAAGAAACTCGATGCGTAACTTTTCTTTCACACAGAGTTCATAAATTGCTGTTTGTAAAGAATGCACAACACCATGAAGGAATCACCAGAATTAAATAAAATTTAATGCACAAACAACTTGTATTAGTACAAATAAATGACAAATTTTCAAAGCAAAAATACAATATTAAGTGTCCGAAATCAGTATTTGGTGTAGCTACCGAGTGAACTACCTAAGTGCTGCTATTCGACGAGGCATAGACTCAAAGAGATTTTTAATGTCTGTTTGTGGAAGAGAATTCCATATTGCTTGTATGCGCAGCAAAAGTTCGTCTTTTGAAGCTGCAGGACGCGGATCACGAGCAAGACGCCGACCAACCAAATTCCACACATGCTCAATAGGCAACATATTCGGCGAATAAGCAGGCCAAGGAAGAAGTTGCGTGTGTTGGGCTGAGCAAAAGTCTTGAACAGTCTTTGCAATATGTGTGCTTACATTATTCTGCTAAAAGATAATGGAGGCCTTGAAGGAAGGGAACAACTTCAAGCTGTATATCACTTCACGGACGTACCTGTTGCTATTGCGATTACCCTCAATTCGGAGCAAATTGGATCGTCCATGATACAAAATCACATCCCATAGCTCCGGGTGTTAGGCCACTATGTCGTTCGATAACGCACTATGGAAGGCAGCGTTCACCCGCATAGCGTCTAATACGAATGCGGCCATCATGGTCTCACAGATTGAAGCGTGACTCATCTGAAAAGACAACTTGGTGCCAATCAGTTTGCCAGGATCTGTGCTAATGAGCCCATTGCAGACGCAGCCGTCGATGGTTTGCCGTGAGGGGGCTTCTGTATAAAGGCACCCTTGAACGCAATCCACGGTGCAGCAGACGTCTACAAATTGACGAAGCCGATATTAGTACACCTGTAGCAGTAGACCAACGTGCTGCCAAATGCCTGGAGGAAGCTGTACGTTCATTCACCACCATGTGGAACAGGTGTCGATCATCACTCTCTGACGCGACCTTACGTCGTCCATTGCCAGTTTTTCGAGTTGTTCGGTGCTCGTCGGTCCACTGCTTCCAAACTCGCATCACTGTGGAACTGGTCCGCTGCACACAAGCTCCTATTGCGCGATATGAAAATCCTCCTTCTCGAAAGCCGATAATCCTCCCCCGTTCAAACTCCTTAAGTTGTTGGAATTTCTTCTTATTTCGTCGTGGAGGCATACTTAGGTCCCACTAAACGTTCACCATTAACTATTTTCAACGTCCCGCTACAGCCAGCTATTTATATGCTCTCAGCATCAGTTCAGAAGGCTATGCGCACACCACGCATGCGTGGTGGCTCTGAAACTTTACTATCTCACGTAACATCCTATAATTGATATTTGCTGAAAAGCTCATTTAATTCTGATGATTCCTTCATGGTGTCGCATTTTTTACAAACAGCAGTGTAGGATGCCCCCTTCTCTTATTTCGTCCGTTTTCACGTTTATACCATTCTTCCTTTCTAGTGTTGCAATTTTAATGGCCACATACACCAAATCTTTTAATATAATATTGAAATATTTTTTAAGATGTTTTTACTCTGTTCAATTTTCGTTTATGATTTCTTAAAGACTATTGGATAAATAGATTTGACCTACCATGCGGAATAGATTACAACACACTACAAACTGCAATAATTAATACAGAGCACAAATATTTTTAAATTTTTGGATATAAAATAAACCATACATATATATGTAATTCTGCACTCTGTCTTTGTCTCAATCTATTGTCTACTCGACTCAATTATCTGCTCTACTCTATTCAATTATCTGCTCTACTCTATTCAATTATCTGCTCTATTCTGCTCAATTACCTAATCTACTCTACCCTATTGTCTATATTTTACTTTATTGTCTACTCTATTCTATTATCACAATGTAGATTATATATATATATTAATGTAATTATTTACTGTTATTATATGTTTTGTAATGTTTTTTTAAATTTAGACAATATCTAATTTAATTAGATCTTTTTAAAAAAAAATTTTTAATATATATATTTTTTTGAGTTTCTTTTATATTTTGCTAATTTTATATGATTTTTATTTATGATTTTTAAAAAGTATATATATATTTCAATTACTTATTATCGTATATCGTATCGCTAATCTTATATCGTATCGCAATTAACTTTTACCCTATTGTCTATAGGTTATTTTACTTTTAGTTTAATGATTTTTAATATTTAAATTCTACATATATTCTTTATTCCTCTTGGTACATAGTATGACAAATTCTGAAGGTTGGCGCCGCAAAACTTGTTTTGTCTGTAAGGCCAGGAATTTGTCTTTATACTATCCTTCCTACTTTTAGTTATCTTAGGTATATAACTATATATATTTTTGTTTATGTATATGTATATATATAAATTTATATATATATGTGTATGTATATTATATGATTATATGAAAAACTTTATATTGATTATATTTTTTACTTATATCCACTTATTTACGTTTAAGTCCAAAAATATTTATCCACTTAAAATTTTTTTTTTCATGAATTCATTTATTCCTTAAAAATTTCGAACCTTGTCATTCTCTAAACGTGATATCCTCTGAAGAGTAGAGGAAGTAAAATAGTTATTTATCAATCGATGAATTTGATTTTCGGTCACAGATCGTTTAGTAGCTTTTCTTTTTGAAGAAGCAAATCTTTGATATTCCTTCTGAAATAAGAAGTTGCAATATAGTAGATTCATAGCTTCTGCGAGTGTAATTTGAGCTGACCAGATGACCTCCTCCAAAGCTTTGCAGACGAAGTTATCTGCCTCAAATGGGTTGCCAATTCCAATGGACAGCATCAAAGAAATCAATCCAGGCCATCGGAGCTCGGTAACGTTAATTTCCGAGTTGGTCAAGAGCTGCCTAAAAAGTAAAGAAATACGTTAGTGAAATGAATTATTACCAGTAATATTGCAGATAATATATAGGAATTTATAAGTCTCACGCATAATTAAATTCTAACAAAATTTCTTCACAAAATTCGATAACTTCCTCTGAAATACTATATAGGTTAAATTTATTGTAAAAAACTGAGTTTTTTAACAATTTTTTGTTTTCTTTGTATACATGAGAAACAGAAATTTAGTTAAATTTGCCCCAAAACAGCTAATTGGCTCTGTATGCTTTATTCAATTCTTACTATTAGTTCACTCTCTCCCTATTTATATATATATATATATATATATATATATATATATATTGTTCAAATTTTCAATCGTTAATAAAATACTTTTTATTCATCCACTCAAGTTTGGATACATTTTTTAATCTTGTAGTGGATGATACTTGATGTTAATACAGTTTTTTCAAATATTAATTCATTAAATAAATTTTATTTTGTAATTTTAAGTATTTATTCTGCATTACTTATGATGAAGTTAGAGCTACCTGTAAGAGATGGCGCCAGTAAGTTTTTCCAATGAATTTTTCTTTGGCTTCTAATACTTATTTTTGGGAAGATCTAAAATTTCATTCTGAAATATAATCGCCAACTGAAATTATGTAGCAGTTGATAGACATTGGGAAAAAATTTATGATACATGGACTCTCGGCATCCTAAAACTGATGAACTTTCTCGTTTAGGAATGGTTTAAATCTTTTTTGTAAGCATGTTTAATAAGATTCATTTATATTAATAATTTTCAGTCATGAAATGACCATTTATATTGATACTTTTGATTCATCCACTGAAGTTCAAATACATTTTATTAAACTTGTATGTTAAACGCTTGATGTTAATAGAGTTTTTTCAAATATTAATCCATTAATTAAGTTTAGTTAATTAAAAAAAAATTTTGTTGACCTAAGTAGGAATTAACTTTAATTTTTTTACGTATATTACTTATTTTTTTATTAAAAAAAGAAAGAGATCAAAGAGCGTTGAACCAGGAGAACAGCTATTGCTTAAAGTTTTTGAATGAATCTGATGAATAGTATTCTCAAGTATTGATTAAAGCTGTTTCTTTATTAAAAGAAGTATATTGGAACTTAAATGGTATTCGAGTTTTTTTATATAAATTTTGAATTTTGATTGTAGCAAGTTCAGATTCATATACTATTAATAGTTTTCAACAATCAAAAACTTGCAGGCTAATCTAACTTCCAGCTACACACAAGCTGATGCCCTTCACTTTGGTATGTGTGTGTGTGTGTGTGTGTGTTTCGAACCACCAACCTGCTGGTCCATAGACATACGCCGTGCTGTGTGTTAGACCAGCGGTCGCCAAACTTTTTGACCTCACTGACCATTAAATTCATAATTTAAAACCCGCGGACCACTAATAGGATTTTTCAAATGTTGAACATATTTATGAAAAAAATGTGATCAAAGAATACGCAAAATGTACCTAGTTAATAAAATAAAACTTTTAATCGTAACTAAATTATAAAAGCTTTATTATTAAACCATAATAAAAGGAACAAAATAAACAAAAACCGTTAAAATAAAACAATTAAAGAATAGTTTAAGTATATCAAACTCTTAGCATTATACATTCCTAGTGTGATGGATGTTCCTGCTTACTTGAAATATAAGATCATGGATATTTGGATCCAATGTTGTTACTACAAGACGGAGAACTACATTTATTTCAAGCTTAGATACGTACCATGTTTTGATGGCTGTGACGGATGAAAAGGCCTTTTCACAAAATAAGTTGTGGAGAATTGAATCAGAACTTTTTCATTGCCTATTCACTAAAAAAGGGTATTCAGTTTTTATGGAAAGCCTAAACTGAGATCTTGATAAGGATGGATGAAATTTAAATTCGAGAGTTTCGTCGTACGATAAGTCAATAAGGCTTTCTTTTAGAGAGAGATGCATACTTAAACTATTATTCTGAATTTTCGCTGCAAACGGATCTATTATCCACATGTAATGATGCAGCTACTGCACTATAACTTATTTACTGTTGCCTTATTCTATGAAATGACGTTATTCTATGAAGTAGCGTTTTTATAACTTTTCACTTATTGTTATGCATTGAATTATATGTTTCAATGTATCTTAAAACATAACTTAGCAGGGCAAGTTACTATATTCCACACATTTTTATGGGGAGCAGTGAAATTTTCTCACGCACCACCTCTTTGGTGACCTCTGTGTTAGACAACTGGACAAAAAAAATGTCCTCTCAAATCAGTTACTAAGCGCTTTCACAGATGTCACTGGTAGCTGCGATACGTCAGAGAGAAGGTCACTACAAATTCATACGCCTTTGATCAATGATGCTGCCCTACATACGACTTTTTTTTATAGTTCCTGCAGAAATCTGAAAAAGGCAGCTGTAACAGCGAAAAACTCTTTGTATCACTACTAATTTTTTATATAGATTACTGCTTCCCTTTTTTGACCCATTTACTCTAGTCCAGTGCCTCTGACTTTTTTCCAAAATATATTCCTTATCATGACCTTAAATTAATGTACCATTTATTTTAATGATTAAAATTCTAACGTACCTTAAAATCGTTTCTCTATTGCTACATATAGATTATTTTAGGTTCTTCTCATACATCTTAAGTTTTATTCTTATTTTTTTAGACTTATATGAAAAGTAGACAGTATAAACAGTACAGTCAAAAGTAATAATTATTGTAATTTTTACTGTTTTGAATCGAGATTTTTGACTATGAAAACTTACAACGAAATGCAAGTTCGACTATTTTATATTTCTGCTTCTCCTAATGCAGCAGTTCCCAACCGGTCACACAGAGAGTTTCATAGAAGGTTTCAGAAGGTCCAGAAGAAAAATTATATTTCAGAGTTCGTAATATGAACCAAATGATTTATGATACGATTATTATTAATTAAATAATTTAATAATAATAAATCTTTTTTCATAGCTTTAGGAATAAAATTGTGTGTTTTGCGTGAATTTCACTCATGTTTGTGAATGTCAACACCAGGAAAGAATGATCAGCATTAAATAAAAATTAAGAGTTCGTTTTAAGAGTTCGAAATAAGTATTTGGTGTAACCCTCAAGTGCTGTAATGTTCTGATGTGTGACGTGGTAGAAAGACTAACCGATTTTGAACGTATGCCTGGGGAAGAGCATTTCGTATTGTTTGTATGAGTACCCAAAATTCATCTGTAGAAGTTGTAGGACGAGGCACACGGGTGAGATGTCGACCCAACGAAATAATACACAATGTGATATATCCGGATAATAGGGCCGGTCGGGAAGAAGCTGATATGTTGGAATGAAAAGATGTCTTGAACATTCCTAGCAATCAGGGTAGTTCTGTTGAAGTATGGCTCTTGGAATACCTTGAAAGAACGGAACAACTCCGGGCTCTACGGCCGTATTGATGAACTAGTTGCTATTAAAATTACCCGTAATACATAACAATGGAAACCGTCCATAATATGCAACCACACACTTCAGGTCATAACTCTGGGTGTTCGTCCAATATGGCATTCGATAATGCACTCCTGAAAGGTGGCGTTCAACGACTTAGGATCTGACTTGAATGCGGCCACCATGGCACCTCAAATTAAAGTAAGATTCATCAGAGAAAAGCCCTCGGTGTGTGTGCCAATCAGTACTCCAGTCTATGTATCCATGTACCCATCACCAATGGGATCGTTACCAATTGGCCAATCATAAATGTGCCCATCACTAATGTTTTTGCTGGAGAGGGACTTTGTACGAAGGAGCTCTTGTACACCATCAACAGGTCAATAGATGCCCACAAATCGATAAAGTAGACAATAATACACCTGTAGAAGTTGACAAATGTGCTGCTAACTCTCTAGATCAGTGATACTCAACCTGTGGCCCACCGGCCTTTTCTGAGTGGCCCTGTCATGACTTATGCACTAAGAAATTCAATTATTTCAGAACAGTTTACTAAAAATTTAAAGGGAAATTCTATCAATCAAGCAATAAAATCTATCAATTTGATATCAGTTTGCTTTTTTTTTTATTGTAGAATGTAAACAAAAGCTTTGATCACGAAAGAAAGGAAATCGGAACTACCCCAAACTCCATTAAAAGATGCATAAAAGTAAATATTCTGTGTGTGTGTTTTATAGAAAGGTTAATATACTATTAAAGTAAAAGCTAAAGAGAAATGTGTTTTAATATTTTGATTACTTTTACCTTGTCCAATGCTGGTTTTAAAATAATTTTTACCCATTATCTTCATGTTGCGACCACGTGAAATACCTGTCATATGTATGTGGCCCGGCGGCAAAAAAGGTTGAGTATCCCTGTTCTAGATGAAGGTGTAAGGTCCGTCAGCGCTAAGCAAACCCAATGCCAATCATCGCGCGTTAACGTCACTTTTCGGAACTCACTCCGGGTTTTACGAGTTGTCCCACTTACGTCGATCCACCGCTTCCAAACACGCTTCACTGTGGTGCTTTTAAAATACATACGAGTGATTATTGCATATAGGGGTTTAAATTAAGATTAAAAGAAGCCCATAAAAAAGAAAAATAATTCTTTGAAACCTTGACTAAATGTTAAAAAGCCTTATTCAAACTTGTTCTACAATTTTAGAGAGAAAAATTTACCAATATAATAATAATAAGATTTAGGATTAATAACAAATACATTTTCTTATAACACTGTAGTTAAAGTTAAGACGAATTTTTTTTAAATACACAGTTTCCATTTTAACATGTGAAGTCAGAAACCCATTTAGCATTACAATACTTAAGAACAAAAGTACGGAGCAGAGAGGAAAAAAATACATTAGTTTAAGGTATCCGACTACGTTCGGAACCTTGATTCTAAAAAAGCGCATAAATGGATAATTTTCTTGATATTTAGTGTCACTCAGATTAGAATATATGCATAAAATTGTTTTAAGGACATTTTGACAAAAAATTTATTTAAATATAATATTTTGGCAAAAAATTAACTTAGAATAATCTTTTTTCCAACTATTCTCCTTTTGTGAAAAATCTTTATATTATACTAATATTTTGCCTGTATATAGCTCAAACCTCTCTACAAAGGTTCAACTAGAAATTTTGAAAAATTCACATTATTTTCAGAGTTACCACCAATTGAAATAATTATTCGCGTTTTTTTCTTAAAATGGCTCCCCTCTGTTGTCGTAAAATATGAATAAACCCACTTCTAAGTTATATATTTCAAAAATTCTAATTGAGCCTCTGGACAGATGTCTGACCTATATACAGGCAAAATATTATTCTAATAGAAGCATTTTTCACAAAAGAAGAACAATTGGAAAAACGATTATTCTAAGTTAATTTTTTGGCAAAATATTGTATTTAAATAAATTTTTTTTGTCAAAATGTCCTTAAAACAATTTTATGCATATATTCTAATCTAAGTGACACTAAATATCATGAAATTATCCATTTATGCGCTTTTGAAAATCACCGTTCCGAACGTAGTCGGATACCTTAAGTGAAGATGATACCTACGTGCTACAAATATAAAAATCTAACAGTAGAATTGGAATTATTTTCTGTCTTAAAAGTGTTTCAAAAGCAGGAATCTATCATTGAAATTTAAACTACAAAAACGAAAAAAAAATTGTGCTTATTATTTTAAACTTTTCTGATTTTTTTACAGAGGGAAAAATACTTTAAATTAATAATTTAAATACTTTGAATTAAAATATTACTTTATGTATATATATATATATATATATATATATATATATATATACACAAACAGAGATAAATAACGTAAAATAATTATAACAGAAATATCAATGTTAAGAGATAATATAAATGATATTTCTACTAGGAAGAATCGTTTGAAGATTTCAAGAAAAATAATAGTTTCTCTAATAATATAAAATGAAATTCGTGAAATGGATAATCATTTATTTTACAATGCAGAGATAGTTTATAACTCAACACCCGTTCTCAGAGGTTCTCTGCTCAGTAAAAAAAATATGCTTAACAAATTTCTAATCTGTAGTTCTAATAATTCAAAAAAAAACGAGAGCTTTTGTCTATAAAACCCCAGCAACCGTCCTTGGGAGTCGATTTTCAAACCCCGTTTTTAGAATGTCTTTACTGATTAAATTGAATATTTCTACTTTTTCTTTCGTACATATGCAGATAAACGAAACTAAAATGTGACTTTTAATAAAAAAAAGTAAGTGAAAGAGGAAAAGAAATCTTTCTTTTATTTTTTCTGACGTCATCTCTGATTAATGATGATCCTCAAGGCTATCTTGCTTATCTTCTTTTGATGCTCGCTTTCTGTATGAACAACGAATAGATTAATTTCAGTAGTTTTCTGTTCGAGAACCATCATCTTTTCGGAGCTCTTAATATTGTTAGATTTCTACTAGAGAGAAACAGGCGGGGGCTTTTCAATGTCTCTTGATGGGAACAAGTTACTTCGAGCGCGAACTGAAATTCCAGTTGAAGAATGCAATTTTCAGTGGTGTCTCAAGAATTTTAGATATTACGTTTACAAGGTTGGTGCTAAGCTGATAAGTCCACCATTTATGAATCGCTCGTCTCTTTTGACCACTTGGAATTTGACCATCTATCCAAATGGTAAGGAAAAAGATGAATCAGCAGGCAAAATTGGAATTTATTTGACGCGAACAAGCCGTGATACCAGTGCTCACTTCGCTACTTTTCGATTGATTATTCTTGGAACTAATGCAGCAAATAATAGACTAGTTTTCAGCATTTGTTCGAGGGACCAATTTCTAGTTGCGGAAAATTCGATTTCATCGATAGAAATTTATTGCTTGTAACACAGAAAGCTTTTTACTTACCAAATGATTTACTGACGGTGAGATGCGAGCTTAAAACTGCTAGACTGGAAGATAACATACGTTCTGAGCTAGAAAATGTACCCTCAGAATTATCAAAAACGAGACTTCAGTTTCGAATCTAGAATCACTTTCGAAAGAGTTTGGAACACTTTGCAATAACGAAACGTACAGCAATCTCGTTCTGAAAATCGGCAATGAGAATCTGTTTGTTCACAAGTGCATACTTACGGCCAGATCATGCGTGTTTGCTAATATGTTCAAACACAACTTGAAAGAAAATTTGACGAATTGCGTAGAAATAAACGACTTAAGTCCCGAAGTGGTTAAAGCTATGATCAATTACATTTATTGTGGAAAAATTGAAGATCTGAATCTAGAAATGGCCATTCAACTCTATCCTGCTGCTGAAAAGTATGACATACAAGATTTGAAAAAGATATGCACGGATTTCATTGTTTCCCATTTGACTGAAGAGAACGTTTGTGATGTACTTCTTCTTGGAGATTTATACAGTGATTCAGTTCTGGAGTATGCAGCGAAGAATTGTTTTTTGTGAACACTTCCAAGGTTCAAAAAACAGAAAAATGGTTGAATTTCTCGAGAGAAAAACCAGATATAGCATTTGCATTGAATAGAGACATCATTGCAAATAGACTCTTCCACCACTAAGGGAAACATTTCCGCACATTTTAAAATTGGTGGTTGCCGTATTTAATTATAACCTTGTCTGTTTTTTTATACAGATTGACAAAATAAAACGTACACCGAACGCAACTTTGTAAACGGGAACGTTTAGAGAAAAAAAAGAACATTTATATAAATCAATTGGCGCCAATGACAAAACATTCGTGAGCTGTATATAGTTCTTATTTCAGCTTATTGAGTGGTGCAGTTATATATTATTGTGTTTTCTCATTTTTTATGTTATTCGGTAAGTATAATTTTAGGTAATGATAAATTATATTCGAACAAAATAGTTTAATGCTTGATAGAGATATATACTTCCATGACAATAATTTATATATATATTCCGTTCCCATAATTTTTTTTAAACAAAACTATATATTGTTATGTATTTATGATTTGTATTTATGTTTTACTTCTAAACAAACTAAAATAAACAGTTATATACTATTATTTACTTTTAGTCTTGTAATTATTAAGGAGAAAGGGATTTTTTTATACGAAACAGATAATGATAAAAAAAAGGATGATAACATCTGAGAAGATTTTCTACAGAGGACGCTTATAAAATATGAAAAAGTACTTAAAAAAACCTTTAAGAAAATATCCCCTACAGTACTTAAATTATTAAGTAATATTGGTATTTTTTAAAAAAAATATTAGTAGCCAACGAATAGGAAGAGGAGAAATAGAGTTAACCAAATAAATATTATTTGAATAATAATACAACTTAATCTGAGAAACTTGGTTCTAAGTCCGTGTTGTGAATGAAATTTTATTACCTGTTACTGCTATTATGGCCAATGTTTTATTTTTCTATCGAAGCAATAGCACACTGTTAATTTTTTTTCTAATAAGTATTATTTTTATAATTTTTCTATTAAAGATTTCAGATTATGTATGATAATGAATAAAAATATGAGATCTGTGAATTTTTATTAGAAATTACGCTATGATCATTGATGCATTAAGTTAGAAATAAAATGAAATGTGCTTTTTTAAATATGAATAGGCAGTTATTTGTTCACCTACATTTGATTAATTTAATATAAGTATCAACACAATCTAAAGATTTTGACATGAGTAATGATTGTTTTGATTACTTTATGAAATTAGCATTTAAGTGTTAAATTCAAGTATTTAAAAATTTTTTTAACTATATGTATTTGAATATATTAATTCCTCTAATGCAGTGCTTCTCAAACTTTCAATACTGGCGCCCCCTTTTCAATCACAATTTTTATCGCGCCCCCTTATACATTAATAATGCACTAAATGCAATAATAATTCACTTTGACGCTAAAGCTACAATACGAGATCTTAATTATAAACCATACACATTAATAACATAAGTATTAAATTTTGAATACTACTTTTAAGCAAAAAAATAAATTAACTAAGTAATAGGACAATTATTACGTTATTTTTCCTTTCTCTAATTTTTAAATTGAACATATTGCAAAATGCGGTGACTGCTTAGAAGACAAAATATGGATATCTGCTAAATATAGAAAAATAACTCAGAGGGTCAATTTCTAATCATAAGCATTCCTTATAAAATCTTTGCTTTGTAGAACAAGCCCATGGAAGTCGTTAATACTTATTAAACTTGTTCTTAATTTAGTATTAATTAAATAGTTATAAAATACTCTGTGCAGCACTGATACATTCAAAGTATACCGGCCGAAGTACGCGCTCTTTGCATGAGTTCGTTTAAAAGAAAATAAAACATTCTTGCCAAACATTAAAGCCAAGTGCGCGACAATGTTTACAAAAATGTAAAATGTTTTTTTTAAAATGCTTGCTCAAATTATAATTAGTTTTAAGCGAATTTTAATTTTAATCCTCACAGAATTAGCATTTATAGTTGATGTTAAATAATGAACAACAATATAAAATTCCGATGAAGAATAATTGTATTATTTTTAATATTTTTAAAGCAAAAAGACTTCAACATGTTTTAACCTGGGAGCAGGCGCGCACTCGATACGATCTAGCAGGGTTATTGAGTCACCCCAATCCTTTTTTTTATAATTATTTTATTGTACACAATACAAATCGTTATTCCAGTGAATAATTTAACTAAGAGAAAGTTACTTACCTACTTTCAAGGACTCTTCAATTTTTCTTTGGTGACAAATAAACAGTTCTGCCAGAATCAACAATTTCGTGATCTGTGTGTCCCGCGCGACCACTTCCGGGTAAAAAGTGTATTCATTATGATAATATGTATGTTACTGCTAAAAACAATTGTTATGCTTTATGTTTGAAAATACTCCTCTTGGTCTCAGTCTTCGCATAGTAATCCATCAAAGAGTGTGTGTGTGTGTGTGTGCTTTCCGTGGTTTTCCAAATATCATAAAACTGTTTTACGTGGAAAAAAGCGCAATAGAGAAATACATTACTTACAACTTCCTTAAATGAGAAATAAACACATAAGAGATGGGTTATAACTAACTCTACTAATAACTTAGAAGGTCAAACAAATTACAGCTATAATGTGCAGTATTTCAAAACTAATGACAGTGATGAATTTTTTATGTTCCTGAATTTTTTCGATTCTGGATCTGGGATCTGTTTTTTCTCTGAAAGAGTAGAATGTTATTTTTAAAAAAGAAAACGTAATAAAAACTCTCTCATCATGGGATTACAGCAAATAAAATAAAATATTTTTTATTTGGTTATAGAATCAAAGATAGCTAATTAAGTATTGAAGAAGTTTTTTTTTTGATGACTTGATATCGCCTATAACAGGGGTGGCGAACCTTTTTGGGTCAACGTGCCATTTTTTCTAAAAAAACGTTTAATGAGTTATAGGCGTGCCATCAAATAATTTTGACTTGTGATTATTGAACAACTAATAAAACTAAATACGAACAAATCAAAATTCTTTATTTAATACGAAAAATACATTTTGCACTGTATAGTAGTAAATGTTTTAGTTATACTTGTAATTTTAATTAAAGTAACATTAGTGTGATTTCTGCTGTTGTAGATTAGATGAGAAATAACTTATATCAGGATTATAAGATGTTACTTTTAGTAGAATGCATGCTGAATTAGAGTCGTCTGTTAAACGGTTTCTAAGCGAGTCTTTGATGTTATTATCTCTGAAAATAATGACTCGCAGGCATAGGTAGATGAAAATATGGTTAAAATAGCATACGCCAACTTCTTCAAACAGTTAAATGCGTCTGGAATCGAATTGGGGTACATAATAAATTTGAACGTTTCCGATAAATCCTTGAACTGAGAAAATCTCGCTGAAAATTCTTTGATTAAAGAATCCATTATGGAAATAAAGTCATCAATAACTTTTTCTTCGTTTCGTTGCTCTTGGGCATCTAAATCTGTGATATTTTTTCAAGTTTGGGAAGTACTTGTAGTTTTTTGTAATAATATCGTTTCTGAAAACATATAGTTTAGCTTCAAAAGCGGATCCATCATGACGATAACTGTTCTATGCGGGCCTTGAAGCTTTATGTTCAATTTGTTGAAATATTGGCATATGTCTGTAAAAAACATCAATTATAAAAGCCACATAATATCCATCAACTGTGGGTATTGTTCAATTTTGCTCTCATTTTGTAGAAACAGTCTGATTTCTTCCGAGCAATCAACAAATCTTTGAAGTACGTTCCCGCGGCTCAACCAGCAAACATTGTTATACATTATTAAGCCATTATACACCGAATTGACTTCATTCAACAAAGCATCAAACTTTCGTTTATTTAAAGCCTGTGACGATATGAGGTTGACTATTTTTGTGAATAAAGTTATTACATTATCAAGAAATCTTGAACCACTCTTTGCACATAAGGCTTGTTGGTGAATAATGCAGTGGTATTCAAGAATCGAGTGTCCTACGTCTGTTTTAAATAAAGAAATTAAGCCATTTTTTGCCTACCATATTTGGAGCACCATCAGTGGTTACTAAACAATTTTTTCAAATCAATTTCCTTCTCAGCAAGCGAATTTCTTACTGCCGTACAAATATCTGTGCCCTTTGTAGTTGTTAACAACGATGTTATCGCAATTAATTCTTCCTTAATGATGTTTTCTACACAATATCGAGCAAAGACAGCTAAACGTGCCGATTTAGTAGTGTCAATACTTTCGTCAAGACATAGCGATATAAAAGGAGCGGAGTTAATGTCATTTTTTGTTGATCTGTAACATTTTCTGCCAATTTCAAGATTCTATCTTTCATTGTGTTTCTAGATAGAGGAACATCTTTGATGCGCTGAATTATCTTATCTTTATTATCAAAATCATCAAAAGTGAGGGCGCACATGCCAACCAAGCTTCCTTCAAAAACTCTCCCTCTTAAAAGGTTTACCATGCCGAGCAATGGCATTTGCAGCTGAGTAACTTGCCGCACTTGTGTGACAATTTTTGCTTACATATTTAAATATAGACGTCGACTGTTTATTTCTGTCTTTTATTGCACTTGCAATTAATTCTTTTTGCTCTGGTTCGCTTTTTCACAAAAGGATTTGTGATTTGTTTCAAAATGCCGTTTTACAGACGCTATAAGTTCTGCATACCACTGTTCCAGAACATAAAACACACACCGCTTTGTCACCTTTGTCATGCCATATTTATCAGCCCACCAAGTTTGAAATTCTCTGCTATACTTACTATCTTGCACTTTTTTTTTTTGTTGAACTAGCCATATTAAATACCAGTTAAAAATCGTAAATTTAACACAAAACTTTAAATGTACAGATGTGTCGATGAAATTAACTATTCTATGTGCTCTCGCTTGATTCCCCCCCTCCCCCGCCAAAAACACCCCTTTTTACTGACTGCGCACGACTGCGGGCTCATGGGCAGATTTATTTGTTTTTAAGAAATTGAGTGCTTGCAGGAGATTTCTGTAGTTTCTGATCTTTCGCTTTTGTCTCAGATCATTAATTTTTTTTTTAAAATAAAGCAGTGAGAGCTATTTTACCAATTAGACTTACAAGACAAGAATTAGATCACATTAATAAATTAGATGTATACAAGCTGAACTATTAATGTAAACGTTAGAATATGTTTTTAAACAACTTGAATATATTTAGAAATAGTTACGTACACACACTATGCGTAGATAAACTTTGCATCATTAGCAATTTATAATATACGAAGTATTTACGCAAGACATAACAAACGAGTCTGCTCCCCACTTGTCGGCATCGCGACGGATCACTCGCGTTTGTTCATAATACTTAATAGTAAACTTAATTATTTTAAGCCAAAATGCAAATCGTTTTTGATCGATGGCGTGCCCAAAATATTCTGTCGTGCCATTGGTTCGCCATCCCTGGCCTATAACTTACATCAGAGTAAAAGTGCATTTTTATTATGTCTGAAAGTATTTTGTTTTAATTCATTCCAGTAAATTAATTATTTTTTAAATCTTTTATTTTCGATATGCTCGCGCCCCCTCGTAAGGTTATCGCGCCCCCCAGGGGGCGCGCCCCACAGTTTGAGAAACACTGCTCTAATGAAATGTGTTTTAATTGTTTATTGTTTAAATTGTTCTTTTTATTTATTTTATTATTATTATTGCTTATAATTTTATTTGTTTCAAAAATTATTATAAAAAATGATTATTTTGAAATGAATTTATTATTGAGTTATTTGTCTTTAAAGCTACACACACAGTAAACTTAAAATTTTTTGGGGATATAGTAATAGTAAAAATAATTTATGCTTTACTTTGCGATTGTATTATTAAGTTGATTCGGAAAGCAAAGTAAATAGCCAGTTTAACCCGCCATTATCTTACAATTTTAAAAAACTAAGAATATTTGAAATTTTTTTCAAATTTTTATAAAATGCACAATTTTTAAATTTTTTTAATCATTTTAAGTGATTTAAATCTGTTTCCTTGCTGATTTTTAATAATTATTTTTATAACTAATTTTGGAGAAAATATGAATTTCTAAAATAGTAACTTCAGCGTTTTTTAAAAAACCCTAGAGATCTCAAACGTAAATCCATACTAACTTTTATGGAACATATATTTGGGAATATATACAAAAAATTTAAAAACTCTATCTTGAACAGAAAAAAAGCCTTAGGGATTAGTCATTTCCAAAATTAAATTTTCAAAATTTCAAAATTAAAAGTCTGAGAAAGACATTTTAAATTTGTTAAGTCATAAAGCACATTCTAATAATACTTGTAAAGCTAAAATGTTTTAATATGTTCGTTTCCAACTCTTATGTACTACATTAAAACATTACTTTAAAATAAATATTACTAAAAATAATTTTTTTTAATTCAAAATATATTTTTGCATAATATTAATAACATTTGTTACGACGACAGGTTATTCAGCCTATAATCTTCACACAATGTTTTCAAAAATGTTTAGAAACACAAAAAACATTTATATACAAAATAATAATGATATTTACTTAAGACTACGCAGTACCCTTTTTCAAACAATTTTTTTAGAGACAGCACACAGCAGTAAAAATAATTTAAGTTTTATATTCAGCTTATATTATTAAGTTGATTCAGAAAGCAAAGAGTCAGTATGACCAGCCATTATTTTACAATTTAAAAAAATTAAGAAATTTTGAAGTTTTTTCACATTTTTATAAAATGCTCAATTTGTAAAATGTTTTAGTTATTTTAAGTGATTTATGTTTCTTACATTATTGCAAACAAAAGTTAGTATGGATTTGAAAATCTGTTCACTTGTTGATTTTTAATAAATATTTTTCTAGCTAAACCTGGAAAAAAACGTGACAGTTTTAGAAATATTAAATTTATAACATTTTTAAAAAAATAACTAGAGATCCCAGACCTAAATCCATACTAACTTTTATAGAACATACGTTTGGAAGTATCTACGCAAAATTTCAAAACTTTATCTAGAACAGAAAAAAAGCCTTAGGGATTAAAAAACACCTACATCTTCAAAATGAAAAGTCCGAGAAAAACGCATTTAAAATTTGTAAAAAAAAATGTACAATACTTGTAAAGCTCTAATTTTTCAATATGTTATTTTCCAACTTATGTTCTATATCAAAACACTACTTTAATTAAATATGATTGAAAACATTTTTTTAATTCAAAATATATTTTGCATATTATTGATAGTATTTGTTACGACGACAGCCTATTCAAACAAATATTAATAAAATATTTTGACAAAAGTTTTGAAACAAAATATTAGGTTATATATATATATATATATATATATATATATATATATATATATATATATATATATATATATATACAATAAGCATTTATGTACAACACATAATAATAATACTGACTTAAGGTAAAAATTACCAGAGAGGCTTGTACATAAAATTTAATTTTTTTAGTTTTAAATTGGGGAAATTTAGCAAGTTTTAAAGTCGTCCAACAAGAACTCAAATAACATAATAAAGTACTACTATATGTTTACTATTATATAATTTAGAATATCATGGAAATATATATATATATATATATATATATATATATTCAGCTTTATCAGCAATACTTGTTGCCAGAATGCTTGTATTTGGAAGTCTTATTGCAATATCATTGAAAAGCTGGTTTTTAGATAAATCATTTTCAGTAGAATAATTTCAGTGTCAACAATTAATGTAAAAAAGCTTCTTAGTTATATAAGCTATTTTTTAAAACAAAAATTGTCCTTGAAATCAGTCTTAATTAAGTAATTATGAGAACTCTAACTCAAAATATAATCAAGCAAAAATTATTTTAATTATGAAAATTGAAATTAATAACTATTTTTACACTGAAAGAGTTGATTATGCTCAAAAATATTTTTATTTAATTAGATTTAAGGTTTGGAAACATCTTTAAAATGAAAACGAAACCAAAACCTAAGCCCAGAAAACTTTAAATATCTTAATTAACTAATAATATCTTAATAAACTAATTTAGTATTAGATCTCTGAAATTCGATGGCAAGCTTCCCAATGATATGGGCCACAAGAAAATGTAAAAAAAATTGTTTTGTTATCTTTGTAATTTGTAGGGCACTTTGTAGCATTAAGCTAAAAATAACCAGGTTTGTACATATATTTTTTTTAGTTTTAAAACGGGGCAGTTTAGCAAGTTTGAGCTTTTGTTGCGAAACTTTAAAATATTATAATATAGTACTACAATATGTTTACTATTACGTAGTTTGTGACATCATGGAAATACACAGGTTTAACTGCAATACCTGTACTCAGAATACTGTTATTTGGAAGTCTAATTACAATTATATATATATATATATATATATATATATATATATATATATATATAGCAGAGAGCTGGTTATTAGATACATCTTCTTTAGTTGTATTCCATTTCTTCCAAACAGTGTTTCTCATATCAATCTAAAAACGATTTGGCCATGTCATTTTCTCAACAAGGAAAAATGAAAAATAAAAAGATTTTAAGCTATATATATTATTTGTAAAAACAAAAATTGGTCTCGAAATCAATCTTAGTTAACTAACTATGAGAGCTCAAAGAACTCAGAACATAAGCTAACAGAAACGTTTTTAGTATTGAAAATTGTAGTTAATAACACTTTCACACTGAAAGAGTCTATTGTGTTAAATATATTTTTAATAAAATCAATTTTAAGAATGGAAAAATATTTTAAAATGAAATAGAAACAAAACCTAAGCTCAGAAAACTTCAAATATCTTAAAAACTAATTCGTTATTAGATCTGAAATTCGGTGACAGGCTTTATAATGACATGGGCCACAAAAAAAAAACGTGGAAAAAAACAATTCAATATTTATGCCATTTGTAAGGTAATGTGTAGCCTTTCACAGTGTATTAAAATCACATTATTTTGATATTCTAACATTTATTTTGAATAATTCTCACTGTTGATGTATTTAATAACTAAACTTCCTGTCAATTAAAGAGAACTTATCTTTTTCTATAAAGAAGTAAATGACTTTTTAGATTAATTTTTTGATTTTTTAAATATTTTATAAAATTTCTCTCTCAAAAGGGTTATAAATTATTTCAGCAATGCTGCATATCTTAAGAGTTATCCATATTTTTAAAGTATGAAGTTTGAATCTATTTTTGTTTTGGGAACTTAATGATGGATATAGTTACATCTGTAAATGTATCGTTGGCAACTAAATCAAAGCATATCGTTTGCACAGGTAAAATTTTTTAAAAACATGTTTTTATAAATGTTGTCGTGATTTTAGACATATTAGAGTAAATGGATATATGTTTTATACTTGCACGATAGAGTTATGCAAATATTGGGTTACATATACACAATATATATACCAATAAAAGAGATAATCAAAAATAATAATCTGATAAAAGAGATAATCAAAACTTATTAACATTAAATATTTGGTAGAGCTTCCACACCTGAGGCAATTGCAGCCTTAACCCTTAACCCTTCTCAAACTTTCAATACTTGCGACTCAATTTTCAATCATAATCTTCATCGTGCCCCCCTCCATAGAGTAACAATGTATTGATTTCAAACTTAACGTACTAAAAGCTACAATATGACTTTAATGATAAACCGTACAAATTATGATGATAAGTATTAAATTATGTGTATAATTTTGTATATGACATGCCCATGGGAGTCATTAGTAATTATTAATCTTGTTCTTAACTTAGCATTGGTAAATTAATTATCAAACACATTATGCTGTACAAATACATTTATAAGTATATTATATCAATGTAAAAGAGTATTTTGCAATTTTTTAAATCTTTTATTTTTGACTTTTTGATATGCTTGCACCCCCCTTGTAAGGTTACCACGCCCCCCCAAGGGGGGGATGCTTTCCTCAAGCGTTTGGAGGATAAACAGTGGTATTTTTTTAGCGAAGACGTGTAAGTTCCCCCCATTTTGGACGGTTGCTACACTCTTTATTTCGACTATCCAACTCATCCCAGAGGTTTTCCGTAGGATTCAAGTCTAGACTCTGGGCAAGTCAGTCCAGTCGGTTCACCCCATTGTCACCATACCAATAATGTTGTCATCCTGGAAGTAACAATGATCCAACTTGTAAAATTGCCACAGTATAGGAAGCACATTGCTGTCTAGAACAGTAGAGTAGGAGTCGGCGTTGAGCGTAGTATGAATTGGGAACAAGGGTCCCAGTTCATACTACGACAAACATCCCATAATTCCACCTCCTTCAAACTTTAATGCAGGCACATTGTATTCTGACAAAAGGCGTTCTCCAAGTATGCGTGAGACCCAGACTCTGCCATACGACTCGTAGAAGCTGAACTTTGATTTATCACTCTAGAGAACCTATATCCACTCATCTACGGTCCAATTTCGAAGTGCCTTGCACCACCTCAACCAAGGAGCGCTTTTCTTGATGCCTCTAGAACTATTAGACTTATAGGCTTGAAATAAGGCAGACATGTTTCTTTAATGGAGTGTAGATCCAATAAGAACGGATTTTACCAAAATCGACCTCCAAGGGGAGTTGCGAGGGATTACGGAGTGCTATAGATAAATATTTCCGTTTTTGAATTATTAGACCTACATACTTGAAATCTGGTATGCATGTTTCTTTTGTTGAATAGTGTTCCACTAAGAACGGATTTTAAGAAAATCAACTTCAATGGAGGAGAGGAGTTACTACGGCTCTTTCCCTTTTTGAGCTACTTGACCCACAGTAATGAAATTTAGCATGCATGTTTTTTTTTCTGATGAATTAAAATTCGATAAGAACCGGTCTGCGGAAATAGACTCTCTAAAGGGGAATACGGGGTTTTTAGATAAAAAAAATTCCGTTTTAGAACTATTAGATTTGTACTTGAAATTTAGCAAGTATGCTTATTTCATCGAGTAGAGATCCACTAAAATTGGTTTTTCGGATACCCATTTTGAGGCAGTGGATTACGGAAATCTAAGAGAGAGAGAGAGAGAGATAATTCTACTTCAATTTTTGAAATTATTATTTCGAAGTTCTGACCTTTTGAAATGAAGAAGTGAGAGTTATAAGAATGTTTTTCATTACAATCAAACGCTTAATACTAGGGCTTAGACAACAACAACAACTATCTGTGTGTGTGTAAACAGTTTTTTTTTTCAACATCATGAAATATCCAGCGCAGTGGGCAGGTAACTGCTAGTTAATGTATATTTTTGAGTTGATTATCTTTTTTATACTTTGTCTTTTGAACACATGTTGAGTGACCTCAACTTTTTTTGAGGCCCTAGACTCCTATGCAGAATTAGGCTTTGTCTGTGACTTTTGCTTACGGTAACCCAAAACAAATACTTGGACGTGACTCATAATCTCACAAAACTTAAGCTCAAACACAGTCGACCGATTGCCACCTTTCGGGTAAATAAGTAATGAAAGTGTATGGGTTAGGCTTAGCCTTTAAAATATTATAACAGACAACTTGACATTCTGCCAAGCATTGTTTCACTCTAGCCAGTAGGCATATAGTTCAAAATTCCCAGTATTGAGAAAAATAGGTCCGGGAATAACATTTGATGAGATTAAAATTGTTTTGATCCTAACCTTATTGAAGCTGATTAGAGGCCCTGGGTCCGAGTCCAATTGGACAATGCCCTCTTATTTCATATCCTCCTTTCTGGTGACAGATTGAACTTCGCTAATTGTATTGTACCGTATATACTTAAAAATTCACTATTAATAAAATATTTATCATGATTGCTCTATAAAGGGCGCTTCCTGTAAAAGACGTGGATTTTCAAAGTTTTCAATTTCTTAAATTTAAGTTTCGATTCCTTGGCTTCAGGTATTTTATTTTAAAATTGTCATTGTCTTAACTTTTGATGGGAGGCCAGAATTTACTAATTTAGAATTAGCCCCTGAGACGACTTGGAATTTGTTTGCGAGTCCCCGGACCGGATGCTGGTGAAATTCCTTTTGGTGGGGTGCGTCAAGAAAGTTCCCACGTTAAGAAAGTTCACTAAACCCATAAATTGTGAGGTGGTGTAACACTGCGCTGGCCTCTGGACCAATCAGAGAAAATTACAGTGGACAAGACAAAGAGTCCGCTCTAGGATTTTTGTGTGAAAAGTCGCAAAATAAAACGGGACGCACCCCGATTTTAGAGAGAGAGAGAGAGCCTATCCCAGAGCTGCAGATAATCAAAAAAAACTCCGGAGATTCCGGGCATCAAACATGTCCTTTCCCAGCTCCTTCCCTATCTCAAGCTAAGTTAGTTTTTGATCTTCTTGTAGTAAAGTAAATTTCCATATACTTGTGCTTAAAATAAATTTAATAATGTTTTAAAACTATACGATCTGTGTATGATTTAGTGTGAGATGAGTGTTTTAATTTTATAATTAGTTAACTTAATTAGTAGTCATGATGCGATGTGAAATTAAGAAACTGGGTTCAAAGTTTTAGAAATTAAATAAGTTTAAAATAGCGTCGCATCACTTTATAATTAAATAGCGCTTCTTCATTTGTGGCAAGTATTCGGTCTTTATATTATTTATACTAATAATCATGGCAAGGGTAGGTGGTCAATAAAAATATCTGTACGTCGAATTGAGAAAATATACTTGTATTGTAAGAGAAATGTTCCGAAAGTAAGTTTCGACACTTATTTTCAAAAAGAAGATGGTACACCACGTGAAACAAACAATTGACATAAGAACCCGCATCCATTGCTAGTTCAGCGACGCAAGTATCGTCAGCGTAAGAAGACTGGCGCATGCGCAGAAAGACGAAAAAGAGTGTAGCAGCAGACCGGTATGCCCGAGATTATTCCAATACAAGTCAAAATGTCAGACCGATGTGTGCTAACAACTTGGTAGCCAAAAGAAGAGCGTGCTATCATCCAGTATTAATGGACACGGGGGCTTAGCATGTCCATCCATGAACACTTACAGATCGTCTATGGCAGTGGTTCCCAAAATGGTCCCTACGGATCTCCAGGGATCCTCAGTATTATTCAAAGGGTCCGTGGAAAATTAAAATTTATTTGGGGATCCCTGAATAATGTCAGAGGGTCCTAGAAAAATTTAATATAAAATAAAAAAAATTTGATCCATTTTTATTTTTAGGAAATTTAAATAAATAACAATAATTATCTTGGATATTCCCGACTAGGTGTCGAAACCTTTTGCACGTGGACTAACCCAGATCCCAAACTCAAATGAATCCATACTAATCTCAGGAGCAGCTTATTGAAATATCCAAAAATGAGGGACTTAAACCAATGTTTGAACAAGGATACCACAAATTCTGGTTACAAAAACAGATCCCAATTTTATATCCGCATTATGGGTTATTGTACAGAAGTTGTTGACTGTTTTCCCGTCTTCCAATCAGGTAGAATGTGGATTCAGTGTTATTATAAATATCATCCCCTCCCCTGAAAAAAAGAAAAAGAAACCAACTAAAAATTAGTGCTCGTGGGGATCTTCGGTTGCTACTCACAAACATTGAAACGGACATATAAATGCATTCGCGTAGCATCTCCTCGCGTTTACCCAATTCATTAAGTTTTTTAAATTTTATTTTAAGCAAAAGTTGTAATTTCAATAAATAATTCTTAAACAAAATGTTTTCTAAATTTCTTATTTTTATACTATGCATTTATGCAGCATTTTTACTTGGGGGTGCCTAGGAAAGTTTTCTTTACAAAGGGGTCCGTGGACAAGATTTGACTATAAAAAGGGGTTCATGGGTTAAGAAAATTTAGGAACCACTGGTCTATGGGGAACTGGTCATGTATCGTCAAATAGTAAGCCGCCGATGTTGCATGTTCAATGAAAGAAGGAAGAGTTTGAAGGATGATGGTCAAAGTTGGCGTCCCTCCACATCCACGAATGAAAACAACATGGCAAACTGTTCAAAAATGTCTTGTATTACAAGACATCAAGTTTTACCAGAGTGGTTTCTTCAAAGTTATTGCACATTGCGACAAATGTCTCGATGTTGATGGTGACTGTGTCGAAAAATAGTGCAAGGTGCATAGTTCATGATGCCATGGTGTATTTTGTTTTCGCAATAAAGTATCTATGTGAAAAAAACAATGACAAAATTTATTCTTTCGGAGAGTCCCTCGTATATTTTAAATCTAAATCTTTAAATTTATATTTAAATCATTTCACAGGGCGTATCTTTGGCAAAGGATTCAGCTAACATTACATAACAGCTTTGTGTACTCACCTGAAAGTGTTTATCAAATAACTACTGTTTCGTGACGATTCTTCTAGTCTTCTGATGACTGCCTGTATTGGCAGGACATGAGCCCTATCTATTTGACGCCGAACCGGGGACACAATCCTTTGCAGAGCTACTTGGCTTTCTTGAATAACGGAATTCCATTCTTCACTAGAACATACTCCAGGCACTTCGGAAAGTTTTACTCTTGGGTGGACAGTGGTACTGTACGTGCGCAAGAAGTTAGCTCGTACTAGGTCGGCGAAGATGCCATTGCATTTGCATATGGACGCAAGCATCACTTTCTTTTGAAAGACCTCAGGGATGCATTAGTAATGAGTTCTGGGTAATTACAACTTACGGAAAGGATTCCTGCAACAAAAGAAAATCAAACTTTCTCAGTCTGGGGCTCTTTTCAATTTTTCTTAACGTGCATAATACAGTGACTAAGAATATAAGGTATTTACGTATTATTCCGTCGAGCAGTTTCGCTAAATCAAAAGACGTCACCAATACTGTCATCGAATGAGTGAAAAAGATTATTGTCTTTATACATGCGTGGGAACAGCTTTCTATTACTGGCTGCATATTGTAGTATTTGGCGACGTTTTTTCATTAGACAAATTTGTCGACGGTATAAAACGTAAGCACCGAATATAAATTATAGTTCAAGAGAATCCAATATTAATCACTCAAATAATGTCAAATAATCTTGGTATACTGATATTTTCCTTAATTTTGTATTATGAATTTTATGAGAATTTTTAAAGAACGAAAAAAATACACATTTTGTCGTAAATAGCGAGTATTAAAAGAAGAATTAGTTAGACTAAACGTAAATTCCTGGAGATCGAAGCCACAAACATAAAAATTACGTCTTTAGACAATTTCTAGATTTCTTGAATGCTGTGTAAAAGAACGTAATACATAAACTTAAGTCTTCAAGAGAAATGAAGTCCAATATTTCGTAATACTTTTTCAAAAATTGAAGGGATTAGAAATTTAAAAGTAATTTTCATCCTTATAAATAACATTTAAGTTAATTAAATATACCCATCAGTATAAAATCACTTTAAAAAAAAGTAAAGTTTTTGGTTAGGAAGGAAGATATGCATTGGGGCAAAACGAAAATATTTCTCCAGAATTTCAAAACCTACCTATGTGGGAAATAAGTTTTCTGATATATAGATTGCGGAAAAAATAAAATAAAAAAAATAATTTTAGTACTGCCACAAGGGGAATGAAGTTTAGGTATCTGAGTTATTTTATGGTAAAAAGTCAAAGTAATTTTTATTAAAGAAAAAGAGGTATTTTAATGCCTTTTAACATTTATTGGGATGAAAGGACTTCTACTAAATAGTTCAAGAAAAAAAATGTCAAGTAACTTTAACTGCTTTTTTTAGAGTTAAATTAGAAAAAATTAAAAACTTTGCTCTCGAAATGACAGTGTACGACAACGCGGAAAGACGAAAAACGATTGGATCGGACTGATTCTCTCTCTACATTGTGAGGAGCGAGAGCTAGGCTTATGAGACGTTGCCATGTACATTGTACTATTCACTATTCAGCACTCTTTTATCAATATTCATCGTTTTTGATTATTTACATTGTAGAAAAATGATTTTATTTCCGTTAAGGTATTCGACTACGCTTGGAACAGGGATTTTGCAAAGGAGTACAAACAAAGATTTTTAACACTTCTTGTTTTTAGACGAGAATATACACATTAAATTACTTTAAGAATATTATTGCAATAAAAAATTATTTAAATCAGTGTTTCTCAAACTGTGGGGCGTGCCCCCTAGGGGGCACGAGCATATCGAAAATAAAAGGTTAAAAAATTAATTTACAGGAATGAAGTAAAACAAAACGCTTTCTGATTGAGCATTTTGAAGGATTATTTGGCCAAGATTTATTTTTATGAGTATTCTGAAACATATAATGCATAATGAAAAAGGTTTTATGCAATTATTTTTAGAACTAATATCCATACTTTAAATTGAATACACTTAACACGGGAGCAATGCGCATAGTCACCCCAGGATCACGAAATCGTTAATTCTGGGAAAACTGTTTATTTGTTACCAATGATCTTGACAGAGAATCCCCTAATAAGACAGTCTTAATGGGAACTAAAATGAATTTATCACATATCTCCCTTTTTGGGAGTGGCAAACGTTTTTTTAGAATCTTAAGGTACTTGTTTTGACCGAGTTCCCGAAGCGACCACTTTTGCTCAAAAATATTTTCTTGAACATGCTGCACTTTCCCCTATAAATAACTTAGTGGTTTTAATTGTGATGTTGTGTGACTGATTATGGTTTTGTAAATATAAATGAGCAGAATATAAAAAAAGAAATGGGCATCTTGGATCTCTCTGAAAGGAAATTGAAATTGATCAAACAAGGGGAAACACTTGCTGAAATAATGAATATTAATCATGATAGCGAAAGCAAATTTGAGAGAAGCAATGAACACATGAAATGAAAGGAAAATTTTCACTAGCTTCATTAAGAACTCCATAAAAAAAATATGAAGCCAAAAGTGTACCGCAAGATGAACTTCGCCCTGTCAAAAAGACCCAAGAAAAAAAAAGTTCAACGGGATATTTGTCGATCATCAAAAGACATTAAAACTACAATAACGTGAGCAAAATGTGACAGTTTTGCATGCAAATAACATTTCTGTAATGTTAGCGAAAAGTGTCTGTAATTTGTGTCCGGTATTAAGGTCACGCACATTTGGAACAATTTAATTTAATTTTATTGGTTTTTTTTCTCAAATTATCAAAGAAAATTTGAAAAATATTTGAAATAGCTAAGTACATTTTCTCTTAGTTAACTTAGTTAAATTATTCACTGAAATTGTGATTTTTATCGTGTATATTAAAAATAATTTTAAAAAAAGAATTGGAGTGAGAATTGTGTTATTCAAAATAACACAATTGTTATTCTCTCATTGGCATTTTACATTATTTTTTATTATTTAACATTAATTCTAAATTCTAATTCTGCGAGGCTTAAAATTACAGCTCGTTCAAAACTATTTATAATATGAGCATTCATTTCAAAAAATCATTTTACATGTTTGTATACATTGTCATGCACTTGGTTTTACTCTCCTTATAATTAAGCTATTATATCAAACATAATGTATTATTTTTTTTAAAAAAATAAACCAGTGTGAAAAGTGGGTACTTCAGTGAGTATAAGAACAAGTTTAATAATTATTAGTGACTTCCATGGGCTTGTCTTGAAGATCAAAGTTTTCAAAGGAAGGCTTAGTATTAGAAATTGACTCTGAGTTATTTTTTCGATATTTAGCTGAGATCTATATTTTATTTTCAAAGCAGCCATCACAGAAAATCCGGATTCACAAAGGTATGATGTTGAAAATGGTAGTAGTATACGAAATGCTTTAGTGCAGAAAATTCAGCATCCACCTCTACCCAGAATTCAAAGAGGGATTTATTACAAAATTGCGCTTTAATTTCGTCACTGGATGAAAAATCTACGAAGATCTCTTTTTTGGCAGTTAAGAGACCTTCTGGAGTATTTTGAAATGGATCCCTAACCCATCATAACTTGTTATTAATTTGCCCTCGTCTGTGTACTTGTTGATTCTTTACTATCGTCGAATGCTCGCTGCGATTTAAATTCTTGCGATCTATGATTTTGTTTTAATTCACTGCCATTAAGACTTAATACCGTGGATTACAACTAACGCGCGAATTATGAAATGTACATTCAAGACAGATTCGGTAGTTAATCGACTCGATCAAGACTGACTGGAATTGTACGAGGTACGGCATTTTTACACGTTTTGTGCAGTCGTCCGTCTCTCGCCCAGACTCTCGTTAACATTCGCAAGAATCTCAGATGTAATGGATATGAGAGAGAGCAACATATGCTAGACTATTTTGTAATGACATTTGTACTTTTAGAAATGGATGATGAAGGAAATAAATCTTTAATTAAATATCATTTTGCAATCTGTTTCAATTTAAAATTAGAGAAACAAATAACATAATAATTAACCTATTACTTAAAAGTAATTTAATTAAAATATATGTTACTTAAGAGTAATATATACAAAATTTTAAAACTTATCTTATTAATTTGCACGTTTTATAATTAAGATCATATTACAGCTTTAGAGTCAAAGTACATTATTATTGCATTCAATATATTTTTATTATATAAGGGGGTGCGATAAAAATTATGATTGAAAATTGGGTTGCCAGTATTGAAAGTTTGAGAAGCACTGATGTAAACTAAAATCAATTCCGCATTGGATTAGAATCGACCATTTTTATGTATAGAAATCGCGGAGTTCCCTACTCAGACTTTGGGGGATTTCATAACAAATTCAATCATGAATTTATTTAACTTAATTAGATGTCTTGTCAGTGGCTTAACGGAGAACATTTGGGGCCCCCTGCAAAGTCAGGTTTGGGGCCCCCACGTTGATATTTACAAAGGGTAGGCACTTGCGTCAGTCAGACTTTGGGCCCCTTAGAATACATTTGAATGTTTCTTAAAAATTGAAAATTACAGCATTATTAGACGTATATAATGAAATTAAGACATTCACAATGTAAGGTTTGGTAAGATTATCTAAATTTATATGAATGATATATAATATTGATATTATTCCTACTTTATTTATTTAAAAGCAAATTAATATATTATTACTGTGGTTGGGGACCTGAAATGAAGCTTCAACGAATAAAGTGTCTACTTTTCAGGTTTTGAAAAAAAGTTTCAGCAATAAATAAAAATCATAAGTGTTACATCTTTAAAGTATCGCTGAGAAATAAAAAAGAAAGTGCTTCGAGAAATTGGATAAAATTTATAATTCTAATTCTTATATATACATATAATTTCGATCGATGCAACACTTAAAATTGATGTATTACTCAAATTATATCGGATAATTCAAATCGTAATAAAAACTTGATTATATATTGAAATAAACAAAAATAATTATAAAACCAATTCTCGCTTTTCATTTCAATTGTGTAAATGTTTTAATAGTCAACATCAAAAGTTAAATTAATAAAGATTAGATCCGGGATTGCTTAAGCCAAACTTAATAATTACGAATTTTTAGAACACTCGATTTGTTTAAAATTATTTAATATGTATATTTATTCATATATATTCAAATAGAAAATCTTAAATAGTCTTTAGTCCTATTTGGTAATTATAATTGTAAAATTTTTTGTAGCACAAAAAGTTTAAATTAAAAAAAAATATATATAGGAAATAAATCCTATATATAAGGAGCTTTTTTTAAAAAATTGTAATGAAAATTTTTGCATTTGGACATTGTTGGAAATAAGTGATTCTTTAAATGTATTCTTTTCCATGTTTTATATAACAATAATTAATTAATTATTGAAGTGGTAATCCTCCTGTCAAAATGCGACATTGTTAATGCAACAATATAACCATCCCAACACTTAAAAATATTTTTGTGTTTGGCCATTTGAATTATTGCTTCTGAGGAATAAGTATCTTTGTCAAACTGCGATTTATTTTATTTTTAATTTGTGATTTATATTACGATTGTCAATTGAGAAGATGAGTTACGGATTTCTAAAGAGGATCATCAACAACATGTAAGTAATAACAATGACGTTTTTTGTGTGTACAATATTGCCGTTCATTGCAACCATTTGGATGCGATAAATATTTTAATTCGATGTTTGGTGTTAGGGAATATGACGTCATTTATAAAAGTTGTGATAAAGCTTAGTGATTTACTAAATAAATGACAGTACACTTTTATAACAATACTAAAGTAATAATATTAAATACGGTACTAATAGTACACAATTAACACTACTAAATATAGCACTTATAGTACACAAATGATAGTATTAATATATATATCTATAAAAGTTTTAAGATAACTGGGACGTAAAACTGCTTCAAATTTTACATTTTTTTTTATTTTACTTTTGAAAAATAGAAGCGTCCTTTGCTGCATCCATAGAGGCATTACTTATGGAGAATTCGATAAATAGAACGCTAGAAAATAGAATTTTAAAATTGTAAACAAATTTGATGTAACTAGGATTCAGGTACACTTTCTTCGAAATCCGTTTTTTGTATAATATGTATTATAAAAAAAACTAATTTTTCTATACCAAGAATGTAAATTTTCTGTATTATATGTTCAAATTTATTGAAAATTCTAAGTTTTCCTGTGCAAAAATTACGGAAAATATAAATGATAGGTTACAAAATTTTGAAATAAAATTTTGTTTTTTGAAGTGTTAATTATGTCTAGTTTTGCATTTATAAATACTCAGTGTACTTCTTAAATTAAAAATAAAGTGGATACACAGTACAAAATGGATCTTGAGAATTGTTCTAAATTAAATACACAGCTTATAAAATAGACATTTCGTTTTTCCTAACTGCTTATTGCTAAAATTTGATTGCTCACAAATATTTCTATATGTTTATAACTGTTAATTTTATTTTAAATTAAATAAATATTCTTATGTATGAGTATAAAAACAGATTCTTTTACAATTTTTAAATACAGAGTTCCATTTAAATTAGACACCAAATTAACTTTTTAAGTTCATCAAAGACATTTTCCATGTGTATTTTTATAAAAATAAAAATATGTGTAAAAAATTCTGTTATATCCTGTAATAATGATGTTCAAAGTGGAGTGAAAACGCTAATAACATTTTGATATTTTAAATGGAAGAAGGTGTGAATCGTCGATAACACGTGTTGATGAAATATAGAAAGAGTAATTAAAAATACTTCTAAATAATCTGGAACTTTAAACTAACAATTTAAAAACTGAGAAATGATGCAAATTAATCCAATTAAATATGGCACAGTATTATATTGTATTAAAAAATATTATTTTACAAATCAAAGATGAAAATATCTTTATTTGCATTTTTCTCAAAATGCACTTTTTAGTGATTCCGGTAAACTTTTCTCAAAATATACTTTAGGTATAGTGCTGATATTTTGTACGTTATAAGATCCGCAAATTTTTAACAAGGTGAATGAATTTTATTTCAAGTAAACATTCACAAATTTTAAATATAGCACAATTTCCGCATAAAATTTAAAGAAAATTTGAATCACTAAATTAAAAATTTTTAAAAATTTCTATGTATTTTTTTTAAACTTTCATCTCATTTATTTTATGGATTGTTATGTTTACAAAAACTCTGTAAAATTTTATAGTTATATATGCAGTGGATTTTATGCAAAGTGTACCTATAGGAAAGAACATGTCTCGAAAATAAAAAAAAATTATTAATTATTTACTGCTCATACAAATTTATTTGTAATTTAAAATTGATTTTTTTACATTACCAGGTACATAAATATACAGATAATTCAACATGAACATTTTACTTCCGTTGCTTTTAATTTAAGTAAGTGAGAACCATTTAAATTTGGTGTAAGAAAAAGTTAATTTTTCCTTGTCGCAGTCGTCCCAGTTACCTTAAACACTTTATTAAGAATATAGTGCTAAATTAACAATACGGAATACTAATCGTATACTAAACTTTTTAAAATTATTTCATTAATCGTAACTCGATCGTATGTAGAGAATTTCGTCTTTGTAGGTGAAGAAGTTGTAAGTGTATCATACTAAACACAAAAATGAAGAATACTATTTGCAACCATTTTTACCAATTTCAGATGCCTGATGAGATTTTCCTTCCTTTGCAGCTGCTGCACCTTGAAGAAGCGATCTCCTCCACAGCTCCGTATGGAGATCACCACCGTGGGGGACCTCTACGCCCACCTGGAGGCCAAAAAGATGCGCAACGTGAGAGCCAAAAGCGCAATAACGAGCACCTCAATGGGAATCGAATGCTATATTTAATGAAGGAAAAGCACTTCGATTTCCGTTGAGGAGCAAGTTGTTGCATTTGGTTTCACGAAGTAAAAGCGCTCTTTTACTGGCATAAAATACTTTTAAAACATGCTGGTATCGGATTACGGCAACCCGATTTGAACATCAAGAGGGCTGTAATATAAAAAATATAATCTCGTTGCAACCCAGTATGTGACATCAACAGGCAGTGATGTAAAAAACGTTGTCTCATCGCAACCATATATATAGTATCAAGAAGGCTGTGATATAAAAAAAAAGTAATCTCATCGCAACTCGGTATGGAACATCTAGAAGGGCTGTGATATAAAAAATGTAATTTCATCCCAGCCAATATGGAAAATTAAGAGGGCTTTGATATAAAAATGTAATCTCATATAAAGTAATCTACTGTATGGAATATTAAGAAGGCTGTGATATAAAAAAATGTTATCTCATCGTGACCTGGTATGGAAGATCAAGTGGGCTGTGATTCAAAAAATGTAATCTCATCGCAACCCGGTATGAAACATCAAGAGGGCTATGAAATAAAAAAAAATTTATCTCATCGTAACCTGGTATGGAAGATCAAGCGGGCTGTGATTCAAAAATGTAATCTCATCGCAACCTGGTATGAAACATCAAGAGGGCTATGAAATAAAAAAAAATGTTATCTCATCGTCACCTGGTATGGAAGATCAAGCGGGCTGTGATTCAAAAAATGTAATCTCATCGCAACCTGGTATGAAACATCAAGAGGGCTATGAAATAAAAAAAATGTCATCTCATCGTAACCTAGTATGGAAGATCAAGTGGGCTGTGATTCAAAAAATGTAGTCTCATCGCAACCCGGTATGAAACATCAAGAGGGCTATGAAATAAAAAAAAAATGTTATCTCATCGTAACCTGGTATGGAAGATCAAGTGGGCTGTGATTCAAAAAATGTAATCTCATCGCAACCTGGTTATGAAACATCAAGAGGGCTATGAAATAAAAAAATGTCATCTCATCGTAACCTAGTATGGAAGATCAAGTGGGCTGTGATTCAAAAAATGTAGTCTCATCGCAACCCGGTATGAAACATCAAGAGGGCTATGAAATAAAAAAAATGTTATCTCATCGTAACCTGGTATGGAAGATCAAGCGGGCTATGATTCAAAAAATGTAATCTTATCGCAACCTGGTATGAAACATCAAGAGGGCTATGAAATAAAAAAAATGTAATGTAATCGCAACACGGTATTGAAAGGACTCATTAAAATTCTAGAAAGTTACACGATTTGTTTTCAAGAAAGCAAATCCTTCATTCTACGATGAGAAATTTTTTATTTTAGTATGAAATATCCAAAAATCCCTTACATTCCCTTTCAACTGAGGGATTTGTGTTTGCACAAATATACATCTAGATTTATTGAATCTACTATTTTAAGGAATAAAATGTGCCCAATGTTTATCAAAAACAATGTCATACTATGTAAATAAAAAACACTTTGAAACACTCTATAAAAACATTCTTTAAAAAAGTTTTATAAACACTATTTATTGCTTTGGATGGTGTCGTTTGGTTTTAATTTGCAATAATATTCCTTATGTGAACTCTGAAATTTTTTTATATAATCTACGATAATCTTTCCTTCAAACTGCTGAAATATATTTAGAGTTTTTTCTTTTTTTTTCAGTTCTTGTAGGGAAACTAATTAAAGCTTTCGCATGCTTGAAATATGGTTAATATCTAATTTCATTAAATTTTTACTGTGAAATGAATAATAATGGTTGAAAATTTTCCCCCTTTTCCCCCGATTGTATCGGAGCAGTTGTTTAACGAGTAATGTAAGGATGAATATGATGTAGCTCAGTGTTTCTCAAACTTTCAATATTTGCGACCCAATTTTCAATCATAAATTTCATCGCGCTTCCCTTTCTCCATACAATAACAATGCATTGAATTCAATAATACTACACTTTGACGTTAAAGTTACAATATGACTTTAAGCTCCAAAGTGCCACCGGCGTATATATACGCCTTGCTCAACCGGTGCGTTAAATGCCCCAGATGTATAATACATCTTTCAGAACAACGATCGTTTCTGTGCACTGCTATCCATAAAATTATTCCGAAGTCTTTGGAATGCATGACCAACCCATGGGGGGTCACTGGTTATTTTTAAACTTGTTTTTAACTTAGAATTGTTATATTAATTATAAAATACATTGCTCAGTACTGATAAATTTAGAAGTGTATTATATCAGTGCAAATGTTAATTTTATTTTTTATTTTGTCATAATGTATTTTTACTTGTTTACTTTTAGTAAATAATAATTTGTTTAAATATTTTTTTGTTCTTGACTTTCAATATGCTCGCGTTCCCCTCCTACAGTTATCACGCCCCCTAGAGGCCCCACCCACAGTTTGAGAAACGCTGATGTAGCTCGTTAATGACTGGCTCGTTTGTTAACGCTACCGTATCTCCCCCTTCATACTTCGGAGTTTATTACCACAAACCCGTACTTAGCAGATCTTAACTGAACAAAACACACATGATCATGAAATTTCGAATAACTATATATAAAAGCAGACAAGCTGGAATTTTTGCCTATAACACCCTCTCAAACTCTTTTAGCCCGTTCTTTTAGGATACCTACTAAAAAAAAAGAAGTATGTATGTACTTATGTACGCATGTAAGAAATTATACTTCTTTGGTGTAACAAGATTATAATCTTTCTAAAAATCTTGAGCAGAGCAAGCTGGGCTAAGAACGAAAGGCAGTCGCGATCAGAGTTGAACGATACAAACCTTAAGTCAATCAGACCAGCGAAACCCTAGATAATCACGATTTAAATAAATTTGAACACCCCGCACAGAGACAATTGGGACAATAACAGGGGGTGGGTTCGGGAGACTGTATCTGGTGATGAGGTGAACCGAATGTGACACCTGGGACATCATATTGAATGTCTCTGCGGGAAAAATAGTTCCCGAGAAAATTAAGACATTAGCCAGAAGAGCCCCCGAGTTATGGCCAATTTAAAATAATTAAAAAATTTAAAACAATTGAATAAAATAGAAGCAGGATACACCTAGTAACTCGAAACTCGGCCTGGTTGTGGGGAAACAGAAGAGAAATCCATTCGAACCGGTCTGGAGTCTGTAGTTGCAAATAGGAAGGTGCTAGCTTGGGAAAGGAAAACAAAACTAACTACCCCCGGGGGGGAGGCAACTGTGACGTAAATGGTCTCGTACATCCCAACGATACACAGAGTAGAAGGCGATCCCACCAAAGTTTCATCCTTCTAACTCTGTAATATCGTGACGTCATCAAAAAAATGAACTTCATAGGAATAATATGGGGATTCTAATTTTAATAATAACGCCCCCCCCCTATGCTCACTATCTGCACAAGAATTATAACAGATGAAAGAGCTCAACGAGGAAAACCTGTGGTCTGAGTTTCATTAACGAAGCTCAAAAGTCCTCGGAGATATGCGGGATTTTAAAAAAAATTAAAACTTTAAAATAATTTAAAAATGTTAAATATAGGTGAAGAAATAGAGCTATTGTCCTGAAAAAATATATCTGGGGTATTCATAGGGAGAACAAACGAATCCAGTCAGTGCGGTCGATCAAGGTAGCACAGAATTCGAGTTATTTCTGGGGAAGCTCTGAAGGGGGGGGCACCGGAGGGGGCCAATTCCACGTAAAGCTCGCGCTAATACGAAAATATGACGGACCTCCAAAAATCAAATCCCAAGCTCAATTCCTTAGGGGGGGGTGAAATGTTTTCCAGTCCCCATAGGATTAACATGGAAGCGTGATATTTTAGTGTTTAAGCCCTCGCCATGCTTACACAATGGGAAAGAAGTAGATGACTGGATGGGTCTCGACGAGTGGTACAGTTGGTTCAAATCTCAAGCCCGAGACTCAAACAACCAAGAGAACCAAGATATTGTGAATTTAAACAAATTTAAAAAGTTTAATACAATTAAAAACTACTGAAGAAATAGCCCTATGTGCATGAAATTATAATAACTGGAAGAGCAAATAGAGAGGGATCGAATGTGCCAAGCCCGAATGGACTGTGAGGCTCGGGTGCCGATATATTGGCTATAAAGCTGTAGAGGGGGGAATGCACCTGGGGATGCATGCCAAAAGATATGGTTTATAACAACAGTTATTACGATCCCCCAAATATCAGTCCCCTAGCACCAAAAAAGTGGCATGTTAAAAAATTTCTTACTCGATAGGAATAACATGGAGGACTGATATTTTAGTGTGCAAGCCCTCCCCTATAATAACCACAAGCATATAGATATCAAATACATGTGAGGAAAGAGGCACGTCAATTCCATCGACACCCATATAGCCAAGAGCCCTCAGTAATTTCCAAAGTTATAAGACAACGGTGTGCGCGCATCATAAAAATTGACTCTCATCATTTTTCCTTACCGCACCTTCAAAAAGTCTGCCAAATTCAAAGCCTGTATGTCTAATAGCTGCAAATATTTCATGATTAGTAAGTCGCTTTTACCTCATATATATACAGATAAACAAAACATAAAAGATGTATTTTGAAACGAAAAAAATTAAGGTTTTAAAAGAAAATATAGTGATTTCCAAATTGTTAAAGCTTGTATTAAGTAGAGAAGCAATAGTTTATTAAAAATCATATTTAATGTTCCCTCCGCAATAATTTTGTGAGACAAAGACGCGAAAAGCGATCAGTTTGCATTTTTTACAGGAAAAAATGTAATGGTAATAGAATCATTTACGTGATTATTACACCCGCAAATGATTCCAGTTCTTGCCTAAATCTTACTTTTGTAAACATAGAGAAAGAATAAAAATAAGACAATATTCCAGCAGCAATTTCCGATATTCCAATATTAGAATTGATTTGGCTCGATGGTCACATTATAACGCGGAGGATGCTGGAGAACCGCATCTTTTCATAATGATTGTATTCCTCAGTTAATTTTACATCTCGTTATAGCAGCGTTTATCAAACTGCGAAATGGGCCCCCTGGGGGGGCGCGAGCATATTGAAAAGTCGGAAACAAAAGATTATTTAAGGAAATTATTAATTTATGGAAAGTAAACAAACAAAATACAATCTGACATAATAAAAATAAAACACGCAATTATACTGATATACAATACACTTATACAGTGGTACAAACAATTGAGGATACACCTTACTTTTACTTAATAAATCCAACTCAATCTAAATAATAAAATAATTAGAAGTGCAAATGTGTTTTTATTTTCACGCGTAACAAAAGGGTTAATTTACAGTAAAAATAACGAAAATCAACAAAAAAATATCTAAAACTAAAACTTTCACAAGTATTTGAAATAAACATAGACAGATCTTTGCCTCAAAAAATTGAGGATACACCAATGAAATGTTTGTTTAACTACCACTAGATTTTTTTCTGCTAGCTACTATAATAGCCTAAGTTTGGCCAATTTTATCTTAAAACTTTTTCGACTGCTACTTTTGTCTTTTGAAGTTGGTTATGTGAATTTAAAGTCGCAATTTTAAATGGAAAATGGGTACTCGGAGAGAGACCACACACACAGTATTGATGTAAGAAAATTTATATTAATGTTATTTAAGAAAAGAAAATCTTATCGTGAAATAGCTAAAATTGTCGGTAGAAGCCACTCGTGTGTCCAGAAAATCATTGGAAGATTTAAAAGCGATGGATTAATTGAAAATAAAAGTGGAAGAGGAAGGAAAAGTATTCTGAGTGATGTAGCCAAAAGGAAAGTTTTGAAAGATATCAAGATTGATCCTAAACTAAGTGCAATCAAACTAGCTGCAGAAACTTCTCGAATAATGGGCTGAAGTGTAAGTGCTGAAACTGTGAGAAATGGGATTAGACATGCTGGATATAGCAGTCGAGTAGCTAGAAAGAAACCTTTCATAAGCTTACAAAATCAGAAAGAGCGTTTGGAGTTTGCAAAAACTCATCAATTGAAGACAGATAACTTTTGGAAGAAAGTTATATTTAGTGATGAAAGTAAATTCAACATTTTTGGATCTGATGGCCGTCACATCGTTTGGAGAAAGCCGAACACCGCTTTGGATCCAAAAAATTTACATCCTACAGTTAAACATGGTGGTGTCTCCGTCATGGTTTGGGGTCATATGGCTTCAAATGGGGTAGGAAATTTAGTTTTTATAGATGGCATAATGGATCATAAGCTTTATATAGATATACTCAACAACAATCTTAAAGAAAGTGCAAAAATATTGGGTTTAGATGGAAATTTTATTTTCCAGCAAGACAACTACCCCAAACATACGGCACGTAATGTCAAAATGTGGTGTCTTTTTCATTGTAAACAGCGATTGCACACACAACCACAGTCCCCTGACATCAATGTCATAGAAAATTTGTAGGCCACACTCGAAAAAGCGGTCCAAAAACACCAAATTAGAAACAAATCCCATTTAAAGCAAGTGTTACAAGAAGAATGGGATAAAATATTTCCAGATACCACCAAAAAATTGGTCGAATCGGTACCAAGACGTTTGGAGGACATTATAAAAGCCAAAGGACATGCAACCAAATATTGACACTGTCTTTGTATGTGATATGTCACAAAAATTTCATTGGTGTATCCTCAATTTTTTGAGGTAAAGATCTGCCTATGTTTACTTCAAATACTTGTGAAATTTTTAATTTTAGATATTTTTTTGTTGATTTTCGTTATTTTTACTGTAAATTAACCCTTTTGTTACGTGTAAAAATTAAATCTCGTTTACACTTCTAGTTAATGTGTTATTTCGATTGAAAGTTGGATTTATCAAATAAAAGCAAGGTGTATCCTCAATTGTTTGTGCCACTGTAAATGTATCAGTACTGCACCAGTATTTTGTAGTTAATGTAACAATACTTAATTAAGAACGGAATTAAAAATTACCTGTGACTCCAAGGGCTTGTCATACACAAAATTATATTCAAAAATTAATATTTATCTTGATAATTTGTACGGTTTATAATTAATCCCTTTTACTGCCGGTTAAAAGTTACGCAATTCCTTCCCCAATGCCACCATTTTCCACGTAGGGGCGCGTATGTGATGTATTGGGGGAGGGGCAGAAAAGGAATAAATAAGCAAATCCTATATGAAATGAGTAAATACTTTGCATACACCGTCAAAGTCCACTTATTGCATTCCAAAGCCTTCGGAATAATTGCATAGATAGCAGTGCACAGAAAGAATCGTAATTCGGAAAGACGTATATATACGTCCTTGGCAATTATCATTTTTGGTTGAGTGAGACGTTTATATACGTCGGGGGCATTTAAGAGGTTGAATTCATGCTTTAGCTTTAGAGTCAAAGTATAGTGTTATTTAATTCAATACATTGTTATTGCATGGAAAAGGGACGCGATGAAAATTGTGATTGAATATTGGGTCGCAAATAGTGAAAGTTTGAGAAGCACTTATTTAAATGCAATATTTTAGCAAAAAATTAACATAGAATTACCTATTTTCAAAACATTCTTCATTTATGAAAAATGTTTCTCTAATAATAATATTTTGCCAATATATATAAAATTAAGAATTTTCCAGAGAGCCTGAACAAGAAGTTTTGAAAAATTCCCGTTATTTTCAAAGTTACTACCAATTAAAATAATAATCGGTGGTTTTTTTTTTGCTAAAATATTTTTACTCTAATGTATTAAAATATGGATAAATCCACTTTCTAGCTATATATTTCAAAAATCCTAGTTCAGGAGCTGTAGAGATGTCTGACGGGTAAAATATTACTGTTATAGAAGCATTTTTCATAAATGGAGAATGTTTTGAAAATAGGTAATTCTTATGTTCATTTTTTGCCAAAATATCGCATTTAAATATTTTTTTATTGTAATAATATTCTGAGAACAATTTTATACGTGTTTTCTAAACTAAGAGACACTAAATATTAAAAAGAAAATATTTATTTGTATGCTTTTGCAAAATCACCGTTCCGAACGTTGTCGGATACTTCAAATCGTGAAATACGTTTAACTGAGGTTCGGTAAATCAGGGATCATCTGTATTTAGTTATTTGCAACGTAATTATTATTTAGTTCATAACAATTGGTAAAATAATAAAAAAAAATTTAAAAAAACTATATTGAATACTGTTAAGAATACGATTAGTTTATTAAATTTCTTAAGGTAACTTGACTGACTACTTTCGGAAACTTGATTTTGACAAAGAGTATAAATAGACATTTTTACTGTATTTAGTGTCATCTGAATTAGAATATACATACAAAATTGTTTTCAGAATATTATTACAAAAAAATTTATTTAAATATACTTTTTTGACAAAAAAAACGAAGAATGATGTTTTAAAAACATTATCTTTTTATGAAAAATGCTTCTAAAACAGTAATATTTTGTTCATATATATAGCTAGGGTTTCTATACCGGTATGAACTCAGATTTTTGCAATATATGTATAATTTAGAAATGGATTAAAAATGTAATAAAAAACATCCATTATTGTTTCAATATAGATCGTAACACTGAAAATAATGTGAATTTTTAAAAAACCCTTGTTCAGTTCGGTATAAAAAATACTAGCTATTTATATGAAAGATAATATTATTATGGAAGCATTTTTCTTAAAAGAAGAATGTTTTGAATATATGTCATTCTTTTGCCAAGGAATTGTATTTAAACCATTTTTTTAATAATATTTTTAAAACTTTTATATATATATATTCTAATTCCCAACTGATACTAATAATCTGAAGGAGAGAAGGTTTGGTCTGGGTACCTTCCGTTTCGTATGCAAGTACTTTATCGACCACGCCAAAACGATTGTCATCGCGTGATGTTTGGTACTAGATTTATATAGATATCACACCGCCACGATTTACGAACTCAATCAAATTTCATATCTTAATTTGGGGAGAGATGAATAATTCTCTCCTCCAATGTTGTCAATACAATTTTATCAATAGTTTATTTCTATAAAACGGGCCGAATGATTTGGTTCCGGATTTTTTTTTCTCAAAGCATAATAAATAATTTTAAAAAATGGTCGCATACACAAAAGTGTCACAGCACAGTTGTTGAAAATCACTCATCTAATCAATGCAAACATTTTAAAACCTGATAATTTATTAGAAAAATTAGAAAAAAATTAGAAATTTTTTAATTTCTTTATTTAGAAAAATAAAGAAATTTGTATTACAATGCGATAATAGAATGTGCAGAGAGTTATAATTGTATCACTCACCTGAAATAAAACGGGGAACAGAAGAGCGGCAACTTCTTTAGAGGAAATAGCGCATTATAGCCTCAAGAGAAAGAATAACTTTCACTTCTCGTTGTTTGTAGGGTTGCCCTAAAACTTTTGGATCTTACCTGAGAATCAGAATCGCCAATTAATGCCAAAAATGAGCACATGAAAATGGGTAACATGAAGGGTTATGAACAGAAAGGTTTTACTTGCAAGATTGGCGGGAGAGAGAAATGTGAAACTTTAATATAAAAATCCTATTTAACCCCATCCAGGTTCATTTTTTATGGATTATGGATCAAAAACTGTCAGTTTTGGTATGTTTATTTTCAAACATACATATCTTTTTCAACATAATAATACCTTTCACATGAAAAATTTCCTAAAAATCAATGTAAAAAAATCTATTTAAATAAATATAAGTAACCTGAATTTAAAATAATTAAATAAATGAATTACCTGAAGAGTTGTCCTTTTGTACGGCAGAGATCATCAGGCATTGGAGTCAATTCACACTAACTATAAATATAAAGTTTAAAATACCTAGTCTTTATCTTGAAAAACACATTTTATTTACATCTTTTGCATTTAAATAAATAATTATGAAATTACTAATCAAACTTTGATCGCGTATGATAAATTCGAAAACACGGTACCGCACACAACCCAACATTACAATTCGGAAAGTATAATCTTGTTACTCTTTTTACATTCTTCCCTTTATTGTTTTTCTTTGAGCAGCAAATAATACACAGTCGTGTTGGATTAATTTTCCTTCTTGTTGGGGGAATGTAGTCAACAAAGTGTCTTTCAGACAATCGTGAAGGAAGAGGGGGGGAAGCAGAAGGACGTCCTCTTTTTTGCAGAAAATTCCACCGCGAATGGTTCTTTTCAATTTTTCGAAACCATATAAAGCATATGTGAAATAATGTGTAAAAGACCGATTGCATAATGTCAATTTTCCCAGTGCCCGAGCTACACTCGGGATGAGTCCGGATGGCACGTTTCGCCTGCCCGAGCTACACTCGGGATGAGTCCGGATGGCACGTTTCGCCTGCCCGAGCTGCACTCGGGATGAGTCCGGATGGCACGTTTCGCCTGCCCGAGCTGCACTCGGGATGAGTCAGGATGGCACGTTTCGCCTGCCCGAGCTTAGCTCGGGAAAAACTAAGAAGGGGTAAGTGTTGCTTTTACATTAATATATTTGCTGAAAATGTCCACTAACATTGTTTTCTTAAAAAATGTTCAAAAACATCTTATATTTCATTCAAGCTATGATATATTTTATGCTTAACTTTCTGTATAAACGGGCGGCTGCGGAAGCCTAGTGTTTATGGTCATGAGTTCAAGGTCAGCGTGTCATGAGATTGAGTCTGGTGTCATTGGAGATCTGCCGGGTAGAGGGGGTCGATGCAGGTTAAATCTGTCGCCACTGACAAAACGCCGCTTCACTCTCCAAACTTCCACGCCCCGCCTTTCGTAGGATTTTGAGGCTCGAGAAATTCGGCTTGCACCTGCTCTTCCACACTGTGAGTTCACCATCTCTGGTGGTTTAATAAGTCCGATTAAAAAAAAAATTTTTCGTTTTATCGCGCACTGCAACTTGGACAGTGAGTTTTTTAAAAAATAATACTGAAAAAAAAGAAGCTGTTAAATGTACCTGATGTTTTTTCTTGTAACTATTTCAACTAGGTGGTTTTCTCATCGCAAACAATCTTAAAAAGTGCTAAATTGTCTGTTTTTGTTTTCAATAAACATTACTGTGACTTTATATTATAAAAATAAATAAAAAAAAACTCAAATGCTTTAACTTCGTTCTCTTTGTTGCAGTACTTAACATTATTTTTATTTTATCTCCCCCTTCATGTATATAACGGTAAACATCTTTTAGGTAGCTACAAGTAGGTAGATTTTGGAATTATGAAGAAAAAAAATTCGATCCGTCTCGTAATATATACATTTTTTTAAAAAACAAGCAATATAAAAATTTTTTTTTTAAGTCAACCTTTACTTAGATTAACAAAGAAATTTTTTATTTTAGGTACTTTTTATTAAATAGTTACAATTAATATAAATATGTAAAAACACAGGACAGAATCACAACATTAAGTGGTATTTAATTTTTATTAATTATCATTAAAGTATCGCATTGTCATCCAAAACAATCGCGTATATAAAATTTCAGTTCAACTGAATGTTTTAAAACGTGAGAAAAAAAACCTTTTCAAGTTTTGACACAAATCGCCAAAAATGATGCCAACGTGGCTGTATTTGTAATTCTTTGAATAATTAGTTTTAATCAAATAATTTTTATTAATTATAATTAAATTATTGTATTGTTATTCAAGATAATCATGTATATAAAATTTCAGCTCAACGGTTGGTGGTGAATATTATCTAGATTACGTATATGCGGTTAAGAATGACAGGATATTCCTATCACCATTCATAACCACATACAGTTTCAGCATATTGGGGCGCAAGCCCACTTCAACACTGATGTGAACCCTTACCAGAATGCCACGTTTAGGGTGCGATGGATTGGTCATGATAGGCCAATCCCTTGGCCACCCCGATCTCCCGATCTATCGAGCCTGGATTGCTTTTTATGGAGCCATCTGAAAATTTTTGTTTAAGCGACTCTATGAGGATTTCGTTGCTCGAATATCCGAAGCTGCTACACGTGTACGTGAAATACCTGCATCTTTGAACGTGTAGGCCAATCGCTCGACTGACGCTGTGAAATATGTACCGCTACTGGCGGACGAGATTTTCCAAAGCTATCATAAACATTTCATCTGTCAATGATGCTTTCAATACACACTTCCCCTTTCCTTTCGTTCTTATTTTTTGTGTTTGTACCTCCCCACGTACCTTGCGCCCATACATTCCTATACAATAAATGATTGTTACGATGTCTGCACTAACCCTTAAAGTTTGTACTATGAATTCGGGACCACCCATTATAATCTATATACAGTCGGACCTCTATATAACGAAATTTCTAAGTCCTCGGTAAGAGTTCGTAATTTGGAAAATTCGTTATATAGAGGTTCATCTTTTAATATACTTTATAAACCACATAAAACAAACATTTTAAATTCATAAACACTAAAAGGTGTTTTTTGAGAGGTATAGAACTTTAAATTGCAATAAAACAACGATGTATTATTCGATTGACATGAATTTTTTTTATTCGAAAGATAATCTTGTGGCATTACATTTTAAATATGATTTCTGGCATAGGACTGCCACGGCTGGCTCGGATGTAGTCCAATCTGGATGTCCACTTTTCGATGACTTTTTCCAACATTTGTGGCCGTATATAGGCAATAACACGGTGAATGTTTTCTTCCGTTTGTGTCTTATCCGCATAGACCAATGACTTTACATAGCCCCACAGAAAATAGTCTAGCGGTGTTAAATCACAAGATCTTGGAGGCCGAATCACAGGTCCAAAACGTGAAATTAGGCGGTCACCAAACGTGTCTTTCAATAAATCGATTGTGGCACGAGCTCTGTGACAGGTTGCGCCGTCTTGTTGGAACCACAGCTCCAGGACATCATGATTGTTGAGTTCAGGAATGAAAAAGTTAGTAATCATTGCTCTATACCGATCACCATTGACTGTAACGTTGTGGCCTTCATCGTTTTCGAAGAAGGATTCCACCAGCCCATAAAGCGCACCAAACAGTCAGTTTTTCTGGATGTAACGGTGTTTCGACATACACTTGTGGATCAGCTTCACTCCAAATGCGGCAGTTTTGTTTGTTGACGTAGCCATTCAACCAGAAGTGCGCTTCATCGCTAAACAAAATTCGCTTATGAAAATCGCGCGCGCGTTCATTATTTTCGAAATAAAATTGCACAATTTGAAAGCGTTGTTCAGGCGTGAGTCTATTCATGATGAATTGCCAAACCAAACTGAGAATAAATCACTTGACAGCTGTTAAATCGGTCGCCATCTTGGAAAGTAATGCCAACTTAAACTTCTATACCTGGGAAAAAAACACTCTGTATATATTAAAAAAAGTAATTGTTTTCTCACACCTTTTTTAAATCAATATATATATATATATTTATTTATATATCTTACCCATCAAAAAAAGAAAAACTGCAAGGAAAACAAGAAAAAAGAATCACGAAGAATACAATGTATTTTCAATACTAAGGAACTAATTTTATATTCAAATTAACGAATTTTAAGGACATTTTCTAATTTAAAGCAAATAAGTAATATTAAACATACATTATTTTATAACTGAACACGGGAACACGGGACAACTCCACTGATGGTGAAAGGGGATATCGAGGATGTTTCTAGGGAACTGGACAATGAGGATTAAAGGTTGCACTTCTTAACAAAACCAGTTTAAGATTTATGACCATCATAAAATGTGTTGAAGAGAGAATAACTTGAAATACTCAGAAATACTTTAAAAATAGGGAGAAAAAAATGAATCACAAAAAGAAAAAGTTCGTTACATAGAAAATGCACTTCGTTACAGAGAGGTTATTTTACGAACAAAATCGTGAAATGTTCAAGGTTCCAGGAAAAAGTTCGCCGTATAGAAAAATCGCAATATAGAGGTTGGACTGTATATATTAACACAATTTATTTCGAATACTTCCACTATTTTTAATATCATAAAATTTCTTTCTTCTTATTTGTGAGCAATATAATTTAACTTCGATATATTCGACACAGTAATAATAATTTATTGCTTGTCAATAACTATAATATGCAATTCTGAAACATCATGCATTGTTGTCAATGCTATTTTTTCGTAGAATACAACCTGGGGAGTGCACTTGTCAGCTCTATTAGTATTTAACTTTTTTGTTTATCTCGGGTAAGCGAAGAATTATAGCACAGAAGAGATAACAAGCCAAATATGAAAGCATGAAGCAATTTCGTAAAAGTGAAAGTAGGTGAAAAAGCGATCTCAGGAAGTATACAGCATCTTTTAGACAAATAATCGTGAAGCATTTCCTCACTCAAACCTTGTGACCCCAATTTTTGCAGGAAGTAGGCGAGAGACCCACTAAAGGCTGTCAAAGAGGCTCCGAAAACCAGTTTTTTTTAAATGTCTTTGTTTCGATCAGAAGACTCGAAACGATTTCGGAATGGAGTGTTTTATGTTAATTCCGCTCTCTCTTGTAAAGTAAAAACGATGTGTTCGTTGAAGCTAGCTAAAAAAATAAAAGGGTGATAAAAGATAACAATGGATCAAAGAATCGGCCGTTAACTGACTATTTTATGAGGGTTTGCTTTACTCATTGAAATACATTGGGTGTATTGTTGAAACTTCAAAAAGGTCGTACGCTTGCGAGGTTTAAATAAATATAAATATAGTTCGAAAAAATATTTTTTAAAAAATGATAAATAGTTTTATACTTTGGTTTATTTTTTTCAGCAACACCAACAATATAAGGGAATTAAAACTAAAAGTAGTACTTCAGAACTACTACTAGTAGCAGTAGCGCACACAGGAATTTTTCAAGGGGAGGGGGTCCGGGGTCGAAAGTTCACCTTCTTGTATCATGCTCTTTTTGTCGATTTTCGGGAACAAAACACAGTGAAAAACTAATTATTGAATAAATAATTAGCATTAAGTAATAAAATTAATCATTAATAACAAATACTTAATTAAATTTTACGTACTAAATACTTAGAATTATAATGAATCGGAAAAAAATCTAGGGCTTTGGGGTTTCCGGACCCCCAGGATCCCCTCCTTGTGCGCGCCACTGACTAGTAGTAATTTCTTTACATGAAACTGGTACTTTTCATGAAATAAAAAGAAATCACGCAATCTATTGGTCCTGGTAATGTAATGACCATTTGTAATTTCTATTTGAGGTCGATAATACGTCAAATAAATCGACATGGTCACGATGATTGAAGTCGTTAGATACAATTGCGCCGAAAACGATTCTTTTCCTTGCAAATATTTTTTTTAGATTGATATACTGTGAACAGCTTTCAAAACTCCAGTACAACTGAAGTAAGTATCAGTTATTTTGATTTCAAACTATACAGCATTTTGTCTCTTCCTACGTAACCAGTTGACCGATGGGTTTCTCGAAGAATGTAGTAAAATTTTTCAATTTTCCTTAATGAATCGGAGCCAAGCTTTCTATTCAAAATCAAATATCTTTCAGAGCCTACTTCCATAACATCCTATTTTTTCCATAATAATGCAGTTTATGTGTCCGTTGTAGTTTAAGTATTGGAGCTAATTTAAATTATTCAATGACTATGATAGCTTCTATTCTTTCGTGAATTCACAAAAGTTGTTCATGCCACTTGTTGAAAAACGTCCCGATAGATTCATTAAACTGTTCTTCAGATACAAATTAGGTCAGTTTGATTTTTTTTTCTGTATCTGAATCCATTGATACTTGATACCATCTGTACTTGATAAAACTTTGAATACATAAGACATGGGGTTAGCCTATACATAACACGTGGAAGTTTGCGTCACTCCTAAAGCACGTTTCAGTATTCGTGACGTCAGAAGCGCAACCCTGTACGGATGCCGGTGGGGAACGGTAAGTAAAAAAAAAAAAAAGAATGCAACGAGCAAAACATGGAGCTGCGCGAGTCCTCTGGCTTTTTTATTTCATTTTACCACAGTGGTTCTCAAACTTTAACTACTGGCGACCCGAATATCAATCATAATTTTTATCGCGCCCCCCCTAAAAATAATAATGTATTGAATGCGATAATAATACACTTTTTGGCGCTAAAGCTACAATATGATCATAATTATAAACCGTACAAATTAACAAGATAAGTTTTAAATTTTGTATATGTGTTACTTTTAAGTATATATATATATATATATTTTACTTTTTAGTTCAATTCACTATAAAAGCGTGTTTTTTAGTTTGTTTTTAAACTATAACTTGTTTTATAATTATTTTTACTATACACGATAAAAATTACAATTTCAGTGAATAATATAATTAAGAGAAAATGTACTTACCTACTCTCAAGGACTTTTTAATTTTTCTTTGATGATTTGAGAAAAAATCCAATAAAACTAAAGAAAATGTTCCAAATGTGCGTGTCCTTACTAAAGGACATAAATCGCAGTCACTTTTCGCTAATACAGAAACGTTATTTTCCAGTAAAACTGTCATATTTTGTTCACGTTTTGCTGTCGTTTGATGATCTACAAATAAGCATTTTGAACTTTTTCTTCCTTGCGTCTTTTTGACAAGGCGAAGTGCCACTTTTGTGGCTTCATAGTTTTCTTGATAGAGTTCTTTAGGCAGCATTCGATAATTTCAATTCAATTCAAACGTTTCATGTCTATCGCTTTTCTCATATTTACTTTCGCTATCACGATTAATATGCATTATTTCATCAGGTTCTTCAATTGCTTGATCAGTTTCATCTTCCTTCAAAAAAGAGATCACAAATGCCCATTTTTTTATATTCTGCTCATTTACATTTATAAACCATAATAAGTCGCACAACACAGCAATCAAAACCACAAAGTTAATCATAGGGGAAAGTATAGCATATTCATAGAAAATATTTTTGAACAAAAGTGGTCGTGCAGGGAACTCGATCAAAACAAGTACCTTGATTGTAAAAAACCGTTCGCCACTCTTAAAAAAGAGGCATACATGTGACAAATTCATTTGAGTTTCCATTAAGACTGTCTAATAGAAGGATACTGTCAAGGTCACTGTTAACGAATAAACAGTTTTACCAGAATTTGGAGTGATTCAGCGCCTCATGCGACCGCTCCCATGTAAAAAGTGAATTCGATACAAAAACATCGATGCCATTTCTAGAAAAAATAGTGTAAAACTCATAAAATACATCTCATACAACTCATAAAATACATCTTGGCCAAATAATCCTTCAAAGTGCTCAATATGCTTATCCATATGCACAGTCCAGTCATATTAATGTGACCACTGTAAAAAGCCAGAATAACCATCTTTCGCAGAGGGGAAGAAGAAGAAGAATTGAATATTAACGTCGCACTGTTCAGCTACACGAGGGCTTTTGGCGACGGACCACGTAATTTTGAACCATGGTCAAGTGACGTGGACGACACCTGAGCTGGCACCCCCCTCTCCTAACTACCACACCACACCAACGGGAGGACGTTTCAGCTCTCGACAGATTTAACGTGCATCGCTGCCCTACACGGCGGGTCTTTAGTGGTACTGGGCTCGAACCTGTGACAAAGCAAGCCACAGTCCGATACCTATACCACTCGGCTACCGCGGCCACTTCACAGAGGGGAAAACAAGGTATTCACTAGGATTTTGAGCCATGCCTACTCTATTGCTGCACTAGATTACGCGCGTGAGGATCCATGACGCGAACAACCCGATCGAGAGGGTTCCATAGATTATTGATTGGGCTTAAGTCAGGTGAGTTTTCTGGACACGGAAGAACGATAAACTGATCCTGGTGCTCTTTGAACCACGCACGTACGCTGTCAGTTGTATGGCACTCCGCAATGTCCTGCTGGTAGATGCCACCATCCCGAGGAAAAACAATGCGCATAAAGGGGTACACATGGTCTGAAAGGACAGATGCGTACTTCTATTGATCCATCGTGTTTTCCACAATGATGAATAAACACAGAAAATTTAAGGAAAACATTCCCCAGACCATAATGCTCCCGCCTCTAGCCAGAACCTTGCCAGCAATTGTTGCAGGGTGTTTGCTTTTAGACGTTTCATGCCGTATTTGCCACCAACCATCCGTCCGATGGAGTATAAAGCGTGAATAATCAGAAACTCTACCTGTCGCCTCTCATTGGATGCCCAGTTGCGGTACCTGTATGAAAATTCCAGTCTTCGTTGTTGATGAGAAGCAGTCAGCATAGGTGCATGAACCAGGCGCCTGCTTCGGAGAACCAGACGCAACAACGATCGCTGAACAGTAGTTTGGAAGACACTGTTGGTAGCCCCTTGGTTCATCTGGGTGGTATGTTGCTTAACGGTAGCACGTCTATTCTCCCGAACTCACCTCTGCAGCCATCAGTCACCTCTATCACCTATGGCCCGTGGTACACCACATTTGCCACGTCACTGATTTTGGACGGTCCCATTTTGCCATGAACGGTATACTTTAACCATGGTGACACACGAACAGTCCACAAACTTAGCCGTTTCGGAAATGCTTCCAACCTTTTCCCGAAAGCCAAAAATTATGCCGTTTTGGACTTGGGATAACTCTTTACATGTTTGCATTACGCCAACGATTGTAGTGTTTTCCAAAGCCCTCACACACTCTTTATATACGCTCAATAGCACTGCGATGCCAGCATCCTTCTGTGATTGGTTATTTAACGTCAAAGTCGAAAGTACGTGGTGGTCACATTAATGTGACTGGACTGTGTATCATAACTCATTTTCATGGGGAAAAAAGCAACAGAAAAATATTATTTACAGCTTTCCTAAAAGAAAAGGAGACGGAGTTAAACATGCCAGTAAGTTTGAAGGTCAAAGAGATGATAATCAAAAGTAATATTCAAAGGGTTAAAAGAAACGTAATAAAAAAATCTCTCATCGTGGGATTACAGCAAAGCAAACAAAATATTTTTTTATTTGGTTTTAGGATCAAAGATAGCTAATGAGCGTTTGGAAGTGGAAAACCAGATGATATATATAAATTATATCAGTGTAAATGTGTATTTTTTACTTTGTCAGAAAGTATTTTGTTTTACTTCATTCCAAAAAATAATTTTTAAGCCTTTTATATTTTCAATATGCTCGCGCCCCACAGTTTGAGAAACACTGTCTTACCATTAAAACAGTTAAGGTATTTTATCAAATCACGTACTTTCTTCAGGGAAACCACCCCACAAAGTAGCTATTTTTACACCTTCCGTGAAATAATCCTCTACCTAAAGGATTTGATCAGATCTCCCTTTTTATCATCTCCTTGCTACATATTCTAAGCTTTGACTTCTCATTTTGACATGAAAGTGCAAAAATCAAAATTTCAGATCAGTGACAGTTCACTTACTTCATAAAAGGCACGTGAAGGTATTCTAAAATCTGATTTCTGTAAGTATATACAGCATAAAACGGGATATCGTAAACAAATACAATCAAGCTCACTTCGTAATCTTTTTTTTTACCACTCAGTTATCACGTTTTTAATGCAGATTGGCATGTTTCTTGACAAGTTTATGCATATCTTTCAAGCGTACTTCCATGTTTATCGTGCTATTTGAACGCATTGCCTCTTCTCTTCTAATCAAGAATTAGAAACACACAAGATTATTAAATTCCAGGACTGTGCGTATAAAGAGAAAATGCTAACATGCAGAAACATCATAGTACCCATGTATTATAGTTCAGTTTTTAACTCATTCAGTTCGTAGTTTATTCATAACTCTATTTCAATGAAATTTAACTTTGATGTCCTGAAAAGGAATATTATATTAATAAGCATTTCATACAAGGTGTGACACAAAAAACGAGACTAAGTGTGTAGCTTGAAAAAAGAGTAGAGTTGGCAACAACTGTTTTGGTGATGATATTCCCCACGTCCTTCTCTATGCATGTGGCCAGTTTCACTTTAATTGATCATGGCAGTTGGGAGTAGTGCGTCATTGACTGAACACGTTGTAACGGGTCTATCCACGAAACTTCCATTATTCCTCTTGGGTAAAATTATTATTTTTAACTGTAAGTTCCGTTGAAAACTTTACCTCTAAGAAAAAGACGCGATTTATTTAAATGAATTGTTCTATTTAAGCGCTGGCATTTAGTCCCGCGATGATAGTCGACGGATAGTCGATGAATGGTCAAAAGTTGATAATTGGAGATTAAAAGTGATTAAACTGTGAACACGATTTACGACCGGAGGTCGTATATATAAGTAAGATAATTACAGAGAATTGATGCGCAGGAGTCAAGAGAGCTCCAAGAGAAGGTTAAATAAACTTTACTAATATATTGTTACGAATTTTGTGTAAATAGTGTAAATAATTTGTATTTGAGTGTTTAATGCATTTATATTACTCTGTTATATTTATTTCATGTTAAAATTGTACTATTCACAAGCAGTGCCACCCCTTACGTTAAAATGGCGATTCAATGAGAACTTGGCGAAATCTTGGCGGTAAAGCCAAGGCATCATTTTTGGCGACTTTGGTGATCATTTTGGCGTCCTTTGCGACCATGTTGGCGAGTTCGGAACCCTCTGGAATCTTCTAGAAAGTAGTAGATCTCTCCACTCGTGTCACGTTCAATGACACGAGCGGTTATATTTCTAGAAGTTTCTGTCCCGCATATAAAAAGGATGCTCGCCGGTACGGCGATGAGTCTTGATTAAGCCAGCGAGTAGTGAGGATTGTTTTGACTAGCGATTAGTTTGGCTGTGCCTGTGAATAATCTTTACTTACGTGTATTTTTAAACACTGTTTATTGTGTTTGATTGATGTTGAAGGTGTGAAGACCTTCGGATATTTACCCTGTGAATATTGCCGATGAATCCGGTATTGATAGGATTGGATTTTCGATAATAAATTCACATCGCTCTTAAAGAACTGATTATTTTTTTCTTTGTGATTGTTTTTGCATAAAATCCTCGAACCCTCGGATCTAAGTAACAATATATTGTTACAACGTGCAACTGTATTCTGCAGGAAAAATGTCGAATCAGCATCAAGTTTCTTGTGTAACTTAAGAAATCAGCCACGAAAACATTTCAAATATCAACCGAGGCTTATAGAGATGAAACTTTGTCTACTGCATATGTGTTTGAATGGTATAAGAGGTTTTCAGGGGGAAGGGTCAGTGTGGGAGATGATGAGCCTGCTGGGCGCCCAAGCTCAGCGATTGCAGACCATAACATAGCCGAAATTTGCGATATGAGTGGGTTCCCGCTGACATCAGTGATCAGACTGTTAATCATCACTACTACATTGAAGTACTAAAAAGACTTTGTGAAAAAATTAGGGGGAAAAGCCAGAATTGGGGATTGATGGATAGCTGTTGCACCCATTCACACAACCCTATCTGTCAAGCGGTTTCTGGTCAGCAAAAACATTACTGTGGTGGGGCATCCTCCCTATTCCCCTGATGTGGTACCGTGTGACATTTTTTCCTACAGTTAAATCTTGCTTAAAGGGAACCTATTTTTCCTCAGTTGAAAAGCTTCAGGCAAAAATGGAGAATCTCTTGAAGGGAAAAACCTCGTTCCAGAACTGTTACCAGCAAAGTCAGCACCGAATGCAGATGTTTGTGAATGCTGAAGGGGTCTACTTTCAAGGTGATGCTGTCACGGAGAACTGATTCTGTAAGTACAATGATTTATCGGACCAGTCTCGGGTTTTATTTTGTGTGTGTGTAACACCTTGTAATACTATTTTATAAATGAAAATGAACTTTAAAACAAAAATATAACTTGTTAGTTAAAAAACTTATGTACAAGATATTAATTGTGTATTGAAAATACCTACGTAACATATTGTTACGAATTTTGTGTAAATAGTGTAAATAATTTGTATTTGAGTGTTTAATGCATTTATATTACTCTGTTATATTTATTTCATGTTAAAATTGTACTATTCACAAGCAGTGCCACCCCTTACGTTAAAATGGCGATTCAATGAGAACTTGGCGAAATCTTGGCGGTAAAGCCAAGGCATCATTTTTGGCGACTTTGGTGATCATTTTGGCGTCCTTTGCGACCATGTTGGCGAGTTCGGAACCCTCTGGAATCTTCTAGAAAGTAGTAGATCTCTCCACTCGTGTCACGTTCAATGACACGAGCGGTTATATTTCTAGAAGTTTCTGTCGCGCATATAAAAAGGATGCTCGCCGGTACGGCGATGAGTCTTGATTAAGCCAGCGAGTAGTGAGGAAAGAGCTTAAAGGCCATAAAAGAGCTTAAAGGGCGTTAAAAAGTATTCCTGTTTTTGGACTTTTGGACGTACAAACTTGAAATTTGGTAGGCGTATTCCTTCCATGGAGTAGAAGTTCCCTAAAAAAGGGTTTTACGAAAATTGATCTCTAAGAGGCATCGCGGCGACTTAATACGGGGCGGGAAAATTTTCCTGTTTCTCAACTAGTTGGCATACAGACTTGAAATTTAGCAGCCATCTTTCTGTCATGAGGTAAAGAACTGCGTTAAGAATGGACTTTGTAAAAATTGACCCCTTCCTTCCTAAGTAACGCAGTGAGGGCTTAAGAAGCGTTATAGATAAATAGTCTCGTTTTTGAACTATTTTACCTACAAACTTGAAATTTCATATGCATGTTTCTTTTGTTGAAAGGAAATTCGCTAAGGACTGGTCAAACGGACACCGATTCTCAAAGTTGTTAAGAGAGAGGCCTAAAGGAGCGTAAAAGGTACTTCTACTTCAACTTTAAAAAGTATAAGAAATTATTTTTTAGAACTCTGGTCCTTTTTAAATCAAGAGGAGATTTAAAAAATGTTTTTCAAAACAATCAAATGGTTAATACTATGTCTTAGATATCAATAATTTATACATGTAAACAGTACATATTCGTACATCAATATGAAATACTCAGTGAAGAGGGTGGGTAACGATTTGTATCTCTATATAAGATGCTATTAATATTAACTTATTTGCTAATAATACAGAACACACATTGGAAAGCAATGACCAAAGAGAAGTTTGATCAGATAGCTTAGAGAAATTTAAAAGTTGCTACATAATTTTTTTTACATTTTAAATTAACAGCTTTGGGTCCAGGTTTCTTTAAAAAAATGTAGAAGTGGTTAAAGTATCCTGAAAACTCGCGATGATCTGTGTTGTACGTACTCTAAAAGATAGTGAAAAAGAAATATATAAAAATGGAATTTCCAAAGAATAATATTAAAAAATGTATTCAATTATAATTCCATGACCAAATCGTCTCTAATCGTTTTGAAATTTAAATTAGCTATTTAGAAACATATTTCTAATACTTTTACACTCTAATTTATTTACTTCTGTTTAATGTGAAACTTAAATTCTTTGATTTTTGTTCAACTCTTCCTGAATCAATACGAATAATTTTATAAAGGAATGTAGATCACTTGAAAAATTATTTTACAATGTATGCAGAAATTTATAAATTGTTTAAAAATGTATGTATATTTTTAATATTGAGAGAATATATTTACTTCTAGAGATTCAGTGCTTAAAATAAATTTACACAACGCATCATTAAACATATTATTTTCAATTTTTTTAAGATTCAACTTAGAGGGAACTAATTTGAATTTATTTATATATGCATTCCCAAAGTAATTTATAGTAAAAATATTTCGAAACATTTGTACTTTTAAGGTAAGAGTGATTAAAATGTAATTTTTTATGCGAAAAGTATGATTCATATCACTGGAATATTATCATCTCCATGAATCATTACAATTTGAAAAAATTCAATTTTTTCTTTACTTTAACTACACAATCATGTATTTAGCTAAAGAATGATATAAATATAAATATTGCATATTGTTGATGATAGTTAAAATGATCCAGAGCTGGTGGTGCTATCTAGCGGTAAAAGAAAAATGTACAGATATCTTACAATTCAAGAATGTAATATTTTTCTTGATTGAATTAATAATAAGGCAAAGGAATTTCAAAAAAATGGAATGAGAATTTCTTTCAAAAAATTTCTTTCAACAAAAAAAAGAATTTTGTTGGAAGAAATTTTTACTATGAGGATTAGTAGTTTGTTGTTCAGTTTCATCTGTAGATGGCAGCACGAGAGGTTTTCTTTTGTCACCATTTTTAAATTAATTTCACACCTATTATACTGATTAGCGTCTTAGAGAAAAATTTTTTTTAGTGACTCTTCACAGGAAGTTACACAAATTTGAAAAGCATAAATTTTATTGGTCTAGTAATTTTATGTAATAATGAATAAATTAAAAAACAATTGCTCTAAAAGAGAATCAAATGTTTGAATATAATGTATATAAAATATATATTTAGTAAGATAATCTTAAGTACTTAAATCTATGAATGTTAAAATTCGCCATCATAAATATTAAATCAACTTTTTAGAAACATGTTACAAAAACTTGAATTGAATAAATAAGTATGCACATTGGTTTAAAGTGATAAATTTCAAAAAATTGCAGAGAAAAAAAGTTAATATAAAAAAAAAAATGTTTGACTTAAAAAAGTAAACATTTTGCAACAGTTAGCTCTTACAGATGTTTAATTCTTCCAATTAATATAATTCAATATAAAAAAGCTTTTATTTTTATTATTAAAAACTATTATTATTTCTTAAAATTTTACAGATTACACTGCTATTGAACTAAATATTACTTCTATTGCTATTATTAATGTTCAAACAAATAGACGATGTGTGAAAAGAACTTAGGTAACAGGGAATGAAAATTACTAAATAAGAAAAATGTAGCATATATATATATATATATATATATATATATATATATATATATATATATATATATCAACCTAATTTAATACTAAACACAGTTTATGTTATGAAAATTAAAAAAGTTAAATAAAACTGAATCTACTTTATTTTAAACTCTCAGATAATCTTGCAAGATACGTGAGATATTCTAGCTATCCATTAATTGCATCTGACCATTTTTCAAATAATTGCTTTCACCAATGATGAAACTTATTTGTATTTTTGAAATATATGTTGCAGCAATGATAATGTTTTGGATCAAAGTAAAACTCATACAAAAATTAAGGAACATTTTATCCATTCCTTGTTGAATTATAGTAATTTATGCATTATCAGGAATTCTAGAATGAATTGAAACATAATCGTATTATTCAGAATTTTTGAATTGTGAAACTATCTATCTAAAGAACTGTTTCTTTGTCACTTGGCCTTTTTGATATATTTTGGATCAAGCGATTTCACCACTTAAAATTCTTTACAGAAGAAGCGTTTGCTGGAGTTGCCATTATGGTAACCTTTAATGGCTAAAACAATTTGTGTGTTTGGAAACATTGTATACAATTGAATTTTTTTAAAAAAATTGTTTGTATGAATTGCATAAATTTTCAAAATGCACTATTTGTTTCATGCAAATTCATGGACCAATTACTTTTTGAAGTCTTTTGGGACGAAAAACCTTAAATAATATCCAATGCTATTGATTGGATTTTCTCTCGACACCTGAACCCGTAGTCCAACAATTCAGAAAACCTTGATGTATTACTTCTGTACTTACTTGATAGGACCTTAGGTTACAATGATACAAAGCGAAGTGTAGTATTTAATATAATTTGAATTTTAATCTACGGCATATTTCTTTAGATGCACGTATAGCAAGGATAGGCAGCTAGCGGTCCGAAAAAAGTTTTTTTTTGTGGCCTGCCTAAACAGTCATAAAACCCTAACATAGAGAAAATGTTCTTTATATTTTGTTTTGCAAGCACACACACAGAATGAATTTTTATATTTATTTAATGGGTCATTATTATGGGGGGGGTACTTCTTATATTTGTTTAATGGGTCATAATTATATTGGGGTACTTCTTATACTTATTCAATGGGTCATGATTACATTGGGGTATTTACGATATTAAAAAACGTTTGGAGAGCCCTGATTTAGAATTAGAGCACTCAGAAGACAGTGAGAGAAAAACTAGTCATAAGAAACCTACGCAGCACCATTTGGGGAAAGCTGTTGAAAAGACGAAGCAGACTGATTTACTGTTAAGTATACAGTAAACTCGTATATAATAATTATTTAATACGGATTTTTGTTTTCCAGGATTTCTAGTTTTCCATAAATTCTGGATTATTAGAATGATGTTTATTTCAATGATACTTGAATGACATAAATTACATCTTAAATCCGAGAACCCGTCATGTTATTCTTGATTTTAAAGTTGAAAATAAAATTTATATTGTCAAAGATGTATTTTATATAAACCTAAAGAGGTGAATATTGCTATCCGTATAAACCTATTACCCGAAAGCTGGGGTCGTAAAAATTTTGACACAAGAGCCAATTTGTAACTGAAATAAGACAATTAAAATGTGTCAAAGAGTCAGCTGTATGGAATGGTAAGTTAGGAGCTGGCCTTGTACGTCCAAGTTTACGGGTTCGACTCTAGCCTATGTCCGAGGATTTTCATGATGCAGAAAATTGACAGCATCCCCGTCGCACAATCATGCAGCATGTTAAGTATCTTTAGAGTGCCTGTTTGGCTTAAGTGCCCTTGTCAAGATTAAATTCCGAATACAATATCGCATCGTCAGTGGAAATTGGGTGCCAAAACTACATTAAGGCAATTGGTATCTACTTATATGGTGCCGCATTAAAAAGTGATATCAGCTCCCGCGGAGAATACACGAGGTCTGTCATTGCCAATCCAGCACCGTTTGAAAGAATAAAAATCAAGCAATGAGCCTAAAAAAGAGAGCCTTACTATCAAAGTGTAAATTATTTACATGCTTACACTCGCACAGGGGAGCGAAGTGGGCTCTCACAATCATAATATTCTCGCGCTCTCATTTATATTTTTTAATAATATTTGAATTCAATTTTATCCAAATTAATACTTCACACATTTCTTCACAAACTTAGAACTGTGGAAGCTATATTTTTTTTATATGCGGCTCAATGTAGAACAATCATTGTGAAAAATTCATAATGTTGGGAACTTAAATTTCAAGCTTCGTGAATTAAATTCTGTATTAATAACAGCATAAGTGCTTTTCTAAAATTTTATATTTGCATTAATAATTAAAATTGATTTTGATTGTTCTTGCGTACAAAAATTATTTCAACACACTTTTTGTTTATCCCTTAAGGTATCTGACTACGTTAGGAACCGTGATTTTGCAAAGCGCATAAATGGATAATTTCCATGATATTTAGTGTCACTTAGATTAGAATATATGCATAAAGTTATTTTAAGAGCATTTGACAAAAAAAAATTATTTAAATATAATATTTTGGCAAAAAATTAACTTAGAATAATCTTTTTTCCAAATGTTCTCCTTTTGTGAAAAATGTGTTTCTATTATAATAATATTTTGCCTGTGTATCGCTCAGACCTCTCTACAGAGGCTCAACTAGAATTTTTGAAAAATTCACATTATTTTCAGAGTTACCACCAATTGAAATAATTATGGGCGTTTTTTTCTTAAAATTGCTCCCCTCTGTTGCCGTAAAATATGAATAAACCCACTTCTATGTTATATACAGGCAAAATATTATTATAATAGAACCATTTTTCACAAACACAGAACATTTGGAAGAAAGATTATTCTAAGTTAATTTTTTGCCAAAATATTATATTTAAATAAAAATTTTTTGTCAAAATGCCCTTAAACCAGCTTTATGCATGTATTCTAATCTGAGTGGCACTAAATATCATGGAAATTATCCATTTATGCGCTTTTTTAAAATCACGGTTCCGAACGTAGTCGGATACCTTAAAACTTCTCATAAAATACGCGGAATACGTTTTAGTCACTTCTTTTGAGGTTTTATGAGTATGTCTTGTCCAATCATGAGTGACCTTGAACTCATTTATATATAAATATCCTTTCCTGGAAATCACTTAAAAGCATGACGGCATTTTTGCCAATAAAATAAACTTTTATTGCTTTATAACAGTATTTCTCAAACTGCAGGGGGCACGCCCCCTTAATGGGGCGTGATGACCCTACAAGGGGGCGCGAGCATATTGAAAAGTCAAATGACGAAAGATTATTTAAAAAAATTATTAATTTACTGAAAGGAAAACAAAATACATTCTGACATAATATAAAATACACATTTACACTGACTAATAAACTTATAAATGTATCAGTACTGCACAATGTATGTGATAATGAATTTTTTTTTAACAATACTACGTTAAGAACAAGTTTAATAATTACCAATGAACCCATGGGCATATTATAAAATTATGTAAAAAAAATTAATACTTATCTTGATAAGTAGTATGGTTTATTTATAAATTAAGTTGTATTGTAGCTTTACGTCTAACTATATTATTATTGAATTTAATACATTGTTATTGTATTGGGAGGAAGGCACGATGAAAATTGTGATTGAAAATTGGGTTGCAAATACTGAAAGTTTAAGAAGCACTGCTTTTAAACTAATGGCAACACATTCAATGATTTTCAGTAAGTCGTGTTAAACAGGTAAATTTTTTACTCGAGGAAAAAGAGAAAGGGAAAAAAATTAGTACGCTTAATTCTTTTTTTAATAATTCATACAGGCAGAAGACTGAAGGGCCCAACCTTCGATGCAAAGAGCCCCAGTTTGCCAACCCCTTTCTAAGGTTTATTTTTTAAGAATTTGATTCATCATGCAGGTTATAAATTTTTTTTCAAAGAGGTAAAGACCTCTTAGGTATTTTAGTTTTATTTTCTTTATGCATGGAAAATAGTAATAATATAATCATAGGATTAAACCACTGCAATAACGCAGGAATATTTTTTTCTCCTTGCAAAATAATGAAATTTCTTTCAAGAATAACAACAAAATTTACTTCGCACCTCTTCAAAATCAACGGCTCAATTAACTGACCGATTCAGTCTCAGAACCAAAACAGAAATACATCTGGTTAAAACTTATGTTATTTTTAATTTTCTTCCGTTGCATGGCTTTAAACACTACTACTTCAATCACTCGTGATACGCTTAGCATATAATTATCAAACAAACGCGTTGGCACGTAAACCTAAAAGCGTAACACGTATGTGTCTTTTTTTTTATTCTTCCCCGACATAACAGACATAGAATCATTTCCAGATACGTTAATTCGAGAACGTGTTCCGTTTGAACCCTTAACTTCGATGTGAGACAGCTGTGCCCTGCAGTATCAAAAAGCGGATGCAAATTATAGCTGTCCGTTGTGTGTGAAACGTTGAAGCTTACAATGGATTTTTAACCTTTTTTTTTAAGAAGACACTTCTTACACTTAACTCATAGTGAATGGAATTTTAATTGCTGTCGGTACATTCCTCAGTTCTATGCGTTTTTTCCCCATTTTCACTCAATGAGATTTAAGGCTGTTTTCAGCTAATGTTAAAGAATAGGACCCAAATTCGGACTATTTTTTCAGATATAAAAGTACTCAAACATTAATATTATATTTTGGCCTCACTATTGGTAGAGAGAATCACATATTTTATCATATTACTCATTTTTATCCGAGTTGAAACATTTTTTCTTTTATAAAATGTGTTTCGCATTTTTCTCCTATACCATATTGCTAAATGAGCTATCCCCTTACATGTTAAAAAGAAAAACGAATTATTTATGAAATATTTTCAAGTTTTAAAATCACTACATTTTAAACAAATCCATGAGTTACAATGTTCCAAATTTTTATAAAAATTGAGGCATTTTTTCTGTCGAAAAATGTGCTCCACGTTAAGTTTACCCTCTTGTGCATACGGCGAAAGCAGCCTTAAAAAACGCAGTGTTTAATTATTGTGAGAATAGTAATAGTTAGAGTTGATTCTGTAACTATAGTAATAGTTATAGTTGTAGTTTTTATTCTGTTCTTGGTACAATATTTTTTAATCAGTCTTTTAAAATTTAGTCATGATATTACGGGACAATTTTTTCTTCAAATGAAAGGAATAACCTTATTGAATAGAAGCAATATAAAAGATATCATTGAACTGTGTATGCAAAAATAATTTGTTATCAGTATATTCCTTAGTGTAAGCAATAATACATTATACGTGAAATATATGAAAAGTCTAAATTAAATTTTTTGAAAAAACAAAAAAGCGTAAAAGTTAAAATTAGGGGGGGGACTAACAAAAAATCATATAATTATCAAAGTAAAATAAATGGTAGCGACACCTATGATGAAGCAAAATAACTATTCAAATGTAAATTAAATCAAACTCTAAGCTTATTGCAAATATCTGATTTAAGCAATTTAATATGGTAATCTTATCAAATAACACATTTAGTACATTTTTTAAAATTATTATTTTACGAAATTTTTTGAAAACTAAATAATAATCACGTTACAAATAACTCTCATTTTTAACCTCTATATGTATAAAAAAGTTTTTCGTGATGATGTAATAAATTTATTTATGAATCTCACACACTAAAACAATAATAAAAAGGCTCTAAATCCTGTTCAATATTATGGTTACAAATTTATCCAAAGAGTGAACGTGAATTTGTGAAATTTAACATTAACATAAAAAATGAAACAATATTTACTCATGAGGAATTGTATGTATATCTATCAAGGTGTAGAAGCAAAGACTGAATAAAAATTCAATTGGTTCAGTTTGGGGGAAAAGGTGTAGAAACATCGTTTTGGAAGAGGCACTAAATTGAAGTACAAATTAAAATGCGGAGATGAAGTCTTGAAATTTATTTTTTTTCTTCTTACAATATATTAAAAATAGAGCTACACAATAGTACGTGTAAATTACAGTTTTATACTTTGAGTAATGAGTATGAACAGTTGGATAATTTGTGCAATGGAATTGATCCACCCCCCTTCCCTAGTAGTATTAAACATAATTTTTAATTTTATCATAATTTCTGTGTGACTTTTTAACATATCTAATGTAACGTGTACATTATAGCAATTGAGTTAGCCTACCAGTTATTGAACTTTCTTAAAAATACGAAATGAGTACAAAAAATTAAGTATTATAATTTAATGTAACCATATTTAACAAATGAATGTATGTATGGGAAAATATGTATTTAAAAATTTCAGTTATATAGTGTTTATTTTTCAGTTATAGTCTCAAATATAATAATATCAAATCATACATTTGTTATGAATTGATTCAATATACATTAAAAAATAAAACATTTTCATCTTAAGTTGGAAGGTCATAGTTATAATCAGTAAAAGATTTAATCTACATACTGTAAGCCAAGTTTGATTATTTCGGCGTACAATTACTAACTGCTAATCTTCAGGTGGTCACCAGGGAATGTCTTGGTGGTCCACCGATCAACTTGATGCCCACCCCTGGTTTATGGGGAGAGATTGAGCCCCCAAACCCTCCCATTGTGTACGCTACGGCTCTCTCTCACTCCAATTCCACTGAAGTGCCACTAAATTAGGGATACCTACCTAGTAATGAGTTGGGCCTCCTCTGGCCTTCATAACAGCTGCCAAACGACGAGGCATAGATTCAACATGTTTCTGGAAACGTTCCACGGGAGTGACTTTCCAAATATTGGCTAAAGCTGTCCATAATTCAGTAAGGCTCTTTGGTGTTGTGCGATGGCCTTTCACGCCTTGTTCCAAAAATGCTCAATAGGATTTAAGTCTGAGCTTCTAGATGGCCAATTTATAACAGAAACGTCAGAGGAATGCTCATCCAATCAGCCAGTAGCCAACCGTGACTTATAAAAGGCACAGTTGTCTTGCTGGATAACTCCATTACCGTGCACATAACAGAGCAGCATAAACGGATTGAGGTGATCACCCAGCAACTTTTCGTTCCGAATTGCATTGAGAGAGGTGGGCACCAAAGATCCCAAACAATGTCACGAAAATACACCCCAGATCATGATTGAGCCACCATGCACTTGTACAGTTACAACCTGGCATGCAGGATCCATGAGCCCGATGCCATATTCTCAGCCTCCCGTCGGAGTTAAGTAATCAAAATTGAGACTCATCACTCCATGCTACTCGTTTCCAGTCCTCTACACTCCAGTTTCTATGCAATTTTGCCCAGGCAAGACGTGCAGCCCGATGACGAGCATTGAGCAATGGTACTCTCTTAGGTCGACGGCTACCGAAACCTATACGGTGAAGCGAGCGTTGTACCGTGTGTTTATTGACCGTACGACGGACACCATCATTTAACTGGGTGGTAATTTGAGCTAATGTTTGGCTTCGCTGGTAACGAGCAATACGCCTGGGCGGTCTCTCACCACGCGTTGTCAATGCAAATTGTCCTTTACAGTTTTCCCGATCGCTAGTTTTCCCCCCACCATCCATGTATTCTTGGTATACTCTAGACACTGTCGACTTTGAAAATCCTAGCTGTCTGACGATTTCGGAAATTGAATGGCCCATGGCTCGCGCACTTAGGATTTGGCCGCGATTGAAAACGTCTAAAACTGGCAGTTAACTCATACTGGCAATTCCAACAACCACAGTATGTGCTATATATGCAGCTACCACAACTCCCTCCCTTACTTAATTTACTTATATTCATTGCTCGTGGTTTTACAGATGGTTGTTGTGTAAATAAATTTTTAATGTTAAGTCTTACTAAACTATAGTTTATATATAGTAAGACTTAACATTAAAAAATATTATTTACACAACACTTTAAGTACACTTTATTTAACACTTCTTTTGTGGTTTGGTTTTCACAAGAAATTTCTGATAGATTTTCAAAGAAGAAATATCAACAGCAAAAAGGGAGGAACTAAAATTTGTCACATTATAAAATTATTTTAGTTATGAGGGGCATATGGTTTTCAAGAAGGTAGTTGTTTCTAGAGCCTTCCCCCCCAAGAATATTTTTATTAATAATGGTGGTAATACAATAGAAAACACAGCTGACAGATTCAAAACTGGATAATTTTTAAAATTTATCTTAAAAAAGCTACTGACAACTTCTTAGAAAGCTTATAAATGTAGTAACTTGAAAGTTTTTTTTTTTTTTGTATTTTGCATTTTGTAGTCGAACTGTATACAGAACGTGCTAAAACAAAATATATCTCATAAATAAATAAAATATCTAGTAAATGTATGCCGATACAAAAGCATATTTTTTCCAAAAAAAAAGTTGGCTAAATTTTGAAATTTATGAGAACGTTTTAATTAATTTTTCCCATACAAATAAAATGGAAATCTATGTTTTCAAAATACGAAATATTGATAGCATCAAATTATGATAACAAGTACAGGTACCAAATACATTTGATTTTTTTGCTACACCCAGTGCTATCTATTTGTTAAGATAAACATTCCTTTCCCATCAACAATATGAATTTTGTGATCGACACGATATAAGCTTATTTATTTAAACTCTAATATATTTTCGCGTAGGTCAATACCAAATAAATCATAAAAGGTAACGTTAATGACTTCTGTGCTTTAAAATGAAAATATTATTCGAAAGAGACGATCAAAATCTGTTTTTACTTTGCTCACTGGAATATAATTCTATTGTTTGGAAATCATTATTTCTGGATAATTACATACAAAGTTAAACAATCTGTCTACATTTTTCGAATTCTAAATTTTTCAAAATAAAAATGCTGCATTATTTTCCAGGTAACATTACGCAGTAATCTCAAAATTGCGCGACACACGCGGGTGTTTTCTTCCTTTTTTTTTAACTCGTAGTTATTTATTTATTAATTTTTTTTTGAGAAGTTATCTTATTTTCCCATTTTCTTGGAAATTTGAATACAGTAAAGAGAGAGAGAATTTCTGATTTTCTGGTCTTCCATTTAATGGGCAGTATTAATAAATAAGTGAAAAATTTATTTTTTCTTTTATAATTGACTTGATAACAAAGGAAACTCAACAAAAAAATTTAATTGGAAAGCTATTTCGACTGGAATGAATGTTAATGTAATTATTTTATTATTAAAATGTAAATAGAAAAAAATTATGACTTGAATTACATGCAAACAGAAGTGCTTTAGATTTATTTTTATAGTCATGCATATTCATTTACGAAGCCCAGTGGTAATGTTTTGTGCTTCCCTGCCACAGGTCCGGGGTTCAAGACCCAGGCTGGGCAAGGTCGACACAGCATTCCATCCCTTTAGTGGGTCGATAAAGGAGTATCAAGCTTTCTTGGGAACTGAACACTGGAGGCTTTCACGTCAGACTGACGTGGCAGAGGTAGCAAAGTGGTCAAGGTATCGGATCATAGCTGACGTGTCATGAGTTCAAGCCCAGTACCACTAAAGACCCGCCGTGTAGAGGGCAATGCATGTTAAATATGTAGAGAGCTCAAACATCCTCTCGTCGGTGGGGTGTGGTAGTTAGCCAGCTCATGTGTCGTCCTCGTCACATGACCGTAGCTCAAAATTACAAGGTCCGTCGCCAAAAGCTCTCGTTAGCTGAACAGTGCGATGTTAATATTCACTCACTAGCGTCAGATTGACCACTTGACCGAAGCACATGCAACCCAGCGTCTAAGGTCACGTAAACTGAGATAGACACAGTAGGCCTTGGCCCTAATGGGCTGTTGCACCACTGAATTCAGTATATATATTTACATTATCACATCAACTCTGTTTTAAATTTCAATTTTGCTACCTTAGGCTTTTTTAAGTAAAGTCATTCAGGTCGAAACGAGAAAGGAGTGGAATTTTTTTTACGACTCGGCGATGTACAGGCATGAGAGTCAAGTAGCGTAATGGTCGGTGCTATAGTGTAAATTCCTCTTCCTCTGTTATCTGTGTATACGACGCATAGTTGATAACGACGAATCTGATGCTGTAGCATCTGTTCTGACAGTTGATTCGTCCTCCTACTCTGTTGTGGCCCTTGGTCAACCGCTGCCGTTCTGATGATAATATCTATCGTTGTTAATCCACTCTTGCCAGCATCGTTAAGTCGCTGCATCGCTTCGACCCAGACATCGAGCGATTTTTTTTTTATTCGTCCAACTAGCCTCTTTCAATCCTATCGAAAGACCAATTTAAACGCTAACATCTGCTTGAAATGTGCATGAATCCTTCGGTGAGGAATTGGTAGACCCGATTTCAAATACTACAGTCGAAATGCAGCAGAATTTTCGACCATCAGAAAGAAAAAGCTTGACATCTTTGAGAAATGGAATGGAAAACGTTCCTCCATCCCATATCGAAATGTATTTGGGCCTTGAAGTGGAGAGGCCTGGATTGAGAGGGAGATTCCTGATTGGTGGACTTTGAAATTTGAAAATTGCTCTTTATGTACACCTGTCGAATGCGCAGTTTTGATGCGCTGGAGCTTCTGCTGTTCATTCATTGAAACACAATATTTTAATAATTTACATGTTCAATCCAAATGTCTTCGCATACCAAACTTCACTACAATCGAGTAATTCCTTCTTAGTACGTCGATTCTTCTTTTGATATAGAGCAGTGTTTCTCAAACTGTGGAGCGCTCCTCCCTAGGGGGCCCGAGTATATCGAAAAGTTGAAAACAAAAGATTATTTAGAAAAAATTATTAATTTGCTGAAAGGAAGCAAAACAAAATACATTCTGACATAATAAAAAATAAAATACACATTTACACTGATATAATGCTCTTATAAATGTATCATTACTACACAGTGGGTTTCACACATAATTAATTTAACCATACTAAGTTAAGAACAAGTTTAATAACTATCAAAAACCCTATGGACGTGTCGTAAAACTATGTACGAAATTTAATACTTATCTTTATAATTTGTACGTTTGAGAATTAAAGTCGTATTGCAGTTTTACGTCAAAGTATACTATTATTGAATTCGATATGTTACTATTGTAAGGAGGGGAGGGTTGGAGGTGCGATGAAAATTCTTATTGAAAATTGGGTCGCAAGTGTAGAAAGCTTGAAAAGCACTGATATAAAGTGTATAGTAGTATAAGTAATACAACTCTCTCTATGCAATCTAGATATAGTACACTGCTGGACAATTGCTAAGGACGGATCACAAATTGCTATGTAGCATAACATTAAGCGAGACATGAGGCCTAGTAGGATAAAATGTAGTTGCCACACTGTTCAGACATTAGAATAAAGAATATTTATTGTTCTGGAAAGTACAAAAGCTGTGAAACATCTGAAAGAAAAAAAAAAAAATGTTCATTTGATCTGCGTACGGAGAAATGGAACAATGCATCTAAAAGTCAGCAGGCACCTTAAAGAAAGGTATCAGTACGGGATATGTCCACCGTGGAGTGTGCTGCAATATTCCACACGTCGTACCATACTTTGCACAACATTATCCAGCAGCTGTTGAGGCAATTTATCCCATTCCTCTGTGAGTGCACGGATGAGGGTGTTCTTGTTTGTCGGAGGATAGTTTCGACCAGAAAAGCATCCCACACATTTTCAATGGGGTTTACATCTGGAGAACGCGCTGGCCATACGAGACGTTGAATACCCTCGCTGTCTAGACAAAACTGAACAGCGAGTGTTCGATGACATGTTGCGTTGTCGTCCATAAAAACAAATTTATCACCGACAGCACCACGGAAAAGACGAACATGAGGAAGTAGAACTTCATCAATGTATCGTTGGCCCGTCATAGTCCCATTCGCAACCACATGTAGGCACGTGCGGCCATTGATCATGATGCCGGCCCACACCATGATACTGCATGTCGGATATCGGTCCTTTTCCTGGATATTTTCTCGACGATAAGCAGTATCACTCTCGCGCCGGATCAGTTGGCGTCTACAATCCGATGACAGACTGAACCTACTCTCATCTGAGAATAGTACGCATGCCCAGTCCTGTTCAGTCCAATTGTGATGCTCACGACACCATTGCAAACGGGCTGTACGGTGCTGTCTGGTCAACGGGACACACACAACAGGTCTGCGTGCGTATAGTCCTCCTCCCCTCAAACGTCTGGCAACAGTTTTTCGGGAGATCTGCTTTCCTGAGGCAGCAAGAAACTGATTTGCCACCTGCTGAGCTGTGGTGCGCCTGTTCCTTTTTGCTGATAGGACGATATATCTGTCTTCTGCAGGCGTCGTACTTCTAACACGACCTCCCCCGTGCCGTCTACTACACACTCCAGTAGTTTTAAATGACTTCCACAGCCGTGAAACAACGCTGTGAGCGATGTCGAACTCCCTGGCAACATCTGTTATTTTTCGCCCTTCTTCGATCTTTCCAATAATTCGGCCACGCATAAAATCATCTATGTGATGTCGGGAAGACATGCCAAAAATTTTAAGTTCGTCTATTAAATCTTTCCTGTAAAACTTTGACTTGAAACAACAACTGTCCACACGCGTCAAAACCTTTAAAGCTCTTATGAACGCTATCACGTGATGAACAGACGTGGAAAAAAAAATTGCATACTCATACTTCTTCTTACTAATATCCCGCACTTATTCTAATTTTCCACATTTTGCTTCCTTTCATTTTGTGGTTGCTATGGATGATAGTGTTATCCGTCCTTAGCAATTGTCCAGCAGTGTATTAATGTTCATCACGAAATACTTCAGTACTGAAACAATAAATTATATTAAGCACTACGCAATTCACAAGACCTTGAACATGCTGCGTACGTTTAAGGCAGAGTCAAGTGACAAGGACGATACCTGAGACGGTATCTCACTCTTCCAACTTTCCACCTTGCGGATGTGAGGGCTTTGTAATAAATAATTACAGTCGAACCTCCATATAACGAACCTCTGTATTACGAATTTTCTATATTGCGAACTTTTTCCTAAAACCAAAAACATTTCACGATTTTGTTCGTAAAATAACATCTTAATAGCGAAGTGAATTTTCTATATAACGAACTTTTTGTCTTGGGATTCAATTTTTTTGTCTCCCTATTTTTAAATTATTTCTAGACATTTTAAGATTTTCTCTCTTTTAACACATTTTATGTTAGTCATAAACCTTAAACTGGTTTTATTAGGGGCTTAACTCACCGCGAGAGCAAGAGAATTCTGGGTATTTCATCCTAGAAGTTCGTTTTATCTTTAACCCCGATTGTCCAGTTCATTAGAAATATCTTCGATATCCCCTTTTTCCCTCAGTAAAGTCTCGTGTCCTTTAACTAAAATCCGTTCATTTGTAATCTTAATCAGTCATACCGGCAATTTCGTTTCTCGTAGCTCAAAAATATCAAAACGTAAGTGCTTGTGAATCAAAGAAAAAAATTTAATTCTTCAGGAAGTGGATAAAGGCGTCAAGAAACTTTTTTTGCAGTTTTCTATTTTCTTTTTTTTTAAATAGGTAAGATATACAAAATAAATATAAAGAGTTTTTTTTCCAGGTATAGAAGTTTAAGTTGGCATTACTTTCCAAGAGGGCGACCGATTTAAGAGTTGTCAAGTGATTTATTCTCAGTTTGGTTTGGCAATTCATCAAAAGGATCATCAAGCAAGGCGTAGATTCGTCGAATGGGCCCAAAATGAAATTGCCGTTGTTCCCGATTTTCATAAGCGAATTTTGTTTAGCGATGAAGCACACTTCTGGTTGAAAGGCTACGTCAACAAACAAAACTGCCGCATTTGGAGTGAAGCTAATCCACAAGTGTATGTCGAAACACCGTTACATCCAGAAAAACTGACTGTTTGGTGCGCTTTATGGGCTGGTGGAATCCATTTTCAAAAACGATGAAGGCCACAACGTTACAGTCAATGGTGATCGGTATAGAGCCATGATTACTAACTTTTTCATTCCTGAATTGAACAATCATGATGTCCAGGAGCTGTGGTTCCAACAAGACGGCGCAACATGTCACACAGCTCGTGCCACAATCGATTTATTGAAAGACAAGTTTGGTGACCGCCTAACTTCACGTTTTGGACCTGTGAATTGGCCTCCAAGATCTTGTGATTTAACACCGCTAGACTATTTTCTGTGCGGCTATGTAAAGTCATTGGTCTATACGGATAAGCCACAAACGCTTGACCATTTGGAAGACAACATTCGCCGTGTTATTGCCGATATACGGCCACAAATGTTGGAAAAAGTCATCGAAAATTGGACGACCAGATTGGACTACATCAGAGCCAGCCGTGGCAGTCCTATGCCAGAAATCATATTTAAAATGTAATGCCACAAGATTATCTTTCGAATAAAAAAAATTCATGTCAATCGAATAATACATCGTTGTTTTATTGCAATTTAAAGTTCTATACCTCTAAAAAAAACACCCTTTATATTAATTTACAAAAAGGTGTGATTAATTACTTTTTTCTTTAATTTTCGTGTTTAGAAATTTAAAATTTGTTTTATGTGGCTAAAAAAGAAAAATGAAGGATGAATGAATATCTATGTAACGAATTTTCCATATAACCTACTTTTTTTTCAGGATTTAGCGACTTCGTTAGAGGTTCGACTGTATTTAAAACTGAAAATTTGAAACACTTAATAGCATACTTTTTAAATTTAAACGCTCATTATACTCCGAAATTATTCGCTGCTTTTTTGATAGAAATACTTGTTTGCAGTAGTGAAAACATTTCCAATTGTGTGTGTGTCTTATTTCTGCCTGTTTATCAGAGTTAATAAGTCTTGCAATTGTTCACTCCTGCCACATGACGAAGTCGACATCTAAACTGGCACCCTCTTATCCCAGTATAATATTCTTTCTGTAAAAGCGAGCAGATTTTAATATAAAAAAGCATTATGAGATTGCCAGATACTTCGTCTAAGCTTACAAATGATACAGCTAAACAGCGAATCGTGAGCTATCTGATAAAAGAAACAGATTAGAAAGGTAGGTTTGTCTGACAGGTGAGCCACGAAATAAAATGAAAGATGATCTTGCCCTTCACGGCAAAAAATGAAATATAATGACGCATCAAAAATAAGAACCTGAAGTACGCACTTTTAGCGTAGAATAGATTTACAGAACACTAAACAGCATCATTCATTATTTGAATTATTTTTACATCAATCAAGAAAGACCTATCATTCGTAAATGTTTACTCTAATTATTAAGATGCATTTCAATGTTTGTGATGGTAAAATGATTTAAAATTTATTTCTATCTCAGAGTTTCTCAAACTGTGTGTGTGTGGGGGGCGTGATAACTGTAAAGGGGCTGCGCGAGCCTATTGAAAAGTCGAAAACTAAAGATTATTCAAAAAATTATTAATTTCTGAATGTAAACAAACAAAATGCTTTCTGATGTAATAAAATTGTATTGGTGCTGTACAATGTATTTCATTATTATTTTAAAAATGCTAAGTTAAGAAAAAGTGTGATAATTACCAGTGACACCATAGGCTTGTATTAACACTTATCTTGATAATTTGTATAGTTTATAATTAACTTCTTAACTGCCAATTAAAAGTTACGCGATTCGCTCCTCAATGCCACCGTTCACAACGTAGACGCACGTAATTTGATGCTTTTTTTGGGGGGGGAGGAGAGAAGAGGAATAAATATGCAAATCCTCTGAAATAAGTAAATCCTTCGCAAACACTGTCAAGGTCCTTTTATTGCATTCCAAGGCCTCCGGAATAATTGTATGGACAGCAGTGCACAGAAAAGATCGTATTTCGGAAAGACGCATATATACGTCCAGAAAATTAGTGCTTTGGCTGAGCGAGACGTTTATATACGTCGGTGGCACATAAGAGATTAAATTCGTATTGTATATTTAGTGTCAAAGTACAGTATTATTGAATTCCTTACATTGTTATTGTATGGAGGGGGCGATGAAAATGATGATTGAATATTAAGTCGCGAATATTGAAAGTTTTAGAAACACTGTTCTACTTAATATTGATGCAAATCTCAGTGATGGGAAAACAGCTGATGACTCTAGTTCTTGAATAACAAATTTATTAATGGGCAAGGATAAATAGATGTTCACGAGAAATCCAATCGACGTGCTACCCAAAGAAATATAACAGATTTACAATAACGCAAAACACCCTCGTTATTAACAAGCTTTACAACGTTCCAGAAACGGTTCCTAAAAGTTTCACTAATAGGAACTTGACAGATAAAGTCTCCCTCTTATCACAGTCAACTTCTAAATAGATTCTTATCTCGACTGAACTCTTTTCTAAAACGCACTGTCCTTCACTTGAAAAGTCCTTTGTGCAACCTAATGGTAGTTTCTAGACCAGAGATACTCAATCGCCGTAGCACTAAAAAATTCACTTATTTAAGAACAGTTTATTAAAAATGTAGTGGGAAATTCCAGCAATCAAGCAATGATATCCATCAATTTTGCTGTCGATGTCGTAAGGATACGAATTGCGCGATTTTTTCTCTATTTGTGACTGTAACGGCTATTAATAACAAATAACAGTGAAGTAGCGAACTGAACAGAGTAGTGACTATTTTATGGGTAAAACTGGGTTTTAATTATAAATAAATAATACAGATTTAAGTCTGTGGAATTCAGTCAAAACTCCACTTTGCTGCCATTCTGCACTTGATAAATAAATATTTGAAATAAAAATAAGAAACTTTCAATAGCAAAAAATCTATTTTTATATATGCATAAAAATAAATAAATAAATAAATTCCTCCTATAAAGTACTTAATTTCTTAAGGCTGATTAGATCTTAAAAACTTTTAAGAATATAATGAAAGGCTTAACCTTTTATTATGAGAGGACATTAATTTCATTCTATTATTTCTAATTCTAAATGTGAATTCTAAGAGAAATTAATGTACTTACGCATTTAACACAAGCTAGTGATTTATTTTGCCAAAGATAAACTGTTTGTCAGAAATTAACCGCCAAAGATTTTACGAACTATGGTAACCTAATTTCATTTTGAAGCTATAATTAATCTGCTCGAGAAAATATTTTTAAGCTTATAATTCCTCAATTCTCAAAGAATCTGTTAAAACTTGCTAAAAGTAGCCAATGTCACAGGGTCAATATGTGAGCACCAAAAAAGTCAAGCCTGTTCAGTTTACATTTTCTAAAAATAAATAAATCTTTGAGTATATTTAAAATTAAGCGTGGTCAAGGGTTAATGTTTTGAAAAAATATATGATCCTGGGAAAGATTTTAGTCAAGGGCTAAATGCATGAATTCAGTTAACTGAACTGCCGTCGGAATGCGCGTCATTCAACTTCATTTCACCAAATACAATGCTTCTCAAAGTTTCAATATTTGCGACCCAGTATTCAATCATAATTTTCATCGCAACCTTCTCCATACAATAACATTGCTTTTTATTCAATAATACTATACTTTGGCACTAAAGATACAATATACGAATTTAATCTCTTATGTGCCACCGACGTATATAAACGTCTCTCTCAGCCAAAGCATTAATTTTCTAGACGTATATATACGTCTTTCCGAAGAACGATCTTTTCTGTACAGTGCTATCCATAAAATTATCCCGAAGGCTTTGGAACGCAATAAAAGGACTTTAACAGTGTTTGCGAAGGATTTACTTATTTCAGAGGATTTGCTTATTTATTCCTTATTCCCCTCCCCCAATGCATTACATACGCACGTCTACTTAGTGTCATTGGGGAGCGAATCGCCTAACTATTTATCGACTGTTAAGGGATTAATCATAATCTGTACAAATTATCAAGATAAGTGTTAATTTTTGCATATAATTTTATATAGGACAAGCCCCTGGGGTAATTATTAATGTTGTTCTTAACTTAGAATTGTTAAATGTATTATAAAATACACTGATGCATTAATAAGTGTATTATATCGGAGTAAATGCGTATTTTATTTTTTAATATTTCAGAATGTGTTTTGTTTACTTTCAGAAAATGAATTTTTTTTTTTAAAAAAATCTTTTGTTTTCGACTTCTTAATATGTTTGCGCCTCCTTTGTAAAGTTATCACGCCCTCTAGGGGGGACTGCCCTAATATGTTAAAATATTTATATTTTTAATTTCTGCAATGAAGTTTTGGTCATTCTAGATTGATTGATTGATTGATTGAATATTAACGTCGCACTGTTCAGCTACACGAGGGCTTTTGGCGACGGACCACGTAATTTTGAACCATGGTCAAGTGACGTGGACGACACTTGAGCTGGCACCCCCTCTCCTAACTACCACACCACACCAACGGGATGACGTTTTAGCTCTCGACAGATTTAACGTGCATCGCTGCCCTACACGGTGGGTCTTTAGTGATACTGGGCTCGAACTCGTGACAAGGCAAGCCACGGTCCGATACCTATACCACTCGGCTACCGCGGCCACTTGGTCATTCTAGAATTGAGATCAGAGAGATCTAAACGTCATTCTAGAGAAAAATTTTACGTCAGAAAGGTATGGAAGTTGGGAGAATGGGACCCCTCAGATGTTTTTTTCATTCGTGGCTAAGAATTACTAGATCCGTTGCCGCCAATATTCCTTGTGTTGCTTTTAAAGGCATCATAAAACAATCAAATCCATTAGGTTAAGATAAAGTACGTAATACAAAAATTATGAACAAGCTATTAATTATAAAATTACTTTTTTTTCTAATATCATTAAACAGAGAGTAAGCTTTAATTAAATACTTAGAAAAGTCAAAAGTTCACGATACTTTAAAATATGAGTTTAAATTTACTTTATTGTGTTGTGCATTGTAATTATTTTTATAGACTCATATTTTGAATTTATACTTCAAGTGAAAACTTTAATTCACTAATGGCTTAATAAAGAAACATTTGAAACGTTATTTGAGTTAAAAGATAAACTTCTCAGTCATTTTAAACTGCTGACTACGCTCAAAATCATGATTTCGAAAAAGCATATAAATAGCACTTGAATAAAATGTATATGTTAACGTTAAAGTGTATAATTCAGTTATTTCATGGAATAACTCTAGGTATTGCATGAAATAATATAACTAGACGTCAGTTAAAGTATATAATAGATGAACAATTGCATATTTTACCTAGTTATTCAAGAAATAACTAGTTATTTTATGAAATAAGTAATGATAGACCGTTAAAGTGAAAAATAAACAATTTCAAAGATATTTTATAAATTAATTGACCATAAATAGCTAAAAGCTGCCGTAAAGTACATTTTATGCCTCTTGTGGATGATTAATTAATAAATAATAAGAAAAGCAGATGATATAATTTATTACTGCTCATACACATATTTTTAACGATAGTTAAACAGAAAAAAAATATGTTGAAGAAATAGTTGTATTAAAATATATTATCAAAAAATACAGAAGAACAATTGTTGCTTCATAAAAACATTGTGTAAACTTTTTTAAACAAAATTGTAAGAGATAATTAATTTTAATGTTATGAAATATATCTATATTTTTATTTTCATTATTTATTAGAGCATGGATTGCTCTGTGATGACACTTTGAATTGAAGTTCAAACTTGACTAAAAGCATTTAGAACCAGTTCAAAGAATTTTCGAGTGCCGCATTCCCTACTAAAACGATCAAGTAATCGTTATTCTGTAGATTAACTTGTAAAATCGTAGAAGTCAAAAATTTTATACACTTTAGCTGACTTGTCTAATTATTTCATGAAATACCTAGTTATTCTGTGAAATAACGGATTTCACATTTTAAAGGTAACATATATACTCATGGACGAAAAAAATTAGCGCACCAAGGAGTCGTCAAAATGAAACGAAATTTTACGTACGTAATGACTACTTTGAGATAAGTAAATGATTAGAAAATCAAAGAAAAATGATCCTTTATTTCAGAGAAAAAGGCAAAAGAACGGAGGTTTTAATACCCTGTTGAACCCCCTCTAGCGCGAATACACGATGCGATTCGATCGGGCATTGAGACATAAAAAGTTCTGTATGATATCTTGAGGCATTTCGTTCCATATTTGCTGTAACCTAGCCTCCAGTTCACTCAAACTCGTGGGATTCCCAACTCTCCGTCCCAAATGATGACAGATATGCTCAATTGGAGGCAAATCTGGGGATCGGGCAGGTCAAAGACAAGTAGTAACAGTGCGGAGACAATCTTGTGGCACCCTTGCCATGCCTTATTGAAAAATGGCTCCTGGGAGCCTTTGCATGAGTGGAAACACATGTGGTTGCAAAATGTCATGCACATACTACTGGGCTCTCATGGTGCCACGAATCAATACTAGGGGTGACCATGTATTGTAGACAATGGCACCCCCTAACATAACACCAGCTGTGGGAGCGGTGTGTCACTGTAATGCTAAGGAAGGATTGAGGCGTTCACCACGGGGTCTCCTTACACGAACACGATTGTCACCAATGCTGAGATTGAATCTGGATTCGTCGCTAAAGACGACCTGGTTCCATTCCGCTGTAGTCCAGTTTCCTCGTGCACGGCACCACTCCAAACGGAGGCGTCAATGGGTGGGAGTCAAGGGCAGCACACGTAATGGGTGCCACGATCCCAAATATCCTTCAGCCAGACACATTCGTATGGTTTGAGAAGACACAGGGGCCCCTAGTAGAGTTGCTACCTGTGCCTGGATGGCGGCCGATGAAGTATTTGGCTGTACGCATGCATTTCTTACGATGTGGCGGTCTTCTCGACGACTGGTCTGTCGAGGGCGTCCTGAGTTTGGTCTTCGGGTAACTAACATCTCTCGGATCCACTGGACCCAACACGTACTGACAACACAATCAGAGCGGCCTAATTGACGAGCTACTCACCTAGCTCAGAGGTGCGCAAACTAGGGATCGCCAATTTTTTTATGAAATGCATTATACCTGCATGTTGCATACCATACAGTGTACATATAAAGAGCGAAACGCCGTCACTTACTGTTTAATTGCTATTTCCTGCTGTTCGCTCTCTCTTTGACCGTAATGCGTAATGTATGTAAAGTGTGAAGACGGAAGTTTTTACTAGCGTTGGGGTGACTGTTGGAGCTCTTAGTCCTTCCGAACTCTAATCTCCTATCCTGGAATTTAAGATGACTGTACATAATTTTACCATTGCCCTTTTTAGAAAAGTATTAATTTAAATGAATAATAAATATGGGTAGATCTAGAATATATAAGAATTTAATGGGTGAAAAACATTTAAATTATATTAAAAAGAGAATAAAAAGCTCTTTTAAGAGCTAGAAAATCAAAGATTGAAGCGTCCATTAAGTGGGCGGAGTTACGTTGGCCAATCGGGTTGCAGCAAGAACCGAGATCAGAAAGTGCGGGGAAAAATATCTGGAGGTGGGAACATGGGCTGAAGAATGAAAGAAAGCATTTTTATTGGTCGAGCCAGGGGTACGGTTAATGGGGTATAAGACATTGCTAGAAATGGTAGCCAATCAGAGCAAACTGCGATTCAACAGAGTTGGATCGCAGTGAAGAAGGAATTTAATTTTGACTTGTAAAAAAATGAAAAGAAATTAAATAAAATAAAATAAAAAGATAAAATGAGAAATTTAAATAAAATCGGGATCTACCAAGATGTCTCTTGGTCTACGAATGAATGGGTACGTGGGATATGTTGAGATGGCTTTGATAGTTGGGTTGTCATGCCCATCTATGTTGCTGAAAAAGTTAATTGCGATATTTCTGATACTTTGTCTGATGGTTGGAATATTACATGACGTTCTTATATCTACATTTCTCATATACTAGTGGGCATCGAGTATCTGTCTAAGGATTGTATTTTGAGAGCTTTCAATGAGGTTGATATTGGTTCTTGCTGCATGCGCCCAGATTGGGGAAGCATATGTCAGAAGGGATTTTAAGATCAGAGTGTAGATAAGCATTTTATTATGTCTATTTAGACTTTCTACCAATTAGGGAATAAAGTTGACGCGAAGCATTTTAAATTTATTTCTAATGTGTGTAATGTGTTGTCTGAACGTGAGATTTTTATCAATTATAACACCAAGATATTTGGTGTGCAGAGACCAGGGGATTCTTTGATTTTGGAGCGTAATTTCAGGGGGTGGACGCTTTCGAGAAAAGGATACTGCTTCAGTTTTTGAAGTGTTCAGGGCTATTTTCCAAACGGAGAACCATTTTCAAGGTGATCCAGGTGATCATTTAGATTTTTTGTAAGTGTGTTGGGGTCGTAGTGTCTGCTTAGTATTGCAGTGTCATCTGCATACATACAAATCATTGTATTAGAGCTTTTAGTAATATCGTTTACATAGAGGTTAAAGAGAACGGGGCCAAGAATAGAGCCTTGGGCAATTCTGGCTTTTGCCGATTTAATTTGTGAGTAAGTTCTGTTAATTTTTACCGTAAAAGATCTGTCGTTGATATAGGACTTTAGGAGGAGTATTAGTGGGGGTGGAATTTTATATTTTATTAGTTTGAAGAGGAGGCCAGTGTGTCAAACTCTATCGAAAGCTTTCTGAATGTCAAGGAACACTGCAGCTGTATACTGATTTCTATCTATAGCATCTTTAATGTATTCTACTACTCTGAGTAGCTGATGAGAGGTGGAGAGACGAGGGCGGAACCCGTGCTGCTCCGGAGTGAGGATGTTATTCCTCTCAAGGTAGTCATTAAGTCTGGCAGAGATAATTTTCTCTGCCAGTTTACTTAGGATTGGTAGTAGAGAGATCGGTCTGTGGGAATCGGCCAGCGTTGGATTTTTCCCAGGTTTCAGAATTGGTATTACTACTGCAATCTTCCATGCATTCGGAAAGTATCTGAGTTTGAACATGTTATTGATAATGTTATTAATTTTAAAGACAGTAATGAGAGGTAGGTTTTTAATCATTTTATTTTTTATTCCATCTCTTCCCGGGCTTTTCTTAATTTTAATATTTTTAATGTAAGTAATTAGTTCCGATGAGAGAGCGGGGAGGATAGGATCAGTATTATTATTATTGGTATGATTTGTTACGTATGCATCCACTGTGTTTCTAATGATTTCGTCTTTGCGTGGATTGTGTATGTCATTTAACTGGAATTGACTCTCAAGTGAAAGTGCTATTAGTTCGGTTTTGTTTGTGTCACTGAGAGCGACGCCGTTGGGGCCATTAAGGGCGCAGATCGGGGAGGCCTTTTTCCTGAATGCTCTAGCGGTTCCCCAAAGGGAGCCGCCTTTGGCATCCAAGGAAGTAAGGTGATCCTCCCATACCTGTTGTCTGTATTGTCCGACTTTTCTTTTAATTTTGTTTTGAATTCTGTTTAAATCTGTTTTGTGCTGAGGGAATTTTGTAAATTGCCAGAGCTTTCTGGCTCTATTTCTCTCTTTGAACAGTTGTTTGAGCTCACCCTGTACAAATGGTGGCTCCGAATGGGTCATTGGCCGTGAAGCTTTGGCATGGGCAGCGAGAATCTCGTTCGTGAGTTCCCTGACTTGGGACTCAATCTCCGGGGTTGAGGTGGCATGCGGTAAGTGGCAATTTTCAGTGTTTGCAAGGGTATTCGTGAATAGATTCCAATTAGTATTTAGTTGGGGTGGGGGAATTTCAAATTTAGCTGTTCTGGGGAAATGTAGTTTGATTGGGTTATGATCCGAGCTGAGTTCCGGGATTGAGTCGATATTGCAGGGCCAGTTCAGGTTTTCATTAAGGCATAGTCAATAATTGTAGCTGAAGCAGTACCAAACCTAGTAGGGGTAGGGGGTGCTATGACGTCAATATTATTATTCATAATGTAGCGATATAACTTATTTCCTCTGGTGTCGCTAACAGGGCAACCCCACGAGGTATGTTTTGCATTAAAATCCCCTACTAAAATGGTCATATTATTGCTATTAAAAATGGGGTCGAGGGCAGCATTTAGATTTCTAAAATATTCATTTACCGGAGGGATGTAGGTTGATCCAATAAGGATCGGTTCATGATCTATTGGAGTGAGCATGATTAGAGTCATTTCGACACCAGTAAACTGGGGCGGGGTGGGGACATGGTAGTGCGAAATACAATTTTTAATAAGGAGCGCAGTTCCACCCCAGCCGGGGGCTGGGTGGGTCCTGTCGTTCCTGTAGCAAGAATAATTTGGAGTTTTTACTCCGGTAGATGGCGCCCTCTTCACGGTAATTCGCCAGTTTTACTGAAAAGCGCCTATTTGTCCGACGTATTGATGTTATACGTACTGTGTCGAACGGTGCGCACTGAGCATGCGCCCCGTACGAGATGGAGTGGTAATCAATCAAGGGCTGTGGGAGTCATCTTGTAGACATGCGTACCAAGCCAAGGCCAACCAAACGACCAAAAATTATCGCCGAATGTTTTACTGCGCGTTTCCATGTAAAGTTGTAGCATGTAACAGCTGGCCTGCAATTGTTTTAGTTTCTCCTCGAGTTTTATCATGTGACGTTGTGTAATTATGATGTTTTATATTTTTATTGGGCTTTGCTGCTCTTTGTTATCAGGTATGTGCTATCATTAGAGAAAGATCTGTGTTAATTGTATTGAATTTTTAAAAAAAATGATAATTTTTTTTATTTGTTTTAGTTAAAAAAATTTAACCCCTATACTCATAATGGATAAATGGGTAATATGTACACCAAGTACATCTTCAGCTAACAAACGAACAAATACTGATGAGGAGTTAAAATTCTGAACTAAATGCACTATCTAAAAAAAGAAAATACAATGAGAAATTTATTAAGTATGGTTTTACATTGTGTTGTTGATGATGAAGAACGCCCGATATGTATCATTTGCAACGAAAAATTAGCAAATGAAAGCATGAAACCAGCTAAATTAAAAAGGCATCTGGAAACTAAACATAAAGAACTTCAAAATAAACATGCCGATTTTTTTCAAAGACGAGCTGAAAATCTGAAATTTCAAAGTGCAAATCCAAAAAGAAATTTACAATAGCTCAGAAAGCATTACGAGCTTCTTTAGAAATTTCTTATCTAATAGGAAAAACAATGAAACCCCATACAATTAGAGAATGCCTTATCCTTCTGCATCAACTAAGATGACATCAATTATGCATGGCGATAAATATGGAAATGAACGAAAGACAATACCATTATCAAGAGATATCGTGTCTGTGCGGATTTCCGAAATGTCAAGAAATATCGAGTCAGAAGTCATAAAAAGCATACAAAATTCATCTGTATTTGCTTTACAACTGGACGAGACTACCGATATTACTAAAATGTCACTACTAATTATTTACGTCAGATTTATTTTTATTGAAAATATAACAGAAACGTTTTTATGTTGCAAAAGTTTGGAAGGAAAAAGAACTGGAGAAAAAACATTCGAAGTAATAAATGAATATTTTGAAGCAAAGTCCCTTACCTGAGCAAACTGTGTTGCGGTTTGTACTGATGGTGCTGCAGCATTAACAGGTTCGAACAAAGGGCTCAGAGGCTTAATCCAGAAAGTGGTGCCTCATATAGTATTTAATCACTGTATGATATTCAGCGGCAAGCTCTTGCTGCAAAAGATATGGCTGATGAGTTGCACAACATATTACAAGACACTGTTAGTTCAATTAACTACATTAAATGCAACAGTCTTAACAGCCGCCTCTTTTCAATACTTTACAATGAGAAGAGCTCAACGTATGAGAGATTACTGTTACACACTGAAGTCAGATGGCTTTCGCGTGGGAAAATACTACGACGGATATTTGATTTGAGAAGTGAAGTGTATATGTTTTTAAGCGAAAAGAAACAGATTGGCAAGTTACTATATCAATGAAGTTTGGCTAGGAAAGCCGAGCTATTTAGTTGATATTTTCGAAAAACTTAACGACTTAAATTTGAGATTGCAGGGTGAGAATTCAACTATAACTTCAGCCAGTAAAATTCAAGCTTTTAAAAATAAGCTTAGTCTGGCAAATTAACCTGAATAAAAACAACACCGATATGTTCCCTTGCTTTAACGATTTTATCAAGGAAAATAAATAGATATGTTTACATTTAAAAACATAATTTCCAATCACAATGAAAAGTTAAAAGAAAATTTTTCGAGATGATTCGAGGATTTTCCTGAAAATGATCTTGGTTGGATTCGTGATCCATTTTCCTACGACATATGCAGTTCAACTCTCTTCAAATTAGTGAGAAAGAGCAATTGATAGATTTTATTAGTGATTATACTCTTCGAAATCAATTTAAAACTCAGCCTTGCCAAAAATTTGGCTATCCGGGGAAAAGCAATATCCTGTTCTATGCAAGAATGCCATCAGATTACTAATACAATTTGCATTAAAAGGGGAGTTGGAAACCTCTCTTTCTCTCTATACTAACAATGTTAAATTGGCTATTTTCGATGTACCTTTTCTCAAAATCTGTTTTATGTACATGCTTTAAATTTTTCATACTATTAAAGTACACCTCTCTTATTAAACTAAAATGAGCTTTTAGCTAATTTTGTATTTTTTAAGAAATTATAAAATATTTTATCAAACATTGCGAAATTTGACCCATTTTTTACTTAAAAGTTTGTAAAAATTAAATTTTTGAGTGTTTTAAAAAAAGCTCATTTTAGTATACATTAGACATCATTATAAATAATTCATAAAAAATTTACACATTTGTGAACAGTAGTTTCTCAGAAAAGGTACATCGCACATTAAAATTTACATTTTGAGATAAATTGATTTTAATGTATACAGTGAGACTTCTAATCGGCTGGGAAGTAAAAAAAATAAAAGGCTCAATTTAAAATTAAAGATACATGTTTTGGTTTATATCAATCGTTACACTTTTAAGCAAAAACAAAGTAATTTGTTTACAATTTTCGCCATTAAAATGGGCGTGGCCCAAATTCAACGAATATTTAAAAATACATTTCAAAGGCTTCTAAATACCCTAGAGGTTCAAGTAAGGTATTTTTAGAAAGGTTAAAATCTATACAATTTGAAAATGTAAAAATCTCAAATTGTCAAAAAAATAAGATTTTAGCTTTCCAACACCCCTTAACGTATTTATGTGAAACTGGATTTAGCAAACTAGTTTCAATAAAAGCTAAATATCGCTCTCGTTTGAATCCTGAAGATGATATGCGAATTGCAACTAGCAACATACATCCGAACATCGATGAGATAATCAGAAACTTGCAGCCACATACATCTCATTAAAAGGCAATTTACTGATTTTTATGTTTTACAAAAAAGTATTTTCTTTAAATTATAAATAATATTAATACGAGTCAGAAATTATTATTTTTTTATTCGATAAAACGAAAGAAATGCGTCTATTTACATTGTACTTTTGAACATTTTTCTCTAGGGGTCGCCAAAAATTTTCTCTCTACAAAAAGGGTCGCAGTCGAAAAAGGTTTGCGCACCACTGACCTAGCTCACCACCCAGCTTCCATCATACCAATGATTCTCCCCCTCTCAAACTGCGACAACTGCTCATATGGTCTTCGAAAACGGCATAATGGCATGTCTACCTCAGCTCTTCCCTTGTAAACGATTCAGCACACTCAAACAAGCTTTGGTTACTTGTTTTATACTCCACGGAGAACGACGTTAAATGCCCTCTACCGGCTATACGTAATGCGCAATCACGCTGCATTTCTAATCATTTGCATATCCTTCATGCCAAGTTTCGTTATGTTCCCACAATTATTTCTTGGTGCGCTAATTTTTTTGTCCATGAGTGTACATAAAATCATTTTAAAAATATTACAATAAGAAAAAAATTATTTAATTGCAATTTGTTTGCAAGAAACGAAGAAAGAAAATTATACTTTCAAAACAATCTACTTTCATATAAAATTCTTCTATAATAATATTCTGCTTCAATATAGCTAGGTCCCAGTACCACTAAAGACCCGCCGTGTAGGGCAGCGATGCACGTTAAATCTGTCGAGAGCTGAAACGTCCTCCCGTTGGTGTGGTGTGGTAGTTAGGAGAGGGGGGTGCCAGCTCAGGTGTCGTCCACGTCACTTGACCATGGTTCAAAATTACGTGGTCCGTCGCCAAAAGCCCTCGTGTAGCTGAACAGTGCGACGTTAATATTAAATCAAATCAAATCAAATCAATATAGCTAGGACTTTTATTCCGGGGATACGCTAAAATTTTTGAGATACCTAGTTTAGAAGTGGATTTGTTCATATTTTAATACGGCAGAGAGAGAATAGATAAATTTTAATAAAAAACACTGGTTATTTTTCAGTTGATCGATACTCTGAAAAAATTTTTTTGTTGTTTTTTCAATTCCTACTATTAGCTCACTTTCTCTTTATTTATTTATATATTTATCTTGTTCACACAAATTTTCAATCGTTAATAAAATACATTTTAAAGCGCTCAATTGAGCTGAAATTTTATATACGCGTTTATTTTGGATGAAAATATCGTAATTTCAGCATAGTTAATAAAAATTAATTGATTTAAACTAAGGATTCAAAAAATACTGCTCTCTAAAGGATAGTGAAGCCAGAATATCATATTAATTTTTCCTTTCTTTTATATCTGAAAAAATGTTCCAAATTCAGTTCCTATTCTTGAACATTAAACGAAAACAGCCTTAAAGTATTCAGTTGAACTGAAATTTTGCATAAACAATTGTTTTCGATGACAATAATATACTTTAAAGATAATTAACAGAAAATAATTTCCCTTAATATTGTGATTTTGTAATATGTATATACATATTTATATTAATTATAATTATTCCATGAAAGGTAACTACCGTAAAATCCGGCGTATAATGCGCCCCTATACTTACAAGGGGCATTTTTAGAAATTTAGGTATATTCGCCGTATTACGCGTCCCCCCTTTCTTACGAAGAAATCTGAAATGTAAGTATATAATACTCTTATGTTTTGAAGTCATTTATTCGAGGTATTATCCCAGAATTTTGAAAAAATAGTTCAGTTCTCTTAAACTACATGTCTTTAGTTCATAAGGCACGTTATTTCTTTTATCTTATTGGTTGTGTTAAAAGTGTGCATTATACGCCGGATTTTATTGGTATATATAAATATATATATAATAAAATTTTTCTTTGTTGTTTTTTAGTAGGAATTTAATTTAAAAAATTTGTTTTTAAATTACTTGTTTTTTCAAAAGTTTTATTTCAACCTCGCATTAGAAATCCCAGCCAGATGTCGACAAAATATTCTTATAGAATAATTTTTTTGTAAAAAGAAAAAGCTTTGAAAATTTCATTCTTCCCTCCTTTTTTGCCAAAAAACAAAATATGTGATTTAAAAATTTGTTCTTGTAAGGATATTTTTAAAACAATTTGATATGTATATTCTAATTCAACGGATACTACATATCAAAAGAATTATTCATTTATACGCTTTTTGAAAATCATGGTTCCGAACATAGTCACATCAAGCGATGGAAATTTATTCCTTTATACGAGTATATACTTGAACATATTCTCCCAAGTCATTTGTAAGAATTAAGGACTCAGAATATGCTGTGTGAAAATCTTATTAGAGGCAATCAGCAAACAGATACATCATTTCAGAATGATGTATCAGTTATTGTAGTAAGTTAATCTCTTATCTCTGGGAGCGAGGATCAATTAACAGATTAATTTAACTGTCATCGGTCTTTAAAAAACGCCTGATCACACTAAGATAAGCAGAGTAACTCAAGATATAAAACCAGTCCTGATCTCTGCCTAGAAAAGTTAAAAATGTTCCTTAGTCATAAACATTAAGAAAAACTTCGAACAATTCTGAGAACTGTTTGAACTATATTCAAGTATTTTTTTTCTGCTTCAAGTCATATATATATATATATATATACATTTTTTTGTACAGTATATCATTAATTATTTCTGTTTTGGCAATTTGTTAGTGTATTAAATGCTGAAGGTGAACTTTAGCTCAAATTTGTTGGCATCGAAATATTTAATATATAAAAATGCTTTTTGTTTTATATTCCAATAAAAGAGTTGTATATTTTTTTTTTAAAAAAGGAAGAAATAGTTTAAAAGATTATTAATTGTTTTATTACTTTTAAAGCTATTATAATAATACCTATTTTTTTATCTCAATATTATTCGGTCCGCGGTAACCTAGTGGTGAAGGTATCGGATCGTGGCTCGCATGTCATGAGTTCGAGCCCAGTACCACTTAAGACCCGCCCTGTAGGGGAGCGATGCACGTCGAGTTCTCAAACGTCCTGCCGTTGGTGTGGTGTGGTAGAGTGGTGCCATCTCAGGTGTCGTTTTCGTCACTTGATCATAATTCAAATTTACGAGGTTCATCACCAAGAGCCCACAGGTTGATGAACAATGTGACGTTAATAATCACTCACTCAATATTATTCGGAAGTTTCATTTTTTCCAAATTTTTTCCACCTTCACAGTTAATATTGAATGTACGGTAGATTGTTTGACTGATAGATTGACCGACTCATAATCGATGAGTAGCGAGTTCAAAAATCAAACTGTTTGCTAGTGTTGTGTTAAGACATGATATATTTTAAGGTATCCGATTACGTTCGGAAACATAATTTTAAAAAAGCGCATAAATAGATAATTTTCATGATATTTAGTGTCACTCAGATTAGAATACATGCATAAAACTGTTTTAAGGATATTGTGGCAAAAAAAATATTTAAATGCAATATTTCGGTAAAAAATTAACTTAGAATAACCTTTTTTCAAAATGTTTTCCTTTTGTGAAAAATGCTACTATTATAATAATATTTTGCCAGTATATAGCTCAGACCTCTGTACAGAGGCTCAACTATGATTTTAGAAATGTTCACATTATTTTCTGAGTTACACCCATCTGAAATAATTATCGGAGTGTTTTTCTTAAAATTTCTCCCCTTTGTTGTCGTAAAATAGGAATAAAAAAACCCACTTCTAAGTTATATATTTCAAAACTTCTTGTTGAGCCTCTGAACAGAGGTCTGAGCTATACACAGGCAAAATATTATTCATAGAAGCATTTTTCACAAAAGTGGAACATTTGGAAAAAAGATTATTCTCTGTTAATTTTTTGCAAAAATATTGAATTAAATTTTTTTTTCAAAATGTCCTTAAAATATTTTTATGCATATATTCTAATTTAAGTGACACTAAATATCATGAAAATTATCCATTTATGCGCTTTTAAAAATCACGGTTCCGAACGTAGTCGGACACCATAAAACCATTTTAGCATAATTTGAATCTCTCATGCAGTTGAATATTTCGACATTAATTTCTCTCTCACGAACTTTGAAGCAACACGACGGATTTTGGCAGTGGTCCTTGTAATTTTGATGCTCGGTCAAGTGCCGATGATGACATTCGCGAGATATACTCTCGCCATGCTACCACCCAACACCAAGTGAATGAGTGAATATTAACGTCGCACTGTTCAGCTACACGAGGGCTTTTGGCGACGGACCACGTAATTTTGTACCACGGTCAAGTGACGTGGACGACACCTAAGCTGACATAACTCTCCTAACTACCACACCACACCAACGGGAGGACGATTCAGCTCTCGACAGATTAAACGTGCATTGCTGCCCTACACGGCGGGTCTTAAGTGGTACTGGGCTCGAACTCGTAACAAGAACAGACACGATTCGATACCTTGAACACTCGGCTACCGCGGCCCTAATGGACGCCAAGTGAGAACTTTGAGCGAGTGAGTGAGAGCTATAGTAACGTTGCAATATTAAGCAACACGAAAGTTATTGGCGACGGACATGAGAGGGTTTTGAGACACTACAGGCTTAACGTGCATCGGCTCATTTTATAGTGCAAATCTTCAGTGGAACGAGAGCTTCATGACACGCCGGACATAAGGTCATCAAGGCCACTAGTATTTCTGATAAAGAGTTAATGAAAACCAACCAGCACTTCATTGAAAAACACCGTACTATTTTTCAATTTCTACTATTAGCTCACACTCTCTTTATATTTATTTATATTCGTGGAATCTTCAGTCGTTCATAAAATAAATTTTAAAGTGCTCAATTGAGCTGAAATTTTATACACATGATTATTATGGGTGACAATACAGTAATTTAATTATAATTAATAAAATAAATTGATTAAAACAAAAAATTTAAAGAATTACAAATACAACCACGCAGGCATCATTTTTGGCGACTTGTGTGTCAAAACTTGAAATGTTTTTTTTTTCTCACTTTTTAAAGCATTCAATAAAACTGAAATTCTATATACTCGATTGTTTTGGATGAGAATACTATACTTAAATGATAATGAATAAAATTAATTACCACTTAAGGTATCCGATTGCGTTTGCAATCGTGATTTTGCAAAATTAGAATTAAAGATTAGAAATATAAATGAATTAGATTAGAAAATATAAATAAAATTGTTTTAAGAATAGTATTACAATAAAAAATTATTTAAGTACAATAATTTGACAAGAAATGAACATAGAACGACCCATTTTCAAAATATTCTCCTTTTGTGAGAAATACTTCTAAAGGGGGTGTTTTTTAGAGGTATAGAACTTTAAATTGCAATAAAACAACGATGTTATATTTGATTGACATGAATTTTTTTTTATTCGAAAGATAATCTTGTGGCATTACATTTTAAGTATGATTTCTGGCATATGACTGCCACGGATGGCTCGGATGTAGTCCAATCTGGACGTCCAATTTTCGATGACTTTTTCCAACCTTTGTGGCCGTATATCGGCAATAACACGGCGAATCTTGTCTTCCAAATGGTCACGCGTTTGTGGCTTATCCGCATAGACCAATGACTTTACATAGCCCCAAAGAAAATAGTCTAGCGGTGTTAAAGCACAAGATCTTGGAGGCCAATTCACAGGTCCAAAACGTGAAATTAGGCGGTCACCAAACGTGTCTTTCAATAAATCGATTGTGGCACGAGCTGTGTGACATGTTGCGCCGTCTTGTTGGAACCACAGCTCCTGGACATCATGATTGTTCAATTCAGGAATGAAAAAGTTAGTAATCATGGCTCTATACCGACACCATTGACTGTAACGTTGTGGCCTTCATCGTTTTTGAAGAAGTACGGACCAATGATTCCACCAGCCCATAAAGCGCACCGCACCAAACAGTCAGTTGTTCTGGATGTAACGGTGTTTCGACATACACTTGTGGATTAGCTTCACTCCAAATGCGGCAGTTTTGTTTGTTGACGTAGCCATTCAACCAGAAGTGCGCTTCATCTCTAAACAAAATGCGCTTATGAAAATCGAAAACAACGGCAATCTCGTTTTGGGCCCATTTGACGAATCTACGCCTTGCTTGCTGATCGTTTTGATGAATTGCCAAACCAAACTGAGAATAAATCACTTGACAGCTGTTAAATAGGTCGACCTCTTGGAAAGTAATTCCAAGTTAAACCTGGAAAAAAACACTCTTTATTATAATAATATTTCGCCTGTATATAGCTCAGACCTCTCTACAGAGGCTCAACTAGAATTTTTGAAATATATAACTTAGAAGTGGGGTTATCCATGTTTTACGACAACAGAGGGGAGAAATTTTAAGAAAAACACTCCGATAATTATTTCAGATGGGTGTAACTCAGAAAATAATGTGAACATTTCAAAAATCATAGTTGAGCCTCTGTACAGAGGTCTGAGCTATATACTGGCAAAATATTATTATAATAGAAGCATTTTTCACAAAAGGAAAACATTTGAAAAAAGGTTATTCTAAGTTAATTTTTTACCGAAATATTGCATTTAAATATATTTTTTGCCACAATATCCTTAAAACAGTTTTATGCATGTATTCTAATCTAAGTGACACTAAATATCATGAAAATTTACCATTTATGTACCTTTTTAAAATCACGGTTCCGAACGTAGTCGGATACCTTAATGTTGTGATTCTATCATATGTATATACAGATTTATATTAATTGTAACTATTTAATATAAAGTAGCTAAAATAAAATTTTTCTTTGTTGATCGAAATAGGAATCGATATAAAAAAAACTTAATTACTTGTTTTAAAAGAAAAATATTAGAGGTGATTGACTCGGAAGGAAACTAATTATTTCTGTACCATCAGCGCCATAATTCATTTGACACCAGGAAAACGCTCGTAACGTCTAATATTAACTCATCTCTCTTCGCTGATTGCAGTCAATCAATAAATCACATCTTTTACAAGGTATGAAAAAACGGAAGTGCTTTCTGCCTGAAACTACAAACAATATTTCTTATCATTCTAAAATACAACTTCTTATCGTTTAGAAGATGGTATGCATGGATTCTAATCAGTTTGTCATTCATTTACTCATATGTTGTGTTTTTTTTTTTTTTTTTTTTTTTTTTGAAACGCCTGGATATGCATGAGAGGCAAGTGTTGAGTTATTTGATACAGAACAGCTGTTTTGAGATTGAATCGCACTTAACCGTCTCAGCAGTTGAACTTTTAGAAAAAAGTTGACAAAACTTATTCAGCGCTTCACGGCTTGCCGTTGAGTATCAGCAACAGGGGGAATTAAATATCCGATAATAGTAACTAAAATTGAAATATTACAGGATTAAAATGTTAAATTTAGCTTGTATCTGAAAAGGAACTAATTTGATATAGGAGTACAATGCGCCAAGCAGTGGCCTAGCGGTAACAAATCGTCAAGAAAATAATTTAAACAACTGTTTTCAAATATATTTCAAATGAAAAATATAGAAATAAATTGAAACTAACCAATATCAATCAATAATGAATATCAAAATAATGTATTAAAAATTAAGTAATCTTATATATATATATATATATATATATATATATATATACACAAAAATATAATAGAATTTAATACTAATTATATTGTATATAATATAATATTAATTATTAAATATATAATACTAATTATATTGTATATAATATAATAGTAATTATTATATATACTATAATACTAATTATATTGTATGTAATATAATAGTAATTATTATATATAATATAATACTAATTACATTGTATATAATATAATAGTAATTATTATATATAATATAATACAAATTATTATATATAATAATCATATAATATTTAATAGTAATTATTATATCGAACAATCATATAATTTAATAGTAATTATAAAAAAGAATAATCATAATGTAATGTAATAATAATTAAAAATAAGAATACTCAAATAATATAATAATTATAAGTAACTAACGTAATATGTAGTAATAGTTATAAATAAATATAATAAATAATTATTATAAATAAATATAATAAATACTTATTATAAATAAATAATAAATAATTATTATAAATAAATATAATAAATACTTATTATAAATAAATAATAAATAATTATTATAAATAATAAATAATTTTTATAAATAAATAATAAATAATTATAAATAAATAAATAATAAATAATTATAAATAAATAATAAATAATTATAAATAAATAAATATAATAAATAATTATTATAAATAACTATTATAAATAAATATAATAAATAATTATTATAAATAAATATAATAACTAATTATTATAAATAAATATAATAACTATAAATAATGGTAATTGTATTTTTTATATTACAACATAAATTATATTAAAATTAATGTGTGTGTGTGTGTGTGATGAATATCAATTAAAAAGTTTTGTGATAACTTGCAATATTCCAAAAACTGCGATTTTCTGTAATAAATTTCTACGGACAAGGAACTTTGAAAAATGCATTATTAAAAAGTAAAATAAAGTTTAAAAGCGAGATGTGTGTGCAGCAATAATTGAAATCCCAGGTTTCATAGTTATTTAAAAATTTTACCCTGATATTCATTCACCTTTGATATTAGAAATATCCATATTCGAAAATGGCACAAAATACAACAGAAGACTAAAGCAGATAGCTCGAAGAATGGCTGCAACGAAAATAGCTGAATTTTCTAAGAAATCGAATGAAAACCGTCTGAAATTAATACGGTTACTGCGGATGAGTGAGTGAATATTAACATCGCACTGTTCAGCTACACGAGGGCTTTTGGCGACGGACCACGTAATTTTGGACTGTGGTCTAGTGACGTGGACGGCACCTGAGCTGACACCACTCTCCTAACCACCACTTCAACGGGAGGACGTTTCAGCTCTCGACAGATTTAACGTGCATCGCTGCCCTACACGGTGAGTCTTTAGTGGTACTGGGCTCGAACTTATGACATGCCTGCCATGATCCGATACATTGACCACTGGGCTACCGCAGCCTTACGGTTAGTGCGGGGAAAAACAATAAAAATTCACTCTAAAACATACGTTATCCTCATCGCAACCATATTGCCAGATGATAGAAGTACCAAGGTAACCATATTGGGTAATATTATTACCCATCTGGGGGAACATAACAATTTGGCGCAAAGCCAAATTAGCACCCATTCTCCTTTTTAAGAAAAATGCTTCTATAATAACAATAGTTTTTCTTATACAAAGCTAAGACTTTTGTTCAGATCCTGAATTAGTACTTTCGATTTGCATCGTTAAGTGGATTTATTCATTTTGTAATAAGTCAGATTAGAGAAATTTTAACAAAAAGTACCGGTTATTGTTTCAATGGATCGTAACTTCTAAAATATGGGAATTTTTCAAAAGTCCTAGGGCTGGGTTTGTAGGGAAGTCTTATTTTTATATATAGGAAAATACTATAGAAGCCTTTTTCATAGGATAATGTTTTAAAAATGTCATTTTTCATTTTTTGCCAAAAAATAAATTAAATAATTTGTGTGTGATAATATTCTTAAAACAATTTTATACGTATAATTTGATTCAATTTATACTAAATATCAAAACAATTATTCATTTACTATACGCCTTTTTCAAAATCATAGCTTTAAAAGTAGTCAGTCACCGTATATTGATAATCTTGGAAGATGTTTCAAATGTAAATCAAAGTTTAATTCGACAAAGGATTTGAATTCTATATAAAAACAACGTACCAAGTAAAAAAGTGGGATGCCAAATCATGTGTCATCCTCATCTTTTGATCGTGACTCAAAATTAAGGGATCCATCATCAATAACCCTCGTTTAGCTTCTAAATGAGACACTAACATTCAATAAATTTTAAGGGGGAACAGTACGATTCAATTGACAAAAATCGGTCAAAAAATCAAATCTAATTTTTCTAGCCTAAATTATTCTTTATATTTTTTTTCTATAACCTCACAAAATTTGAAAGCGCTAAACTTAAAAAACGCAGAATTATGATAGCTTTTACACACAATCGTTTTTATTCACATCCCTATGGCAAATCAAAACTTTTCACTTATCTCAGAAAGATAAAATAACTAGTTTGTCTTCATTTAAAATGCTAAGGCTTTTTTTCTATTGTGCCTAATGCTTTGAATTTTTTTTACCTATTGCTAATAGTACATGTAACAAATGTTGGTATGCATTTTTGAATCAAATCAATACTTATTTTTTAAAAAATAATTGAACTCAGATTTTGTAAGTTTTTTTAAGGAATTTTCAATAAGCATTCCTAAAAAGAGGTATTGTACGAATACCCATCACGTTATCGCAAAACCCATACCAACTTTTGTTATACATAGTTTGACGCACTCGTAAATCAAATTTCATGCGTGTACTTAAATTTTTGTAGGGGAGGACTAGCATTTTATATAAAATCACTTCACAAATTTTTTTTTACTTAAAAAATTAAATGGCTAACTTTTTATGAAATTGTGAGCACAAAATCTATTTAACATAGTATACACACATAGGAAGCAACCAAAAAAATTTTGAAAATCTCTCACAATTAAAAATTTTGCTTTAATCGTACCCCTTAAGAGATGTCACCCTCCAATTTTGTCAAATATGGTTACGTTTAAAAGATACTGGAAAGTATGGAAGAAATTCCAATGGAAATGGGCCACTTTTAAGGTATCAGCAATATTAAGCAGTCAGGTTTGAGTTTATTTAAGATGTTTAACGTAAAAATAATGAAACAATTATAAATAGGACGAACCACATTAATTTAGCCATAAAAATAACCAGTGGATCAGAGAGAGAGAGAGAGTGGCTCTTAAACTGTGGTCCGTGGACCTCTGGGAGTCCCCAATGCCTCTCTAGGGGATCCGCGAAGGTATCTCGTTTAATGTTAAGATTTTCCTCTTGTACAGACTCTGAAAGTCCTCTTGGAAAAATTGAAAGGCGTCCATCTTAAACTAAATCGCTAAATTTCCCCCAGTGAAGAAACTTTTCTAGAACATGTGTATTTCAATCAAGAATATTAAATCAGGTATTTTTTTTCTACTCTTTGTAACGACATAGCCGTTACTACATCGTAATATTTTCAAAATGCTGTAGAAACATGCATGGAAAAATTAAGAACTGAATTCAAATTACGTAGCTGGATTCATAATCCAGCTCTTAATTTTTTGAAAATCTTACGCTGTAGAGCCGGGGTGGGCATTAAGTCAATCGCGATAGACCGGTGGACCGCCAAGACATTTTGGGGTGACCGCCTTCACTAAAACCTAATAACCATTACATCATACAAAGGTCTAGAAATACCATATTTATTCGAATTTAAACCACCATCGATTCTGAGACGCGCCCCAAATTCTTAGTAAGATTTTGCGAAAATTGAGAAAATATTCTAAAATGGTTTACTGATATCCAATTTTATGAAATTAAAATAAATTTAAAAGGGAAAACTAATAAGGAGTGAATAATTAATTTTATCAATATTATAAATACATGCATGAAGCTGCATTTGCTCTAAATACCCCATCCAAAATTTTTTTTCTCTTCAAATCAAAGCCGCACCTGATTTTCAGTAGCATTAACATTTAAAAGTGGGGCTTAGATTCGAGTAAATACGGTATTTTAAAAAAAATATGGAGGAAAAAAAATCGTAACATAGGAGAAAATTTCGTTGAATTGAAATTGCTCCTCGCTATTTGGAGGTTATTTTACGAAGACAATCGTAAAATGTTCTTGATTCCAGGAAAAAGTTCACTAAATAGAGAAATTCGGAAAACAGAGGTTCGTAAAATGGAGACCCCACTGTTTTGTAAGCTTTCTTTTAGCTCACTACAACTACGCCCCTGGGTGGACCACAACACCTTGAAAAAATTAGTAGTTTGTAGCCTGGAAAAGTCTGCCCACCCCTGCTGTAGAGTAACGGCTATGTAGTAACAAACAGTAGAAAAAAACCTGATTTAATATTCTTCATTAAAATACATATTTTAGAAGAGTTTTTTAATTATGGACAATTTAGTGATCTAGTATATAAGATACGTGTGCCAATACTCTAACGATTGCATTTAAATCACTCAGCTATGTGTCGAGAGTCAACGAGAGGTGTTCAAAATTCTCTTGGGGGGCCGCGTCGTCAGGTTGATACATAAAGGGGCGGAGCTGCGACCAAAAGTTTGAGACCCACTACGGAAGACCATCTGTAGGATGTCAGGAACTAACTCCTTACTCCAGTGTTTCTCAAACTGTGGGGCGCGCCCCCGGGGGGGCGCGAGCATATCGAAAATAAAAGATTAAAAAAAATTATTTACTGGAATGAAGTAAAACAAAATACTTTCTGACATAATAAAAAAAATACACATTTACACTAATATAATTTATATATCTGCGATATTACGTCATAAAAAATTAAAGCTACTTCTTTTCAAACCAAAATGAGAAAAACAAAACCCAGACCCATAATCGAAAAAAAATTTTAGGAAGGTAAAAAATTCATCACTGTTATATATTTGTCATCAGATGTAGGCAGCAGAATGTAGCTGCTACGGTTTGACCTTCGAACTTACTTGTACGGTTAGTTACGTCTCTGCTCTTATGTGTGTGTGTGTGTGTGTATTTGTTTTTTCATTTAGGGAAGTTGCAAATAAACTATTTCTGCTGCGATTTTTTCCTTGTAAAATATTTTTATGATTTTTGGAAAAGCACAGAGAACTCTTTGAAGGATTACTTGGCCAATATTTATTTCTATGAGTTATTTCCAAACATATAAAAAAGCGTAATGAAAAAAACATTTTACATAATTTTTTTGGACATCCATATTGTAATAAATACACTTTTATTCCGGAGCTGTCACGCCGAGCACAGAGTGCAAGAAATCGGTAATTCTGGCAAAACTGTTTAATTGTTACCAATGGCTCTGACACTCTCTCTATCCTCCTGTTTGACAGTCTTAACGTGTGAACTAAAATATATTTGTCACATATCTCCCTTTTTTTGGGAGTGACAAACGTTTTTTTTTACAATCTTAAGGTACTTGTTTTGAATGAGTTCCCGGTGTGATAACTTTTTTTCCGAAATATTTTCTGTGATCTTGAAAGTAGGGGAGTATATTTTCTCTTAATTAAATTATTCACTGGAATTACGATTTTTATTGTGTACTATAAAAATAATTATAAAAAAAGAGATTGGGGTGGCTCAATAACCCCACTCGACCATTAGTATCGAGTGCGTGCCTGCTCCAGGTTTAAAACATGTTGAAGAGTCTTTTCACTTTAAATATTAAAAATAATACAATTATTTCTCATCGGAATTTTATATTATTGTTCATTATTCAACATCAATTCTAAATGCTAATTCTGTGAGGCTTAAAATTACAGTTCTCTTAAAACTAATTATAATTTGAGCAATATGATTTTAAAAAATCATTTTACATTTTTGCAAACATTGTTGCGCACTTGGCTTTACTCTCCTTAAAATTCAGCGATTATATCAATGTTTTATTTTCTTATAAATGAAATCGTGCAAATAGCGGGTATTTCAGCCGGTATACTTTTAATGTATCAGTGCTGCACAGAGTATTTTATAACTAATTAATTAATGCTAAATTAAGAACAAGTTTAATAAGTATTAGCGACTTCCATGGGCTTGTCTTACAGAGCTAATTTTTCAAAGGAATGTGTGTGCTTATATATATATATATATGATTAGAAATTGATCCACTGAGTTCTTTCTAAAAAAAGCTGATATCTATATTTTGCCTTCTTTGCCACCGCATTTTGCAATATATTCCAATTTAAAAATTAGAGAAAGGAAAAATAACATAATAATTATCCTATTACTTAATATGTTTTTGCTTAAAAGCAACATATACAAAATTTAATACTTATGTCATGAATTTGTACGGTATATAATTAAGATTATTGCTTTAGCGTAAAAAAAAGTGCATTATTATTGCATTCAGTACATTATTAATGTATAAGGGGGACGCGATAAAAATTGTGATTGATAAGGGGGGCGCCAGTTTTGAAAGTTTGAGAAGCACTGCCTTACTCGGTTCAATGGGATGAAAAGAGACCATTGACATCCTAGAGCAGGGGTGACAAACCTTTTTGGATCAACGCGCCATTTTTTCTAAAGAAGTGCTTAGTGTGGTACAGACGTGCCATCCAATAATTTTGACTTCAGATTATTGGGAAAATAATAAAACTAAATACAAACAACCCCAAAATCTATTTACTATGAAAAAATACCTTCCGCACTGTATAGTTATAAATCTTTTGGCATTACGTGTAATTCAAATTAAAGGAACATTAGAGTGACTTCTGTTGTTGCAGATTGTGTGTATGTGGATGACAAATAACTTATATTAGGATTGTAAGATGTTATTTTTCCGTAGAATGCATGCTGAACTGGATTCATCTGCCAAATGGTTTCTAAGCAATTATTTTTGCTGTGGCTCACTTTTTTGAGAAGAGGATTTGTGATTTGTTTCAAAATGCCATTATACAGACGATGTTCTGCATACCACTATTTTAGAACATAAAACACACACCACTCTGTCGCCTTTACTAATCATGCCCTACTTATCGGTCCATTAAATCTGAAATTGTCCGTTACACTTATATCTGACACTTTTTGTTCTTTTGCTGAACTATAGCCATGATAAATAACAGTTAAAAATCGGAAATATAACACAGATAAACTTTAAAATACAGTTATGTCAATGAAATTGACTATGCTATGCGTAGACAAAATTTATATCATAAGCAATTGTAGTCTGCGACGTAACTAAGGCAAGGCAATAAAAAACGAGTGTGCTCCCCGCCACTCTGCGATAGATCATTGGCGTTTGCTTATAATTCTTCAAAAAGAACTTTGAAATAAAATGAAGATCATTTTGATCACTGGCGTGCCAAAAATATTGTATCGCGTGCCACCAATGGCACGCGTGCCACTGGTTCCTCATCTCTGGCCTAGAGGGAAAATTTCTGAGAGTTTCCTTTCATGGGGAATTATAGCAGTAACTACAGCTCGTGAGCCAAGAGCGCTGGTTCAGGAGAGGGTAAGGCCGCGGTAGCCATGTGATTATGATTACGAACTCAAGATCACCGTTTCATGAGCTTGAGCTCTAGTGTCTTTGAATACCCACCGTGTAGAGGAACCGATGCACGTGAAATCTGTCGTGTCGTGTGTCGTCCTCCAGTTGGTGACGAGGTTCAAAGTTACGAAGTCCGTCTCCAACAGTCTTCCAACTGTCCATTGCTTTGTAATGGGACGCTAATAAACACTTACTCAATCAAGAGGAGAGCAGGTTCTCCTAATATGTGAAATCGAGGTCAGTTATGGGGGGGGCCTGTCGATGAGCCGTAATGCTGTAATGTGGCGAATGTCAAAGCTTTCATTCCCAAACTTCTGTCCATTTGTCTCATTTTGGAGAGTTTAGAAAATCAACTGAGATGTGGAAAGAGAACTCAGTATGCGAATATTAACTATAATTAGGAAGACGAAAAAAGAAAATTTCTTCAGATCTACGTACACAGATTTGGCAATGCTCTATTGAAACTTTTGCTCTACTCGTCAAGTTGGCAGAACACATCTTGCTTTTCCATAAGTAAATAAAAATTGAATTTTCACTCAAAATCTTTGGCCGCGGTAGCCTATTGGTTATAGTTACGACCTCTTGGTTGGAATGTCGTATAGGTTCGAGTTCATATGCCAATGAAAACCAGCCGTACTGCGGGAGCCGATGCATGTTAAACCTGTCGAAAACCTTTAAATTTGTTGAGAGTTCAAAGCTGAAAGTTCGGTCAAAAACACGCCTCGTGATGCTCTCTATAGCAGTGGTCTTCAAAATTTTCAACTCATGGAATCTCTAGAACTGGAAGGTGTTTTCATGGAACCCCATTCCACACATACATACTTAGAAAAAAAGTTTTGCATTTATTATTAAAATTCCTTTCTAATTTTCAATATAATTTATTAATAATACTAATTTGTGATCCAAGTGTCTACTACCCATGCATTATATTTAGTACCTGGGATATGTGCTTGCTTTTTTCCCACAAACTGTCGGAATATTGGTCTATTGAAATTGAAAGCAATCACATTAATATTCTGATTTTAATTTGTTGTAGCCACTCACTCACAATGAGAAAAATATTTCCCTTAAATTCAATGTTCTGAATGGCATTAAAAAAAAATTTATACTGTGCGAAAAATACTATATATTTTGCATGTGTGAATTTGCCACATAAAACTTAGGAGTTGTACTTGTATAAATTTAGATTTTAACATCGAATTTGTTTATGTTGATAGGTTGTTTCCTCTCCTTCTCATTATAAGTGTCCCCCCTATAAATACAAAAAGGTGCATTTTCCATTAGAAAACTATTTTGTTATGCAAGAAGTTGTGCTAACTGAGGAGTATAAAATTATCTCGTGGAACCCAAAATAGTACACAATAGAATATTTCATAATCTAGTAAGAAGTATAATGTAATTTTTTTTATAAAAATAAACTTTTTATATAGAATATTAATTTATTACATTATAATACAAGTTTAAAAAGTGCTACAAAAGCAAGTTATTATATATAAATGAAATTTTCAGTTTTAATGAATTGGATGAGCTTTAGATTCTATTTACTACACGAACTTCATAGAGAACATCAATCTTTTTTGCACATATATTTAAGTTTCCTTTATATTTTTTATTGTGACTCGTGGAACCCCTGAGTTTGCCTTGAGGAACCCCAAGGTTCCGTGGAACAGTTTGAATATCACTGCTCTATAGTGTAACGTTAATATAATTCTCATTCACTCGAAAACTATTTTTTTACAATATAAAATGCTTTCTTTTTCGGTGTATGTTTTTCTAATACATCCAAACAAAAAAACAAATAAATTTGAAATAACGGAGAAATGAAATTGAAAAAGGAAAGTGTAGCAACATTCATTTTAAATTTTTTGTAAGACTTAATCACACATCAAAGTGAACAATCGCGTAGGCGGATGCAATTGTTTAAATAGAATACAAAAGCAAATACAAATCTTCGAGATTTTTTATTTTATTCTCTTCATTGTCTCGGTTCATTACCTTTTTATGAGCACGTACCAGTGTCCTTTCTTCCAAAAATGATTTGCACTCTTTGTTTGATTATTTTTCTTATTAGAAGTTTGCAATCTATATTCTATGCTGAGTTACTTAAGCAAAATAAGGTGGCTGACCCATTGTTCAATATAAAAATGAAACCAACTTATAAAAAGGTTTGGTAGATTTGGAATGTTGATTAGAAAAACAGAGAAACAATTTATCATTTACACATAATTATAAAAGAAATGGTTTGTGTTAGAGTGAACTGATTTTTCTATTTTAAATTTTAGAGAAGCGACATTATATTCTTTTTTTTTAGTTAAAAAAATGTTTGAACTTCTCGTTTTACTTTAAATCATCGATAGAACTTAGTATTGATAATCAAAATCGTAATAGATTGTTTGCATCAATTTCTAAAAAGTGTTATCAAATCTGAATACAAAATTACTTTTGATAATGAAGATTGATTGATAAAAATACAAATGTTACACACACACCTAAATATAATTCATAATTATAAATAGTAAAGACATAAAAGAATTACGGCTTAAATAATAATTTCATAAACAAAAATAGTCATTTTATGAAACATTTATATTAAAGAGTCAAAAATATATTAGTTGAAGTTGGTAATTAAATGAGCGTGGCCAAGAAATAGCATGCCCACTTCGTAAGTCCAAGGTTGCAGGTTTGATCCCAGCTGAAGTGGAGATATTTTCTGGATGAGAAAATCATAGGCAAGCATGCCATATGATTGTGTGATATGTAAAAGATTCCTTGAGCTACAATTTGGCTCCGGTACTTTCGGAAAAATTAAATTACGCCAATATTTAACATTCGACGGGAGCTTGAATTAAAACTAATTCAAGCTTCAAAATTTGGTATCGAGAGCCACAACTAGATTGTGCCAGTATGAAATGACCCTCATACTTGGAGGACTGAGCGACAATCAGATAACGAGTTCGAGATTTGAATCGGTACCCCACTCCTAACATCAAAGCCGTAGCCGTTGCTCTATGTACAATTCTCAGGAGGTTTGTAAGCAATAGCTTCTATAAGAGATTACTCCACTGTAGTGAGTTCTTTGAAGTTATTGCTGATATAAAAAACGGCTTTCTTGTTTTAAACTTTTCAAACTGCTAACAGATGCCATTGTGACATTTGGTTATGAATAGCATGGAGAGAGCTTAGAAAATTCTGGTAAAATTTTCATTCCTGCCTTATATTACTGAAGTATTGGTAAAAAACATTTTTGGCTGTCTTAAAAAGATAAATAATTACTTATGAATTTAGCTAGTAGAAACTCGAGTCTCTTAATAATAATGAAGGAAATACTCTGTGAAAGATTGAGATCGAGGGGAGGGGAAAGATCACGCACACACTAAAAAAATTTAAAACAATTTGAGCCAAGATTTAGTAAATGTTTTACTCAATTTAAGTATGGAAAATTTTTCTCATTATTTCCTAATATATACAATGGTTTTTGGTTGCTGTATTTGATTTGGTGAAAGGGGTCGTGACGATTATCATATTCAAATTCCAAGACAAGTAAGTTATCACACTTGGTTTTCTATAGAGTATAATTAAAGCACAAAGTGCCAAAACGAAATAAAAACAATTTGAAATATTGTGTTTGGCCCTTCATGCACAAAAATAATTTATAAGATGCGTGAAAATAAGAGACTTGGGTATTTCTGTAAGTAATTTGACGAAAGTTGCCAAAATTAAGAAATGCTGTAATTTCAAGCAACCTGACATTTTTACTTCATGGCAACCTCGCAGGGGATTTCCTTTGTTTTCACAAACGGTGTTGGTGCTAATAAGACCCGACAGTACTTGCGTATTATACCATCGACCAATTTCGCGAAATCAAAAGATGTCGCGATATACAGCCAATAATGCAATCCATTCCCCCCGCACGTTGGAATACAACGATGACAGCATTTGGCGATATTTTTTCAACTGGCGATCTCGTTTCCCATGGTGAAATTGGTCGTCGGTTTGAATACGTAGGTACCGAACCACTGCATTAAGAGGCTGATGTCTGTGGTGTCTCGAATTCTTTATTTTAACATGTTATAAAGCTGCCAGCTCAAAAATATCAATCTTTGTCACTTGACCGTGGTTCACAATTACGTGGGCCTTCGCCAATAGTCTCAGTGTAACATCAAATGACAACGTTAAAGAATCAATAAATCTGTTTCGTTATTTTCCTCTCTCTCTCTTTCACATAATTTTTCTTAATATATACTTCTATAAGTGGGATTATAGAGTATTGATAGAATGTAGAATAAATTCATAACTACTTAATGAAAAGTAGTATCGCTACATGGAACTTTTTGTCGCCTTTTGAGAGGAAAAAGAATCTGAAAAGCATGCCAAACTTGCAACCTACAATATTTTGAGGCCTGTTCTATCTATTTATATAACGAATAATGCAATGTTGAGGAATATGTAGTTTCTTTTCATTTAGAAACTGAAAAGCATGTGTAATTAGTGATTCATTTTTAAAAGTTATTTTTATATTTTCGAAGGCTTTATTTAATTTAATGTACTTTTACTTTGTTTAAAAATTGAGTAATTGCACGTACTAATTGCTTATTATCTATGATTGGAAAAGTTTTGTTTTTTGGTGAACGGCAACACATTTTTTGTAATAGCCAAGAATAGAATATAAAATAGCAATGTCCAATAGATTAACATTCAGATTTTTTATCCAGAAAATGAAATATTTGGATATTTATTAATTTATAAGTCCTTTAGTTTTTTAGGGGACAATAGCCTTTGTTGCTCCGTGTCCCACAAGATCAGAACTGAACTGAACTATAAAATAGTCAGAATTATGTAGTAAGCTCGTATATTTTATATCTTAAGAAAACCACACAATTATCAATATTTAGACGAGAAACGACTGAATGAAACTAAATTCAGTTAGGAGTCTCAACACAATGAAAAGTTCATGACTTCACTTCAACAATTTTCAGTTAAACATAGCTATCAATAACAATCCAAAACGCTCACTAAACATACATTACTACAGCCGATTTACTCTTTAAATCGATTACTCTGTCTTTTGGTTATTTTTCTTTCAAAATAAACCTATATTAGTATTTCCTCTCTTCTCACATAAACTTATAAAATGCTTATTTGACCCTTATTAGTCTTTTCTTTCGACATGCTTGGTCCACAGATTCGACGCCAAGGAAGACGCCATTATATTTCGTTTCGCTAGCCAACATCTAATTAAAAAATTTTTGGCGACGCTTAATCACAGGAATCATTCAATTTGTGGCATTATGTGATGCCGTAAGATGAACTTTTTCAACCGCACCGCAGATTATTTTTAACATTTGCTCAAGATTTACGACTTGGGTGCTGTTGCGATAATTTTGCTACAGAAAACAACTTCACCCTATTATTTCCGTACAAAGTGGTTTTTGACATTGATTACAGGTTGCCTCGATTTACGGTCACGTATGCTGATCAAGATCGAAGTGCCTTTGGAAATCTTTTAAGTAAACAATTTGAACAACTTGAGACTCCAGTGGTTCAATCAATAAAAAAAAGTGAAGACTGATGTTTTGTAAATTGTTAGAGAGGAGAAATTATTTCCTGGAATTTTAATAACTTTTAATCTATTTTAAGTTATAATTGCTGTGAGAAAATGTTATTTTAAATTATACGTAGATTTTTTTAAAATTGTGACTTTGATCAGTAAAATTCAATTTTTTTAATTTTAAATTAAACAATAAAGTGGATCAAATTTTTCTTTTCTTTTCTGAATTTCAAAATTTACCTATATGGAAAATATATTCTATGTTATTCTATGTCAATATATATATATATATAATAAATTAATTTTTGTGTTAAGTGTTGCCACAAGGGGAATGAAACTTAAGCATTTGACATTTTTTACGGTAAGAAGTCGAAATGATTTTAATTAAAGATAAATGGATATATTGTAGTTCTTTTTAACTTTTATTGCGAGGGAAATTGCGTGGCCGCGGTAGCCGAGTGGTATGGGTATCGGACCGTGGCTTGCTTTGTCATGGGTTCGAGCCCAGTACCACTAAAGACCCGCCGTGTAGGGCAGCGATGCACGTTAAATCTGTCGAGAGCTGAAACGTCCTCCCGTTGGTGTGGTGTGGTAGTTAGGAGAGGGGGTGCCAGCTCAGGTGTCGTCCACGTCACTTGACCATGGTTCAAAATTACGTGGACCGTCGCCAAAAGCCCTCGTGTAGCTAAACAGTACGACGTTAATATTCAATCAATCAATCAATCAATCAAGCGAGGGAAATTGCAGTGCATGATAAAGACGGAAAAGAGCTTGGATCTGACTGATTCGATTGTGCAGGGAGAGAACTGAGGTTATGAAATGTTGTAATGTACATTTTATTATTTACTTCTCGGTACTCGCTTATCTATTATTATTGATTTGGATTTTTTATATTGAAGAAAAATAACTTTGTTCGAAAACCATCTCAACAAAGTTAAGACTTTTTTAATTTTATCGAAAATGCAACCCCTTTGTGTGTGTGGTAATACACTCATGTCCATAAATTAAGGATAATTCAGAATCACACAGAAATTGAACTCTAAAATAAAAATTTCACCTGTAGAATTATCACACACATCTTGAAGAAGAATATGCAAATTACAGGAAACCACCAGATGGCACGGATAGTACGTCACAAAGACGAAAGTGTAAGAGAGGGGTATATAAGGAATGGTGGCAAAGAAGTAAAATTGTTCACAAGCGCTTTAAAAGCCTTTCAGTGCAATAATTGCATAATTGTGGCACAAAGTAAGCATTTGGAAGATTTTTTACGGTGTAGAATTATTGGATAACTGGAATGTAGACGTACCCAGCTGGAAGCATCCGAGGAACTTGGAATTGCCCAGAGTGTCATCTCCAGGCTTTGACAACGATTCCAAGATGATGGTAATGTGAGTAGATGTTAAAGCACAGGTCGCCCCCGAGTTACAACGCCGGATGAGGACCGGTATTTAGCAGTTACTGCCAAAAGAAACAGACGGAGCACAGCATCAGACCTGTGTCGTCAGCTCTCTTCAGCTACCGGTACGACAGTTTCAAGGCAGACCGTGTACAGACGTTTAGGCTACATTGGTCTATATGCTCGTAGGCCTGTCAGATGTGTTCCACTTACCGCAACTCACTGTCGTCTGCGATTAACCTGGAGTAGAGAGCATGCATTGTGGACACCACAACAGTGGTCTTGTGTGATGTTTTCCGAAGAGTCCAGGTTTAGTTTGCAGTCTGATTCTCGCCGGACTTTAATATGGAGAGCGCCAGGTACCCGTTACCACCAAGAGAGCACCATTGAACGACACCGTTACGGTGGTGCAGGATGGCTCGTTTGGGGAGGAATTATTCTTGGTTCCAGAACTAACCTGCATGTTCAGAGTGTAACGATGACAGGCCGCATCTATCGGGATGTCATTCTGGAACAACATGTACGTTTGTTTCGGGGCGCCATGGGGGCTAAATTTCTGTTTATGGATGACAACGCCCGTCCTCACCGTGCAACCATTGTAGACGAATGCCTTCAATCGGAGGATATCACCCGTATGGATTTACCAGCATACTCACCGGACTTGAATCCAATAGAGCATGTGTGGGATATGCTTGGCCGACGAATTGCAGCCCGTTAACCCCCTCCCACCTGTCTACCGGAACTTCGGAGGAAATTGCTTGATAAATGGTGTAATATTGACCAAGATCAGATTGATAATTTGATACTCAGCATGCCTAGGCGTTGTAAGGCCTGTATTGCATCGTCCGGGAGACATACTCCGTATTAACCATCATACTAACCATGTTATACTGTTTTTTGTAAATAGGTTCTTTTTTGAAATTTGCTCCAGGGCGCAATTTTTATTAATTATGTCAAACATATACCATCTTTTTTGCTCTTTACCTTTTGTTTAATAAATAGACTTTAGAAATAAGTCAAATTTGTTTTGCTTCTGTCTCTTTCTTTGCCTGAACTTCATTATCCTTAATTTATGGACATGAGTGTATTAAATTTTATGATTATTTTTCCTAATTATCTTTTTCTCCTAATATTCATATTATAAAACATCCTCTTCACATATGGAGGTTCAGATTAATAATTTTTTCCCTTATAATTGCGGTTCATCCAAATCTACAGTATAGGTCTAAAGGAACACTTAAATAAAATCTATTTCTCTCAAGAGATTACTCTATTTGTAAAAAAAGAAAGGATCTATAACTCCGAGGAGGTAATCTTTACCTTCAAGATAAGCAAAATACCTTTGCAATCCTTTTTTAGACATTACGTACAGCAGTAGCTCACACAAAATTTTTCAAGGGGGGTGTCCAGGGTCGAAAGTCCACTATTTTGGTATCATATTCCAATACGCCGCCCAACATATTCTTTCGATTTTGCGATTTTCGGGAACAAAAACAATACAAAATTAATTATTGAATAAATAATTAGCATTAATTGAAAAAATTAACTATTAATAACAAACACATAGTTAAATTTTACGTAATATATACATAGGATTATAACCAATCGAAAAAAATGAAGGGCTACGGGGGTGTCCGGACCCCTAGGACACCCCTTGTGTGCGTCACTGACGTACAGTCTTTCTCTCCGGTTTTGATTGCATCTATTGAATTTAATCTAGTTAATGAATATCATCTTTTATTTAAATTAATTAGCGTTGCACAGTTTGCCAATAAAACCAACCCCCATCCAACTTAAAGGGGACATTGTCTTTGATTTTAAGCAAATGCATAGTACTTATAACTAAGGCAATCAATCTTGTAATTTTTTTATTTGTAATTGGACTGTGGATTGGTATTTTACCATTAGAGACCTAGTACACTCCTCGGGAGATGGTATCTCTTTTTTAGAGCGGCACCATATAGGTAGTATACCAATCGCCGCAAGTAATTTGGACATCCTGTTTCCCCATTAGAGGGAGGGCCCTGACTATGCAAAACAGTTCTAGGAATTTAATTTTACCAAGCCAACCTAAGTTAACCAGGCACTCCAGGGACTTTTAACATGCTGCATAAGCAAACGACATGGACACTCGATTTTTTTGCATCATGAAAATCCATCGACTTGGGTCGGGGTCTAATCTTTCGGGTTCGACCCCGGACTGAGCAGCAAACCAAGTACTCCACCCATCTTGAATATTATAATTAAAAGCAAGTATTTCACGTTGGCTTTGTTGAAATTAAATTGTGGTCGTGTTGTAACCTTGTGACCATGGTCACCAACTCATGGAATGCGGCCACAGTAAACCCACTGTGTTGAGGCACTGGTGCACGCTAAATCTGTCAAGGCTTAATATTCCCCCATTGGCATGGTGTGGTAGCTAGGAGAGTGAAGTGCCGCTCGGGTGACTTCCTTGTCACTTGACCGCGGCTGAAAATTACGAGATCTGTCACCTATAACTATTGTGTTGCATGACGGTAATAAACACTTACTCACGCAAAAAATAAACGATTTAGTACTGAACAAATAAGAATTGGGAATTCTAGCTCAAAAATACAATTGAAATATAATTCATCCCAATGGCTTTAAGCTTAATTCACACGAAGACTGTCAGCATCGAACGTTGAGCGTCTAGCCCAGGGATGGCGAACCAAAGGCACGCGTGCCAATGATGGCACGCGACGGAATATTTTGGGCACGCCATCGATCAAAAACGATTTGCATTTTAGCTGAAAATAATTAAGTTCACTATAAAATATTATGAACAAACGCGAGTGATCTGTCGCGACGCCGACACGTCGAGGAGCAGACTCGTTTGTTTTGTCTTGCGTAGTTACGTCGTGTATGATGCAAAGTTTTTCAACGCATTGTGGGTGTGTATGTAAATATTTCTAGATATATTCAAGTTGTTTAGAAAATATATTCTAACGTTTGCGTTAATGGTTCAGCCTGTATACAACTAATTTATCAATGTGATCTAATTCTTGCCTTGTAAGTCTAATTCATCAAGTAACTCACGGCTTTATTTTTAAAAAATTTTATGTCCTGAGACAGAAGCGAAAGAGCAGACACAACAGAGATCTCGTACAAGTACTCAATTTCCAAAAAACAAAAAAAATCTGCACATGCGACCGCAGTCAGTAAAAAGGGTTTTTTTGGGGGCATGATCAATCACATAGAATAGTCTATTTCGTCGACACAACTGTAAATTTAAAGTTTATTTGTGTTAAATTTATGATTTTTAGCTGCTATTTAACATGGCTAGTTCAGCAAAAAAAAAAAGTGCAAGATGGTAAATATAGCAGAGAATTTCAAACTTGGTGGACTGAGAAATATGGCTTGATCAGTAAAGACGACAAAGCGGTGTGTGTTTTATGTTCTGGAACAGTGGTATGCAGAACATCGTCTGTAAAACGGCATTTTCAAACAAATCACAAATCCTTTTGTGAAAAAAACGAACCAAAGCAAAAAGAATTAATTGCAAGCGCAATAAAAGACAGAAGTAAACAGTCGACGTCTATGTTTAAATATGTAAGCAAAAATTGTCCCACAAGTGCGGCAAGTTATTCGGCTGCAAATGCCATTGCTCGGCATGGTAAACCTTTTCAAGAGGGAGAATTTTTGAAGGAAGCTTGGTTGGCATGCGCACCCTCACTTTTTAATGATTTTGATAATACAGATAAGATAATTTAGCGCATCATAGATATTCCTATATCTATTAAACACAATAAAAGATAGAATCTTGAAACTGGCAGAAAATGTTACAGATCAACAAAAAAATGACATTAACTCCGCTCCTTTTATATCACTATCGCGATCGAAAGTATTGACATCACACTAAATCGGCACGTTTAGCTGTCTTTGCTCGATATTGTGTGGGAACGTCATTAAGGAAGAATTAATTGCGATAATATCGTTGTTAACAACTACAAAGGGCACAGATATTTGTACGGCAGTATGAAATTCTCTTGCTGAGAAAGAAATTGAATTGAAAAAAAATTGTTTAAGTAACCATTGATGGTGCTCCAAATATGTTAAACAAAAAAAAAAGTGGTTTCATTTCTTTATTTAAAACAGACGTAGGACATTCGATTCTTGAATGCCACTGTATTATTCACCAACAAGCCTTATGGGCAAAGAGTGGTTTAACATCTCTTGATAATGTAATAACTTTAGTCACAAAAATAGTCAACCTCATATCGTCGCAGGTTTGATGCTTTGTTGGATGAAGTCAATTCGGTGTATAATGGCTTAATAATGTATAACAATGTTCGCTGGTGGTTGAGCCGCGGGAACGTACTTCAAATTGATTGCTTGGAAGATATCAGACTGTTTCTACAAAATGAGAGCAAAATTGAACAATACCCACAGTTGATGGATATTATGTGGCTTTTAAAATTGATATTTTTAACAGACATATGCCAACATTTCAATGAATTGAACGTAAAACTTCAAGGCCCAAATAAAACAGTTATCGTCATGATTGATCTCATTCGCGCTTTTGAAGCTAAACTTTTCAGAAACAATATTATCACAAGAAAATACAACTAATTCCCAAACTTGAAATCAAAGATCTTTATATTCAAGATCTTATCAAAGATTTAAATGCCCAAGAGAAAAGAAATGAAAAAACAGTTTTTGGAGAATTTAATTCCATAATTGTTTCTGTAATCGAAGAACTTTCAGCGAAATTTTCTCAGTTCAAGGAATTATTGAAAACGTTCAAATTTATTATGTACCCTGATGTGATTTCGTTTGATAAACTGAACTTGTTCCAATCCGATTGGTTGGAACTTGAAATGCTACTGATTGATTTCTAGTCTAATTCAATATGGATTCAAAAGTTTATTGAAACAAGGAAAAAGTTGGAATTGATTGAAGCAGAAAGATTAACAAGTAAAAATGCCAGAAACGAAATTTTGGAAGCATGGAATTCGATTCCAGACGCATTTGACTGTTTGAAGAAGCTGGCGTATGCTATTTTAACCAGATTTTCATCTACCGATGCCTGTGAATCGTTATTTTCAGAGATAAATTGCATCAAAGACTCGCTTAGAAACCCTTTAGCAGACGACTCTAATTCTGCTAAAAGCAACATCTTATAATCCTGATATAAGTTATTTGTCATCTAATCCACAACAACTGAAGTCACACTAATGTGACTTTAATTTAAATTACATGTATAACTAAAACAGTTCCTACTATACAGTGCAAAACATGTTTTTTCTTATTAAATAAAGAATTTTGATTGGTTCGTATTTAGTTTTATTAGTTTCCCAATAATCCCAACTAAAAGTTATTTGATGGCACGTCTATAACTCATTAAACATTTCTTTAGAAAAAATGGCACGTTGATCTAAAAAGGTTCGCCACCCCTGGTCTAGCCAATCAGAGACTTCATCTCGGGCGAGATGAAGTCTCTGATTCGCTAGACGCTGGCAGCCTCGGTGTGAATGCAGCTTTAGAATGTTATGCGTCAAACAGAGGAAGAGAAAAACGCATCTGTAATTTGTGATTATAAGAAAGCCGAGTCATTACCCTGTTTTAATATTTGCTTACACACACAGTATTCTATCAAAACAATTCTACAATGTACAAGTACACAATTTGATAATATTCAAAGATACGAAACTTTTTCTTACTGTGACAAACAAAATATTTTTCTCAATGCGTTTGTAACGAGCCAGATTGAGTGACTTCCGGATTATAATTGCAATCATATTTTCAGTCAGAAGTTCAACAAAGCCACATGAGTTGGATGTCTGACGACTCCATTCTGCCCAAAGACTGCGAGAATAATTATATTTGTTCATTCGTGATACACAATTACAAGCGTTTACCATTTACTAGGTAATCATTAATCTTTGTAGTTCGACAGCTGTATAGGTAAATATCACATAATCAATTCCAATTAGGGATAAAGATTTCGATAAATCATTTTATTTTTCCGCTTTGTTAATGGCTGATATTAATTCGCCTCACATTTCAACTGAATACTTTTAAGTGCTAATATTTTGGTATTTTCTCATTTATAGCCACATGGTGCATTTTTGGCGTCCAGTAGGTACTTTTGGCGTCTTTTTATGACGACTTTGATTCCATATTATAACTTATTTTCCGAATTATTTTTTACTATATTTCTCCCCACATGTGGAAGCCCTCGTGTAGTTGAACAGGTCGACGTTAATATTTACTCACTCACTCACACTCCCCACATGTGTCTGTTCCCCTTTTTTTAAATTAAATTTTGTACGTAAAAAACTAGTATTTTTTTCATTAACCATACGCAAATTTTGCCAACATCAGGTGGCCGTGGTACCTTAGTGGTTATGGAAACGAACTCGAGGTTGGAGTGTCGTGGTTTAGAGTTCTGGTGCCATTGAAGACCCGCCGTGTAGAAAGGGTTGATACACGTTAAGTCTGTCTAAGCTCAATGGTCTACCTTTGGTGTAGTGTGGTACTTAGGAGAAGAAGGAGGCAGCTTAGGTTTTATTATCGACACTAGACCGAGGTTCAATATTAGGAACTCCATCGCCAATAGACCTCCTCTTGCTTTATAGTAGAACAGGTCATGAAATATCTCGCTTCGCCATAGTGACCTTCTGTTTAGAGGACAGTACATTAAAACTCTGTTATTTTAAAAAGAAAACCGATGACGATACCTAGTTTCCCGAAAGGTGTACTGGAGAATGATGAATGAAGAAAAACGGTGTAAAATTGTGGATAAGAAATGTTGGGTGAAAACTTCCAGACGTTTTAAAGGGTTTTTTAAATAGAAATTGTGTGAGACATGTGTAGATCCAGTGGCGAAATGTACACCCCCGCATCACGGAGAGTGGGCAAGAGCCTAGGGGGCCCCCAAACCTACTGTTTTTTCTATCCCTTGTAAGATCCTTGGAGCCCAAAATCTGACTTTGCAGGGGCGCCCTAATATTCTCCGTTACGCGCCACTGTGCAGATCTCATCTGACGGATAATACGAAGAAATTGCTGACGGAGTACAACACATACATAGGCAATTATTCCTGGCGTATCGTCGTCCTTAGTTTAGCCTTTTGATGTTTGCATCAATAAACCATTCAAAAGAAATTTAAAACAGCAGTGGAATATGTAGATGTTAGATGGTGAAAAACATTTACAAAAGGAGTCACATTGCACATATTGTCATCCTAATTATCAGACTGCGTAACTCCACCGGCGTTACTGATTTGATATAGGAGTGCAACGCGCCAAGCGCTTTTTGACTCGATTCCTTAATCCTTTTGTTTTGTCTACGCCATGCCTCAGTGCGCGCTCCGTTTTAATTTATTCCTCGATCAATGTAATCACTACTTTTTTTTATTTCATAATAAAACTAGATTTCGAAGGGAGAGGTGGTAGCAAGATTTTACCATAAAATAAATACAACAGAAAGTAATATTAATGTATTACACTTCCAGATATAAATTATTTACACTATTTTAAGCGTTCATTACACAAAATTTGAACAATGTGTTACTTTTGCTGAGCAGAGATCTCGTGGAAAAAAAAACTAACACTAATATACGTTATCCCGGTGGAAACCACATTATCGCAAAATAAAAATATCAAAGTAAACCCTATTGTAATATTATCGCCTATCTTGGCGAACATAAACAACTTGGCCCCTAGCCTTACTGTATCAAGTTAGCATTCCAGTGGAGTTACGCAGTCTGATAATTAGACCGACGATATGTAGAAACCTGATTTTTATACACTCGTCTTTTCTATATTTTTAAAGTTCTTATTTCTATTCCCTGGCGTATAACACGCTCCCGTAAATTTCGATCTCATTTTTTGTGCAGAAAGTGCGTGTTGTACACAGGATTATACGGTAGGTAAAAAAAAACATCAAAGAAAATTTTACAGTAGAGTCGGAAAACTCAACAGTCGATAACACGGCAGTCCGGATAACTCGGCTACACTATTGTAGGTCGAAAATCCCCAAGACATCATGTCCGATGCAGAAACTGTAGCTGCCGCCACAGTTAATGAAAAATGCCGGAAAATGATGAAGACGTTAATTTTGAGAATACCGTAGAAACTAGTCAAATATCACATCGTGAGGGACTAAAGGCTTTCGAAACCACCCTTTAGTATTTTGAACAAGATGCATCGGTAATTGACTTTTTGTTCCTTCGTCGTCTTCGTGTTGAAGCAGCAAAACGTAGAATGTAGATCGGAAGACAACAGGACATCACGCATTTCTTTGCACAAAATAGCTACCTTTTTTAAAAGTAGACAATTTAATTTTTATTACAGACAGACTTATGCCTTCATAAAGTATTTCCATTAGATGTATCTGATTGGGTATATTTTTGTATACTATGTATTCATTTATCTTCATGTGATAAATGCTCTATACCAGTGCTCCGCAACCTTCTTATCTCCGTGGACCGGTCAACATTTGTTAATTTTACTGCGGCCCGCTGAAGGGGAGAATATTGATTGTTCATATTTTAGACTATTTTGATTTAATAATTTTAGTTTATAATTGTATTTAATCGTGACTTCTGAATAAAATATAGCTACACCAAAAAATGAATATAAAGTGACTTAACAAGGAATATTAAGGTATCCGACTACGTTCGGAACCGGGATTTTAAAAAAGCGCATAAATGGATAGTTTTCATGACATTTAGTGTCACTTAGATTAAAAAATACATGTATAAGATTGTTTTAAGGACATTTTGACAAAAAATTATTTAAGTACAATATTTTGTCAAAAAATTAACATAGAATGACCCATTTTCAAAATATTCTACTTTTGTTAAAAATGCTTCTATTATAATAATATTTTGCCTGTATATAGCTCTGACCTCTGTACAGAGGCTCAACTATGATATTTGAAAAATTCACATTATTTTCAGAGTTACAATCAATTGAAATAATTATCGGCATTTTTTTCTTAAAATTTCTCCCCTCTGTTGTCGTAAAATATGAATAAACCCACTTCTGAGTTATATATTTTAAAAATTCTAGCTGAGCCTCTGTACAGAGGTCTGAGCTATATACAGGCAAAATATTATTATAATAGAAGAATTTTTCACAAAAGGGGAATATTTTTAAAATAGGTCATTCTATGTTCATTTTTTGACAAAATATTATATATACTTAAAATTTTTTTTATTATAACACTATTCTTAAAACAGTTTTATAAACATTTTCTAATCAAAGCGACACTGAATATCATCAATATTATCCATTTATACGCTTTTGCAAATTCACGGTTCCGAGCATAGTCGGATACCTTAAGTGATTTTTATACAAAGCAGCCCAAACCCCTAAGGAAAACATACCACAGTAAATAAAAGAGAAATAATTTAATGTTTCTTGTGCGGTCCGGTAGTAGTTGCGGAACACTGCTCTATACGTTCATAAAGTAAGTCATTTCCCTTTGTAAAGATATTTAGGCAGTTGTATTATCAAGCAAACAGTACATACAAGTGCAATATAATAATTTCTGAGGAAACACTCGTATTTATATTCTTTTTTTAATACCATTCTTGATAACCCGGTATTTTCACACACTCTCTCAGCTACCCTTCGGTTTACATTAGACCGAGTTTTTGCGACTATATTAGATTCAATCACGCAAAAACTTCTAATGATGTCCACCAATACAATCGATTAATCGATGATTGCTAGAATAGAACTCACGAGATATGAAGTCACGTTACACCAGACATTCTCACGTTTTTTTTAGGAAAATATGTAGTAAAAAAACTGAAAGATCATTAGTGTTTTCCTTCGCTGCAAAAGTTCGGATAACGTTACAGATACCCCTGCACATTCCGATCCCCGACGTGAAGCATTTTTCAAGGTCACCTTCTTTTAGAAACAGTTGCACCATCACGACTGCTGCATATCAATACGCGAATTAACCGTGCTGGAATTAGTTTCAGGTGGAAGAGAGAAGTTGGGAAGTCAATGTTCCTTATGAAATTGGAAACACGTGATTATATTCCCGAATATGCTGCATCCTCATAATTTAACGGTGACCTTGACGGACGCTACAAGTATGTTGGCTACTTAAAATTTCCGAAGGCTGGAGGACCAATTTAAAGCTGAAATTTATACGAAAGGGAACTGCTACGATATATAATCGATGTGGCGAGGCATCGATTTTAACCAACGGTGTTTCAAATTGCATTTTCGAATCCTTATCTATTGTGGTTGCAAAATATTTATACTGACGTGGTGTAAGAGCTTGGAGCAGGATGGTCAAATATCGTTTTCGTCATTTGGTTGTGGTTCAAAATTATGAGCCTTCAAATACCTTCGTTTTGCTTTCAAGTGCGAGACAACGTAACACACCCTCAATCCTATAAAAAGAGAAATTCTGTAAATGTTCAAAGCCAATCCGTTGGTGGGGTGTGGTAGTTTGGAGAGGGAGTGCCAGCTTAGGTATCGTTATCGTCTCTTGACGGAGGTTCAAAATTACGAGGCCTGTCGCCAATAGCCCTCATGTTGCCTTATAGTTGGATGTTAACTCCTTAACTCCTCTTCGAATCTTTTCGTTATTATTACTGCCCGCGGTAGCCTGGTGGTCAAGATTAAGGACTCAGGACTTGTGTTATGAGTTGCAGCGACTAGTACAACTGAAAATCCTCCATGTGGAGGGGGGCTGCTACTGTCGAGGCTCAGACGTCCTACCGTTTGTGTAGTAAGGGAGTTAGGAGAGGAGGTTCTTAGCTCAGTTGTCGTCCTCGTCGCTTGACCATGGTTCAATATTACTAAGTCCGTCACCAATAACCCTCGTGCAGCTTTACAGAGAGACGGTATTAGTAACAGAATTTTACAAGACGAACAAGATTTACGCGCGTATTTTATGGGAGCATACGTCATATATCTTACGATGATATGAATATGGAGAAGGGGGCTAGTTTAAGAGTCCATGCCACTGGAGCGTGGTTCAAAACTAGGAAACATAGTTGTGATGAGTGAAGTGTTCCCAAATCCTTTTTATGGTGATACATTTAAGAGTGAATAAATCTATTTTCTGCAAATAACTACATAGACAAATGTTTTATTTATGAGGGATTGGAACATTCTGTCTGTTGAAGATTTAAAACGTTATAACTTAAATCCATCATTCTTACAGACATTTTAACTGATGTTACATAACTTTTAATTCTTTAGATACATCGAATCTCATTGAAGGTCACATACAAGAAAAATTATGAAACAAACAAAAAAAGAAATATTTTTTCGTGCTTTTGAACAGAATATTATAATAATCTAAAATCGCTTTAATAGGTGGGGGAAAAAAGAGAACCAATTTAAAATGAGAGATTTTGTATTCTGATTAAGCTTGATGTATTCTCTCATGATACCTTTTAAGTGGAGTATTAACAGAGCTGCTGGTAGTTGCCACATCATTAGCATCAGCCGCTTACAGTTTGGCGATAATCTAGAACAAATAAGACTACCATCGCAAAATGCCGGTAGCAAGGTCGATCGCCAAATCATAGGGTTTGTAAGCGAAAATAGGTTTATTTTTGTACTCTGTAAAAAAATCTAGATTAGAAAAAATGCCACCTAGAACATTTTAAGAACCACCGAGTGGAGATAAAAAACGGCCGGAGTGGGACGTCTTTGGAGTCATGCAAATGAAATTTGAAATAAACAAGCGTTAGAAATTGGGGAATGGGATCCAGGCCGAATTACCCTTTATGCTAAATCATAACCGATTAAATCTTTTCGAATTCGATTACAGGTTCGAAAGAATGGGTTTCAGATTTTGAAATGCAGATATCGGAATGACTTAGAGGCATCACGAAAAGCGATGATCACTTAAAAAAAAACTTGCGTAGAAAGAGCTTTTTTTGTGATGTATATTACCGAGAGCATATGTGTGAAAAGAAATATGCTGAGGTTAAGTGAGTAGGACAAAAATGTTTCTTCCTCTCGCATAATATCATGTTACGATACTATTCAAGTATTTTAAAGAGAATATCTTGAGGTAAAGGTACTCAAATTATTACATGTATGAGAGAGTTTAACGTGGCACTGCAAAGCAATACGAGGGGTGTTGGTGACAGATATCATAATTTGGAAAGCCAATCTAGTGGTTTCTTAATCCTGACTAGACACGTATCTCAATTAAAATTCAGTGCCAGCTACTGCATAAATAAAATACAGTATTATCTTCTGCAAATCTAGTAAAAAAAAATACAATGCGTGTTACATATTCAGCACACCTCATAAATTTATCTTACACTGACTCATTATTTTTCTTCCTGGTTGCTCTTGAGAGAAATTTTATGTAGATGAGAGACGAGTATTATGGAATACCATTTATACATTTCCAAAAATAACTTTACTGGTTTTTGATAAAAATCTCAAATCCTCACGGATATATACTATAAGTAACAAGTGTAAATTAGCGTTATCACATGTCTAAAAGAATGCTTGTTATAAAAGAAAGTTCATTTTTTTAAAAAAATAATAAATGGAGGGTAATATGGAATAGGTTCGGGGTAAGCATTACGTTGATCGCGATCGACAGGTAGACCGCCAAGACATTTTGGGGTGACTGCCTGAAGATTTTAGCAGTTAGGTATCATATGCGGAAAATTCGAGTCTACTATACTAGTCTTCTACCCACTACAACAACGACAACTAAGTTTAGATGAAAATGCTTTATTTTTTAATGTATTTTGCATTGTTTCATAATAAATGCGTCATTTGATATAATTATATTTGTGGCTAGTATTATTAAGTTTGTATCGTGCGTTTTGCTTTAAACGAGGTTTTAAAAGTGTTTTTTTATTCTAGTTCTGCAGGTAAGTACATATTCCGTATTTATTATTAAATTATAATAATAACATTTACCTTACCCCACCACACCTACGGCATTGGGTAGTGGCGCACACGATAATTTTTCAAGAGGAGGGGGATGAGGGTCGAGGGTTGAAGTTCTACCATTCTTGTATCATATCCCAATACGTAACCAAACACATGTTTTTAATTTTGTCGATTTTCAGGAACAAAAAATAGAAAAAAAATAAATTGCTGAATGAATAATTAACATTAACTAATAAAAAATTACTAATAACAAATAGTTACATTTTACGTACTAAGAACATGTGATTATAATAAATCGGAACAAAATTAAGGTTATGAGGGAGGGTCCGGACCCTTGGACCTCTCCCCCACCCTTGTGTGCTCCACTAACACTGGGTTGTGACGAATCTTTACGGCACCTTTCCACTCATACTCTTAGGCGTCTTTGGGGATTGTAAATTCGCGTATATTTCCAATCACCTCTAAAAGAAGAAAATGGGATGTGTAAAGTAAATAAGGTATTTAAGGAGAGCGTTGTAAGTTAGCGGAGAAGGTTATTGAGCCAGCAGCAGTAGTGACAAGATTTATAGGATTCAATTGGATTAAGATATTGGAGTATTGCTGTTATTATTCAGTGAAGGAGCCTTAGGAGGATTTTTTAATCTACCTGGAGAGATCATAAGTACAACTAGGTGATATATTCTAGCTTAGTACCGCTTACCACAGGCGTTAGTTTAATAAAATTAGTTCAATTTTAATGAAAGGTAATAATTCAAGTTGCGTGTATTTCTCAGACCTCCTATTCTGGTAAACCTTTTCAATAGTGACCTTAGTAATTGATTTATTTCTTATTTCGTAATTTAGTTTAATAGTGAAGGTAAATCTCTTTTTGACGTAGACATCTAGTTAAGTATTTGTCATTGGAAGTTTGATATTTGAACTAAGTGAATAAATATAATTTATTATTATACAAATGGCGTCTGGTCATTCTTTGTCTCAAGTTAATCTTTGTGTCCAGGGTGAAACCCAGGGGGGGGGGTTCTCACAGGATGGACCGCAACACCTTGAATGAATTAGAAAGAGCCCGTTTCCTGGAAAAGTTTGCCCACCCATGGAATAAGTGGTTTAAAACATTTGAAAAATTATTAAGATTACATAAAACATTGTAATTTTTACCTATAAAAGCGATATTTTTAAGAATACGTAAGTCATTTCTGTTTTGAGTTTACTTACAAAAATCCCAAATATAATCTTTCTTTGCTCCAATACTTTCAAGGTGAGCCCACAGAAAACATCTAAATCAGTTAACTTGAATTTCCCTTCGTTGATTTTCCGACACTTTTCCTTTACAGAAGATACACATTCAGCGTTTTTATTTTTTCCTGATCTTTAATTCAGGTCCTGAAGTGCATTACAGATGATCCATCAAAATGGAACGATTCATTGCTGCTAATACTGGAGTCACCACTAAGTCTAGAAATTCAGTCTAATTTTTTAACTTCTGGCCTTTTTTTTTAGTTTATCCTCTAACACTTTTTTATAAGAAGAGTACGTTATTGTACTATAAGATACATCTTTTCTGCCTGTTGTTTATATTTTGTTTTTATTCTATTGGATTCAACTTTTAAAAAATGTATTTTAGTTCTAAATGAGACTACATTACTATTCATATAATTAAATACTGTTGTTTAGCTATCAATATTAAAATCCATTTTTTAACTTTATTTTTATTCAGTATATTTTGCGAGTCATATAGAATACTATACATTTACGTCGGATCGAATGAACCTTTTAACCGAAGGACAAAACATGTTCAGCTAAACAACGATCACAGTATTACAAACTAGAATTCTTTAATAATACATTAAGCTTAACTTCAATGTTCAAGTCACATATATACTAGTAAGTAAAAATGTTTGAAAACTTACCTGCAAAAACTTTTGAAAACCGCAGAACACACTTTGTTGTGTAGCGAGTCGTAAGGTAACAACAAGAGGTCAACTCTCGCTGACAATACATCATGAGAGTTTCTTATGCAGTTCAAAATTTCTCCTCGCATTAGCAGCTACAAATGGAGCCAAAATCTTGGTACCCTGTATTACCCGATTATTTCATAATACCTAATTCTATCTACAAAAACTAGAAAATTCAATTCACGTCATTTCTTAATGTACTCCAATAATTAAATGTGGAAAATGAACATAAATTTCAGGGGGGGAAAAGGATCACCAGTACAAAATAAAATGAAATGAGAAAGACGATTTAAAAATTTCAGTCTTTTCACACAACATCAATCTTTTAAATAATACTTTTTTGAGGTTTATGTTCTTCAGAGAGATGTTGGAAAGCGCTAAAATCTTATTTTTTTGACAGTTTGAGATTTTAACATTTTCAAATTGTATAGATTTTAACCTTTCTAAAAATACCTTACTTTAACCTCTGGGGTAATTAGAAGCCCTTAAAACCTATTTTTAAATGATTGTTGGACCTGGATCACACCCATTTATATGGCGAAAAATGTAAGGAAAGTACTTCGTTTTTGCTTATAAAAGTTGAATGTGTAATATAAACCAAAATATGTATCATTTATTGTAAATTGAGCCTTTTTTTCTTTTCTAGCCGATTAAAAGTCTCACTGTATACATTAAAATCAATTTATGTCAAAATGTAAATTTTGATGTTCGAAGTACCTTTTCTGAGAAACTACTGTTCACAGGTATGTAAATGTTTATGATATATTTATAATGATGGCTAATATATACTAAAATGAGCTTTTTGTAAAAAACTCAGAAATTTATTTTTTATAAATTTTTTATGTGAATAATGGGTCAAATTTCCATATATTTGATAAAATGTTTTATAAATTATAAAAAAAAATTCAAAATTAGCTAAAAGCTCATTTCAGTCTAATGAGAAAGGTATACTTTAATTGTATGAAAAATTCCAAACATGTACATGTAACAGATTTTGTGAAAAGGTACATCGAAAACAACCAATTTAACATTGTCTGTATAGAGAAAGAGAGTTTCCAACTACCCTTCCGATCAATTGGAGATTTGACACCCCATATGGCTTTACAGATCTTCCTCCACATTTCCAACCTTTATCCTTGCAATTCTATCCTCTTGTTTTTTCCTTTATTGCTCATGTAGAGTTTCGTTGTATACACATTTTCTCGTAACATAAGGAACTTTTGGAAAAGCATGGCCCTCCTATGCCAATAAAAACCACGTAAGCATTTATAAAATGGTAATAAAAATATACTTCCCACTAACAAAATTAATTTTTAAATGCCGATGGGGAGTTCTTTTCTCACCTGTGATGTGTCCAGCTATTATTTCGGTTAACACGACAGCTGATTTCTGGATATTTTTGAATCGTAAACGCAAATGACATTAAGTAAATTTCTTGAGAAGCAAAAAAACAATTTCAAATGATGCACGATGGATTGAAATTGGTGCTTAAATCCCAACATAGATGTTGCTGTTCGTGCTCTTCTAAAGAACAAGATAAGTTTGTGGAGCTTGTTGTGTCCCGCTTTGGGAGTGATTCCTGTTTCCTGAAGTTTCATGGAAAATAATATGTGTAAGTTCTTAAGATTTTGAGTACAAAATACTGTAAAATACAGCGTGTATAACACGCATTTTTAACACAAAAAATAAGATCGAAATTTACGGATGCACGTTATACGCCATGTATAAAAATGATAGCATAAAAAAACATGTGTATAGTACAATGATCGGGATACTGTCTATTTAAAAGAAATGTCACACCTTATGAACTGAACGGGTTGTTTTTCTAGAAATATAGTATTTTTTCAAAATCCGATAATACCTCGGATAAATGACTAACAGCATTGCTAATGTACATTGCAGGTTCCTCCATAAAAAAGGGAATGCGCGCATTATACGGATAATGTACCTAAAAATTAAAAACTGCAGTTTGAAAGTATAGGTGCCTATTATACGTCTGATTTTACGGTACAATTAATTTATATATTTTGTAGATTTTAGTATTTGAAAATTACATTTTATATAAGTATCATGTTATGCGATATGAGAAATGTAAAACATAAGATAGCTTTGAATATCTCCCAAAGGGCCTTAGGAAACATGGATTTAAAGAATCAAATGAATCATTTGTATCCATTTATCAATCGATCTCAATCCAAAAATATTTTAACGCTACTATAAAAAATGACCTTATAAATGATTAACCCCTTAACTGCCACCAGCGTATATATACGTCCTATTCAACCAGTGTACATACCTCCGAAATACGATTCCTTTAATTGCCCTGCTATTAGTAAAACTTTTCCTGAATTCTTTGGAATTCAATAAAATGACCTTGACAAGGTTTTTAAAGAATTTATTTATTTCAGAGAAGAATGCTTATTTGTGCCTTTTCTTTCCCCTCCGATACACCGCATCTATCTTGGCTTTGTGAAAAACTGTGGCACTTTGGAGTAAACCACGAAAATTTTACTCGGAAATTAAGGGGTCAAGTAGCCAAAAAATAGTTTTAGCATTTTTCACAGCTGTAAATTGACTGCTATTGAATTCTGAAGAAAGCGTAGAAAATCAAAAAAACCTCTAAGAACAATTACTAAAAGCAGATAGAAAAAGAATTGAACCAAATGCATCAGTCTGCGACGATGCAAAGTGAACGAGTCGTGAAAACATTTAAAGTAGTCAAAAATTATCGAAATGATTTTGTTCTACAATCGCGTCATTCGAAAATTGCCTGTTATGGCAAACCCAACAAAAACAATTCCCTCCTTCTTTTTAAAGAGTAACATCTTTATTTCGGAAACTCAAAACTGAACAGTTCAATGATTCCAGCTCCACAATATTTCCATCAATCAAAATGACACTTCAAAAAACAAAAAAAACAAAAATCCCTCCCCCTAACCTTATAATTTCTACCAAAAGACATCGAAATAACTCGGTGTTTGCTTTTGGGGAACTCTGCTCATCATTTTGAAATCCCCATCTATCTCCGTCAATTGGGAGACCTCATAAGTGTCAGGTGAATTCACTCTTCAATGATCTTCACTCCAATGTGTAATTTCCAATTCCTCTTCACCCAATTCAAGGCACCGGTCGAATAAATGTGATTTAAAACAGGACCTGTCCGTGACTAAAGCGAGTGTTAAAATGTAATTTAGTGTCTCAGGATTAAAAGGACAAAAGCCTTACTCTAGACGCCAGAAACGGGTAATCAAGGCTTCCTTCCATTGGAAAAAAGATTGTTATCGGCCCCTGTTCGTGACTGAGTTATTACGGACTTGCCAATTCCCTCCACTTGATACGATCGAAGGAATACACTGCGGCGTGTAATAAATGTGTCCGTGGAAAGATGATAAAAAAAGGGGGGTCTTCTATCTCTCTGAAGAAATGATGGATTGTTCGGGGATGTAATATTTGTGAGCATTGTCATATAGAATTGATTGAATCTGAAGAGCAGATGAATTTCTTATTTATTTTTATTACAATGTTCGAATAGGTTTGGTATTCTTCGGATTGAGAATTATTTGGAAATTGATTTCTTAAAAAGGAAAAATAGATTTTGACGAAAGGAATCTGGAAACAGAATTTAGGCTTAAGAATTGATAACCACAGTGTTACACTAGGGTTTGTAATCTCGGGATTTCTCGGGATTACATTATCCAAATCCCGGAATGCCCGGTATTTATCCCGGGATTAGGATTGGACTATTTATGAAAAATATTTACACATTAGCATAGTTGAAATTACATAATAAAACAGAAAACATAGTTGAAAAATTGGTTTAGTGTTAGTTTTTACTGAAACAAATTAAAAAAAAAAAACAGCAACATAATTCTTCATAAAAAAGGCAAATAAAAATAGTACATAAGGATATTAAAAAAAGATTACTTGTGCTTCTCTAAATAAGCTTTTGAAAAGCACAACTCATCCAGCGCTTCATCGATTTATGTTACAAATTGTCCTGCCTAAGAATATGCTCTTTCAGACTGCACTGGTAGGTTTTTTCGTCATTAAGAGGACACAGTACGATCCAATTGACAAAAATTGGTCAAAAAATCAAATCTAACTTTTTTAGCTTTAATTAATTCTTATATACTTTTCTATTACCTCTCAGCACTTGAAAGACTTATAAGATGAAAAATTATGATAGCTTTTACGCTCGTTTTTATTCACATCCCTATGACAAATCAAAATGTACTTATATCAGAAAGAAGAAATAACTAGTTTGCCATCATTTAAAATACTAAGGCTGTTTTTCTATTGTGCCTAGTGCTTTGAATTTCTTTACCTATTGCTAATAGCACATGTAACAAAAGTTGGTATGCATTTTTGAATCAAAGCAATATTTAATTTTTAAAAAATAATTGAACTCGGAATTTTCAGTAAGTATTCATAAAAAGAAGTATTGTATGAATACCAATCATGTTATCGCTAAATCCATACCAACTTTTGTTATACATAGTTTGACGTGCTTGTAAATCAAATTTCATGCATGAACGTAAATTTTTATTGGAGTAGTAACATTTTAATATCATTTCACAAATTTAAAGTTTTTTTCTTAAAAAAAATAAACGGCTAGCTTTTTATGAAATTTTGAGCACAAAATCTGTTTCATATTGTTACGTAGATCCGGGTTCGTGAATTGTATGCAAAATAATCACAAAAAAATAACCAATTCTTTAAGAGCGATGTGAATTTATTATCGAAAATCCAATCCTTTAAATACAGGATTCAACAGCAATATTCACAGGGTAAATATCCGAAGGTATTCACACCTTCAACCGCAATCAAACACAATCACCAGTGTTTAAAAATACACGTACGTAAAGATTATTCACAAGCACAGCTGAGCTAATCGCTAGTCAAAACAATCCTCATAACTCGCTGGCTTAATCAAGACTGATCGCCGTACCGGCGAGCATCTTTTATAGGCGCGACAGAAACTTCTAGAAATATAACCGCTCGTGTCATTGAACGTGACACTCGTGGAGAGATCTAATACTTTCTAGAAGATTCCAGAGGGTTCCGAACTCCCCAACATGGTCGCCAATGACGCCAACATGGTCGCCAAAAATGATGCCAACTTGGCTCTACCGCCAAGATTTCGTCAAGTTCTCATTGATTCGCCATTATAACGTAAGGGACGGTATTGCTTGTGAATAGTACAATTTTAACGTGAAATAAGTATAACATAGAACAAATGCATTAAACACTCAAATACAAATTATTTACACTATTTACACAAAATTCGTAACAATATAGTATACACACATAAGAGGCAACCAAAAATTTTTGAAAATCCTTAAATTAAAAATGTTTTTGTAAATCGTGCCCTGTCCCCTTAAATAATAGTGTGTGTGTTTTACAGGTAGTCACCACGTCTCCCTCCATTTTCAAAAACTGTAATTTCTTTTTAAATTTTTTTTATGACAGTGTCTCAAACCTAATAGGCTGCATTGGTGCATATCCCTCTTTGATAACTTTATCTAGTTCATCTGCTACACTTAATGGTTTTTGTATACAAATTAATGCGTACACATATTTCATACAAAAAAATATAAATTTTCAAAGAATTAAATTTTTAGAAAATTTTCATGAAAAAAAAAGTTTTAAAATATAATTTAGACAAAAATTAAATCCCGGGTTTAGTTATTTTAATCCCGGGATTTCGGGATTTGCAGAAATACCCCGGAATCCCGGGGCTGCATACCCTATCTTATACATTATTTCTATTAATTTTTGTTATGTGTGCCTTTGTTTCCTATATATGATGTGAGATTATGTTGCTCACACCAGAGGTAGGCAAATGTTCTGGTTCGAGGTTCACATTGTGCAACCGGAGAGACACACCTTAATAAAATGTTTGCATTCATTATTTAACTTTCAGTCTAGAAAAGGTATAAATTGTACCTTAAAAATCAATATATGTGGGAGACAACAAGGGGTCCAATACGTTTCTCTTTCTTATGGTTTATTTAACATTAAACAAAAATTAATTAAAAAAAAGTAGATAAGTTTTTTTTGCAGATAAGTTTGACGATGATATTCAGAAGGTAACGCCTGCTCGCGCACCTCTCGCGTTCTTCTTTTTTTTCTCTCTAATGTCCAAGAGTTTTTGTTTCTCTTCCACTATTTCGCAAGTTTCAGTTCGTGTTTAGCTGCGCCTGCGCTTGAAGACTGCCTTGCTTTTGGCTGCATGCCATAACGGCCATTCTGACCGTACGCTGTCCGCAGCGGTACTTCCATGGAGACCAGAGGAGAATCTGAAACATACAAAAAAAAAACGGAACAGACAAGGACTATACGACAAATATATAGAGATTAAACATATCATAATTTTTTTTTCTGAACTAGACAGTTTCTCCATCATGTGAAGGCACCTCTTCGACATCCGGAAGGTTCCACAGGAAAACATTGTGTTTCACAGGCATAAGAACGTCTTTTTAACAAGTTGATCTTTGGTTGAACGCATCGATATTTTCCTCTGTAGAGTTCTGGACGTCTGTTCAAAACGATTTCTCTTTTTCCTTCGCTTCCACTGCCAAGGCTCAAAAATTTTCGGAGCAACACAAACCGTCGATGTTTACTCTTCATAGGTAAAGGGTTAGGTGAGCGGGAGATAAATTCCACGGAACTCGTTTTCATGGCACCATTGGCTTTCTTACACAATACTATATCAGAACATTTTTCTCTTACAATACTCAATTTTAACTTAGTAATCTTAATTTTTATTACATTTATAATCCTTAATTAGAGAACTCGAATCATTTCTAGTATTAAAGTTTTTAACATGTGATAAATCATAACTAGAGTTTTCTATCACATTTGAAACAGAAACATTTGGAAAAGAAACACCACAATCTGCACTCAAAGAGGATCCACTTTCACTCAATAAAACATCGCTCTTTGCGTGGCCTAGTTTCTCTATTTCAGAATATACACTGGGATGTATAATAAATTCTTCGGTCAAGGTCGGTGACATTGCCGTTCTCACACCAAGCTAGGAGAGTGTTGATTAAGAGAAATATTTATGGGTTTAACTTCTACCATACGCTGTTCGCCAAAACATGAACTTAATGTTATGATCTCTTCGGAAGGTGTTTGCACTCTAATTAGTGAGGAATTTAAAACTGGGATCTGGCAACCTGAATCAATCAATGCTGTTACGGGCTGATTTTCCACAAAAATGTTTACGTATTGAAGATTTGCGCATTCATCGCTATTTTGTTTTTCGCTCTCGATTTTCAAAGTATTCACGTTTGTTTTATTATGGATGTGATCATTAGATTCTTTAGGTTTAAAACGCTTCTCACAGTCTCTTGCGCAATGAGATGAATCAACGCATATAAAGCAATTTTTATTTTCTCTTTCATGATATTGGGGATAGTTCTCTTTAATCTTTGGTTTAAAGTTTTGTGATCTATTTTTAAAGGGGTTTTGGGTATATCCATAAGTAATAGGAATTTCTTTATGTGACCCGCTTCTAGATGAAATATAAATATCACACTCTTTAGCTAAATCAATAGGCCTAAACCAATCTTCTGCTTCTCGAATGCCAATATGAGTTGCAGTTTCCTTATTTAAAGTTTCATATAATTTATCAGAAATTATAAGATCACATAGAGATTCAAAGGAATTAACTTTTCTTAACGAACAATAATATTGGAAGTTTGCCGTCAATCTTGCAGCAAATTGGATGTATGTCTCGCCTGATGATTTTACAGCATTTTTAAATGAGTTTAAACACTCGCGAGGGGTTAATTGGAATTCTCTGAGTACTATAGATTTTAGTTTTTCATAGTCATTTAATTCCTCTTCTTTAATATACAGTAAGACGTTATGAGCTCTTTCGCCCAGAAGATTTATTAAAATTTCAGATTTATATTCGTCATTTATTTTCTTGGTTAAAAATGCGCGTTCTAATGATTGGAAGAACAGATTAAAATTTTTCAGATCTGGTGGGAACAGGAAGAGATAAAGTTTTTATACTTTTATCATATTTTCTATGTTAGTTTCGAACTGTTTTTCTTCGACTTTAGCTGCAGGATTTAAACTTAATGCTTTATTTTTAGCCAATTGAAGTTCGATTTCTTTTTCTAATTTTGCTAACTGAAGTTTCGCGAGCTCAATTTTTTGTTCTGAAGTTACCTCTCTTTCGTTTTGCGATACTCTCTCATCTATACAGTTTTGAATTAAAGTTTTAACGAAATCTGGATCACTTTCAAATGTACTACTGTTCTCAATTTTAGTCTTTAGTTTAACTATAGTGTCAGTACTTTCCACAGTACCGTCTAGATTCTCAACAACTCTTATGAGATCCTCTTTAAGAGCGTTTTTATACATTTTAGAAAAATTTAGAAAGATCCTACCTTTTTTTTCTCTGGCTCCCTTGTTGCTCGCACGTACGATGTATCCAATAAAAACGTTGATTCCACTGATTTCACCTCTTCGCAGGTTATATCGTTAGATGAAAAATAGTTCTTGAAATTGTTCAAATTGACACCTCTTCGCAGGTGTTTGTGAGTGGTTCCAACCTCTACACAGGCGGAATTTTCGTCGATGGGTTTTCCAACCTCTACACAGGCGGAATATTTGTCGATGGTTCGTTGAAAAATACACCTCTACACAGGTTATTTTGTTATTTGTTCCGACCTCTACACAGGCGGAATATTTGTCGATGGTTCGTTGAAAAATACACCTCTACACAGGTTATTTTGTTATTTGTTCCGACCTCTACACAGGCGGAATGAAGTTGAAAAATTCAACCTCTACACAGGTTGAACGAAGTTTCGAAAAATGGCGGCGCGTCTCCTTCACGGACGCTGTTGTTCATTGTCCAGACTTTGGTTCAAAATCGAAATTTTATCGATCCCGGCCGAGCCCCCATAATTTGTGGGAGACAACAAGGGGTCCAATACGTTTCTCTTTCTTATGGTTTATTTAACATTAAACAAAAATTAATTAAAAAAAAAAGTAGATAAGTTTTTTACAGATAAGTTTGACGATGATATTCAGAAGGTAACGCCTGCTCGCGCACCTCTCGCGTTCTTCTTTTTTCTCTCTAATGTCCAAGAGTTTTGTTTCTCTTCCACTATTTCGCAAGTTTCAGTTCGTGTTTTAGCTGCGCCTGCGCGCGAAGACTGCCTTGCTTTTGGCTGCATGCCATATATATATAAGTTAAATAAAATAGGAGCTGTTTTATTCAATTTTTTGTGCTTATTTCATATCAATAGCTGTAAGCGCATTAAATTTTGGAATCATTTTAATGAGATAAATCAGCATTTCTCAAACTGTGGGGCGTGATAACCCTACGTGAGAGGCGCAAACATTTCGAAAATAAAATATTAAAAAATATTATTAATTTACTGAAAAGAAAAGAACACAAAATACATTCTGATAATAAAAAATAAAACACACATTTACTGACATAAAATATATATGAGTGGTGCGCAATATATTTGAGAATTAATTTATAGCAATATTGAGTTAAAAGAAAAAAATTTAATAATTACTTGTGATCCCATGGGCTTGTTATACATAAAATTATATACAATATTTAATACTTATTTTAATAATTTGCGCGGTTTATAATTAAAGTAGTATTGTAGTTTTAGAGTCGAGGTACTCTCTCTTTTTATTATTGAATTCAATACATTGTTATTGTATGGAAGGAGGCGCAATTGAAATTATGATTAAAAATTGGGTCGCAAATATTAAAAGTTTGAGAAGTACTCAGATAAATGTACTCTTATCGCACTTTTCTACCACTGTTTTTGTAAATCAGAAATGGCATCGCTTATTGAAATATTCACCACAGCCTGCAAGTTAATGTCAGCCAAATTGCATCTACATTTAGTCTTATTGATCTTCATGTAAGGTAAACTTTCTCACAAATAAATGTCGATCCAAACATAGAGAACATTTTCTCTTATTTTGGGTTTCTGGCTGTCCTGGCGGGCCGCTATTTGCCCACCTCTGCTTTATATTGATTTGTGATGTGAGCCTGTGTTTCCTTCATGGGATATTATAAGATTCTGTATTGCACTTACATGAATTTTTAGGATATATCTTTGGAGCTCAAATGGCTGTCGAAATTCCATTTCTGCACATTTGTGTTTCATTATTTGGCAGTTTCCTTCTCTCTCTTAATTTAAAATATCTGAAACAAGGATAATAGTAGTACATAATATATTGGAGAGTAAATTGGTTTTCGTCCTCATCACTTGATCATAATTGAAATTTACGAAGTCTATCGCCAACAATGCTCGTGTAGCCTTAAGGTGTGACGTCTAGTAAGTGAGTGTGTTAATTAACGTCGCGTTATAAAGCAACGCGAGGGCTATTGGCAACGAATCTCGTAAATTTGAGCCTCGGTCAATTGCCGAAGATGACATTTGATCTGGGACACCCTCTTCAAACCATCATATCATACAGATGGGAGGAATTCCTGGCTTCCAGGGATTTAACGCGTATCAGCCTTTCTGCACGGCGGGTCTTCAGTTCGAACACACACACACACAGGACAGCTACGAATCGGTGACCAAGACCACTATGCTACCGCAGCCACAGTGTGACGTCTAAATAGAAAGGAAGCTTAAGACTGGCAAGTTTAAATTCAAAATTGAAAATATTTAATAATCATTCAACATAAGCCATTGAACCAATCCCTTATCATTATAACTAAAAATTTAAAAATTAATTACTAAATTCTTGTCTAAAAAAATCTTGCATACAGATTTTGAACCATTACAATATAGTAACCGCAAGATTTAACAATTCATTTTTTTAGAAAAAAAGAATTGTTAATTTTTTTTGTTAATTATCTGGAAAAAAATTTAAGATTTAAGTTGTAAATTTTCCTGACATTGCTTGAAGAAAATATTAAATAATAAGTTATGTATATGAGAGACAGATATTATGTAAATGTTTCATATATATTGGTGAAAAGTGCTTTTAGTAGTAATGGAGGGCTAAAAAAATTTCTAATTCTGTGACTATCAAATTCTTTTTTGTACGTTGGAAGTTTTACAACGAATGAAAAAATCTCACTATATACATAGAAATAAAGTCTTAAAAAATGAAAAGGGGAAAGTAGTTTTAACGAGTTAACTACAGCACTCCATTTTGAAAGAGCGCAATTATGTGTGTCAGAGAAATCGAGCGATCAAATATCCTCGTCAATCACGGACAGAGTTGTGATACTAAAACATTGTATAAAAAATGAATTTATTTTACAAAATTGCCAATTTTATTATCAATACATATTGTACGGCGCTATAACGTAATTTAGCTTGGTCGAAGATTCGTGAGGCCAACAGATCTTCCGACTGTACATTTTTATGGATATCTATGAATTTTTTAGTGACCGTCAAAATTCCAAGACTGAGACCTAAACACATCGATTTACTTCCTTCTTTCATGACAAAATATTTTCTACCTTTCTTGACTCTAAGAAAATTCTGGAGAAGGTGGTATAGAGAGAGGTTTGATTACAGTTCTCTTACCACAGAGAGAGAGCATCCTTGTTTTTCCGACCCCAATAAAATAACTATTCTTTAGGCAGTATGGCATTGGGCCATTACTCTACTATCAGCACATGGTTGTACCACTCGATAGCTAGGTAACTTTGTGCCAACAGCAATCAATGGGCTCAGTGCCTGGTCGACGTCTCGCATTTGTCCCATTTCTGACCATACATGTAGAAACCATATTATAAATCCTTTTTCCAACTTTTGCCTTTGCTCCTTTAATGCTAATATCTAAAAAACATTGTCTTCCCACATAAGTTCGTTATGCGAAATTAAAAGCAGTTTTAGCCGGTGCATATGGGAACGTATGAATTAAAATTTTCATATTTTTTTATTTATTTGCTTTACTTCGGCCTGACCTCAAAATATTCTAAACATCTTAAAATTTGAGAATATACATTGTTTTTCTCAAAATTACCATTTAAATAGCAAATGGTTCCTAGTTTATTTTATACTGAGTTAAAGATCTACTATTAAAGGCTACAGATTAAAAAAAAAGAAATTTGCTTGAAAATTCTCCTTTTCACAAAACAAATGCCTAAAAAATAAACAAAATGTTAGCATTGTTTGCTACAAGTACTGATTTTATAAAATACCATTAAAATACTGCAACTAGTAAAAGCTATTTTTTATACTGAAATATAAGTTGTTCTACATCATTTCCCAAATTAAAAAAAAATAGACTTGTATCATGTCAGAAAATGAATATGAAATATTTTGTACAAAAAAAAGAAGAGGGAGAGAAAATTAACAGCTTTTTGCTATATCATCAATCCTTAAAAAGTCGTTATAGTTAAATAAGTATAATAATTGTAAACATTCTTATGAAAATACATCGATAAATTTTGTTACGCATGATATACATTAAACAAATAAGAAAAGCGTCATTTTATTACAATAAAATAAATTAGAATTTAACAGAAAAGCACTACTCCAATAGTTATTTCGTGAGAATTTTCGCAACATAAGCAAAAAAATAAATAAATAAATAAATAAAAAATAAAAAAAACTGAAGAACATACAAAAAATACTTTGGGGGGAAAAAACTCGAACCCGACGTAGACTCTAGTCACTCAGAACGAAATTAAATTGCAACCGGCGAACATCCAGCCACATCCTGATAGAAATCCATTTCGTACATTAACGAGATAAAAAAATGTCGTCTAACGGAGCCGGCAAGACATTTTCTCTTGGGTTCTGGTTGAGTGATGGAGCAAATTGATCGCCATTTATTTGGAGAAGTAACAACAGAGAGTTTCGAACCTTTCCGATTCGTTGAGTCTGTAGATGAGGCATGTTTGTGCACTGCGTTCAGAGCTTTGTGAAAAAGGGCGGGAAACAAGAAGACAAAGAAAAAAATTCATCCACTTTCGAACTTCTTCGGAATCAAGATGTCATTCGTTCTTTTTTGCGTCAATCAGATTTTGAATTATTATTCTTCTGGATTATAAATTTATCTGAATTAAAAGTTTTGCTTTTTTTTTTAAGTTGAATTAATTTTTAAAAAAGACAGGCTTACACAGAGGAGATTTAAAATTTCGTACGGATAGATAATCTTCGTAGAAGAAAGAACAGAAACGCATTTTTCTTCATGTACAAGCGTATAGGGGGATTCGCTACCAAATAGACAAACTTGCTGGGTGTGTTCAGGGTACACATCTTGCGATCTTCGTTTTCGAATCCTGATCCCATTTAAGATATGTCGTATAAAAGGGTTGATAGACACTACTGGCCGTTAAGATTGTTACACCGTGAAGGTAACATGCAACAGACGTGAAATTTAAACGAAGATGGTGCTGTGATATGGGAAAAATTAGCTTTTCACATATCGCAGCATGATACGCACATATTACGCATGATATATTCACATTTTCGCATTCAGACAAAGCAGGTGCCGGTAGCGATACCTACAATGTGTTTAAATGAGGAAATTTTTCATCCGGTTTTTCATTCACAAATTGCATTTGAGCGTTGTAGCCTGGTAAAAAGTTGTTGTGATGGCATCTTAAGAAACAGAAATGCATATCAACACGTTTCTGACTTTGATAAAGGTAGAATTGTAGCGTACCGGGATTGCGGTTTATCGTATCGCAGTGTTGCTGCTCGGGACGGTCGAGATCCAATGCCTGTTAGCTCAATATGGAATCCTTGGGTTCAGGACGGTAATACGGAATGCTGTGCTGGATCTCAACAGCTGCCTATCACTAGCAACCGAGAAGACAGGCATGTTACCCATATGGCTTTAATGGATCGTGCAGCCACATCACGTGCCCCGAGTCAAGAATTGGAGTCATTCGCAAGACAAAAAGTGTCTGCACACACAGATCGACAGTGTTTGCCGCAGCATGGACTTTCAGCTTGGAGACCATAGCTGCAGCTATCATTGATGCTGCAAAATAGACAGGATCGTCTTCAATAGTATGATCAACGACGAACCTGGGCGCACGAATGGCGAGGCGTCATTTTTTCAGATGAATGCAAGTTCTGTTTACAGTATCAAGATGGTCGCATCCATATTCGGCGGCATTGTGGTGAACGCACATTGGCAGCGCGCATTCGTCAGCGTCATACTGACCCATCACCTGGCGTGATTCTATGGGATGCTATTCTATATACATCTCGGTTGCCTCTTGTTCGTATTGACGACACTTTGAACAATGCACGTTACATTTCTGGTGTGCTACGCGACCCATTGCTCTGTTCTTTATTAAAGCCCTGCGAAACCCTATGTTTCATCTGGATGCTGTACAACCGCATGTTGCCGGTATTGTACGGACCTTCCTTGATACGGAAAAAGTTCGGCTGTTACCCTGGCATGCACGTTCACCACACCCGATCTCTCGCCAATAGAAAATGTCTGGTCATAGTTGTTCAAAGACTGGGTCGTCTCCATACGGCAATCACTACGATTGGTGAGCTATGGTATCGTGTTGAAGCTGCTTCTGCACCTATACATGCCATCTAATCTCTGTTTGACTCAATGTCCAGGCGTATAAGTGTTGTTATTACTGCCAGAGGTGGTTGTTCTAGGTACTGTGATTTCTCAGAATCTACGCATCCAAATTTCTTGAAAATTTAATCATTTTTTTGTTTCTAGTATAATATATTTGTTCAATAAATATCCCTTTTTTATCTGCATTTCTTCCTGGTGTTGCAATTTTAATGGCCAGTAGTGTAAATCGAAGGTTTTTAAATTGAGGTCCATGGACCCTTGGGGGTCTCCAGTGCCTTTCTAGGGGTCCGTGAAGGCCTGCCATTTAATTTTAAGATATCTCTCTTTTACAAATTTTGAAAGGTCTCGTGGGAAAATTGAAAGACGTGCCATTCTAGACTAGTCACTAAATTGATCCAATGGAAACCTTTACTAGAACATTATTTCAATCAATAATATTAATCCAGTTAGTATTAAGCTTGTGTAATGTAATATTTTTAATTAGATGTTTACTGTTTTCTTAAACAAAACAGAAGCGTTAAAAAGTCAGTATAAGTAGCAAAAGTAGTCTTAGGATTATAGAGGAAAAAAATCTTGGGCTCTGCAATGTCAGGCTGATACATAAAAGGGGGGGCGGTGACCTAAAGCTTAAGGACTACCACGTTAAATCCATCCATACTCAAATTCCGAATGTTTCTCATCAAATATCATATTTTCATTATTTGACAGAATGGGGTGCTAATTCAAACGTTGACCTCGTCATCTGACTGTAGGAGTTTTGTTGGGAACAAATTAACCATAATGAGCAATACTAAACAAACATATATTGGATCCGGAATATTCTTCTGAATTTAGTCAATAAATCTAATATGGGTTAATTGAATTCATATATATTCTGTAAATGGAAGTATATATTTGGGACTCTTTCTGTTAGACTTAGTGAAACAATTTTCATGATAACAGCATTATTTTGATAACTGACTTATAGACTGTATCTAATACCTGCATCTGTACAGACACCCTTAAATTAGAATAAGGCAGATACGAACTGTTAAAAGGAATTAAGGAGACGGAGCCAGATACAGCTCATTCTGTTGCCTCTAAAAGCACAGCAGACACGCAAACTAATATAATAAGTAGGTCTGTGAGTAGAACTCGTTAGATCAGGCGCCTGTTTGAAGAATTCTACATCTCTAATAGAAGAATTAATGATAGGTGAGGCATAAAATCTCACCATACACAAAAAACCCCAAGAGGGACAGATCCTGTTAAATAGAATAGTCACAAAAAAATGGGAGGAAAACAAGAAGATTCCAAATTCTGTTCCTCCTTTGAAGCATCGGAGAAACCTAATGGCATGTCAAAAATAAGTTTGCTGACAACTGTAATAATGAGAAGCCAGAGAAAGGTATAATTGATTAAAAAATACCTAGTGGACTTTTGGGGATGTTTAAGAAAAATAATTTCGATGCCTTGAAAAAACTTATACGTAGATTATTAGGCTTTATTTTGTTTATTAGAATCATAATAACAATAATTCTTATCGATCTTGTGGTTGTTAATAATTATTTAAAGTGTGTGTTAGAAAGAGAAGCACATGAATTAAATTTATGAATTATTTTAATTTTAAAAAGGTATATTAAATAGAGATGTGAGAAAAGGAGTTTTTTTGTGTCATTTATATTTAATGGTTCACGAAAAATAAGATAAAGGTTTGAGAGAAGAGGTGAATTAGAAGCTCTAATTCATTGTGCGTTATTATTGTTTTTCTGTCCCAAAATAACAGTGACGTACACGAGAGAGGGAAGGGTTTCCCTCCCCCCAGACCAATACATTTTTAACTTTTACCGCAGACATTATTCCTCAGAGCTTTCGTCTATGTGTTTTAACACTAGAATGCCCGTCAGTGTCGATTGGACAGCGGAGCCTGTTTATTTTGTTCTCCTTTCCGAATTTTTAAGGGGAATTTGAAAATTTTTTCATGACTTTTAATCATTTTCCCCGGTGATTGCACAGAAAACGTTTTGTGGCTCTTGGTTAATTAGGTATGATTTTCCAACTAAATATACCTAGAACGTCCGTTGGTGTTATTTCGACACCAATGCAATTTATAATTGTAAATAGTCCTTCAACAAAATGTAATTCACTAAGTAGATACTATTAGTAAAACAAACTTCCCAAGTCTATCACATATTTATTTGACCTTGAATAGAGTGTTATTGGTGAATACAGTGGAAATGAGTCAATTATACTAAAGTTTTGTGTCTAAGTGTTTCGTTACATAGGATTTTCTTATATGCTCATAAAAATATTTCATTCGATTTTCGTACTTTGTGCAGAACAGGCACCTTGAAACGATGGCTAGTAGAAAAGATCTAAGCTCTGTTAAACTTGCTAATTTGTTACGAGAGTTTTTTTTCTGAAAATGAATCGGATGGTGTTGGTTAGGTGATTTGCTTTAAGTTAGATTCCGATGAAGACATGAAATTGAGTAAAAGTGCTTGCGAAGAACCTGAAAAAAGTGCAGATGTGTAATCGATCATATTCCAGTAAATTCAAATGTATATGTCACTAGGGATGGTATGGAAAGGATACCTCATAAAAGTAATGTTCCTGCCTGATTTGCGATTTGAAATGTTTTGCGACAAAGCAGTAGTCCAACAAGTTTCACGAAAAATAATGTCAACGCCAGTTTTTTTTATGAAATAAAGGATCACAACATATGATAATTACATGAAATAATATTAAAAAGTCTTAAACTGAGACCCTACTGAACAGTAGTCTTGCAATTATTTAGTTAAAACAATTATTTTATACATTTTATATCGCGGTGTCGAAACGACTTCGGTGGATAATCGAAATACCGGACGTTCTAGTGTTAAGAATGTATACCCCCATAAGAGAGTTCTGTGTACGCCAATGTAATATATTATTAACAATTTATCTCAGTTTATAAGCAAAGTAAAGAAGGCGGAGGCAATCAAAACTCAAACTGGGTGTAACAATTTAAGGGGAGTTGGAAACCTCTCTCTCTCTATACTAACAATGTTAAATTGGCTGTTTTCGATGTACTTTTTCTCAAAATCTGTTTTATGTACATGCTTGAAATTTTTCATACTATTTAAGTACACCTCTCTTATTATACTAAAATGAGATTTTAGCTAATTTTGAATTTTTTAATAAATTGTGAAATATTTTATCAAACATTGCGAAATTGGACCCATTTTTTAATTAAAAAATTTGTAAAAATTAAATTTTTGAGTGTTTTAAAAAAACTCATTTTAGTATATATTCGACATCATTATAAATAATTCATAAAAAATTTACACACCTGTGAACAGTAGTTTCTCAGAAAAGGTACATCGCACATTAAAATTTACATTTTGAGATAAATTGATTTTAATGTATACAGTGAGACTTCTAATCGGCTGGGAAATTAAAAAATAAAAGGCTCAATTTAAAATAAAAGATACATGTTTTGTTTTATATCAATCGTTACACTTTTAAGCAAAAACAAAGTAATTTGTTTACAATTTTCGCCATTAAAATGGGCGTGGCCCAAATTCAACGAATATTTAAAAATACATTTCAAAGGCTTCTAAATACCCTAGAGGTTCAAGTAAGGTATTTTTAGAAAGGTTAAAATCTATACAATTTGAAAATGTAAAAATCTCAAATTGTCAAAAAAATGAGATTTTAGCTTTCCAACACCCCTTAATTAAAAAAAGTGTATTACTTTTTCAAAATTTGTACCATAGAAATTTAAATCATGATTTTATGTTGAAATATTTTAGATTTCTTCATGCTATTTCAGCTTCCCTTTGGCTTAAAAAGAATATAATTTGAAATAGCTAACTAAGTTCCAGGAATATTTATCTTTAGACCACGTCGTTTAGAGGGGGCTGATGCAAGTGTTAAATCGTTCGAGGCTCAAACGTCCTCCTCTTGGTGTGATGTGGTAGTTAGGAGAGGGGGGAACGTCAGCTCAGTTGTCGTCGTCACTTGGCCATATTTTAAAATACTAAGGGCCGTCACGAGTCCTTGTGTTGCTTTGTAGAGTGACGTTAATATAACTTTCACTCATTCCAGGAAAATTTTGGAAAAAAAATAATTATCTAAGTCCAGAAGAAACTTATTGGAATTTTTTTGAAAAATAAACATTTTAAATTATTGGTGAATAAAGTACTTGAGATATTTGAGATTATATGGAAAATGTTTCTATACGAATCTATACAAAATCTATACAAAAATATTGATTTATACGATTTTTCAAAATCATGGTACCGAATATAGTTATTCACCTTAACTATCTCTCTTCATAATTCTTTCTGCAATCCTTCTTACAATTTAAAATTTTTCGAACAAATTCACTTTATATAAAACATATATTCGGCAATTGCACATTAGAAGGGGAATTTCCTTTTACTAAAACTATCCTAACGTCTGCATTTGAAGATGGAAAAAGTATAAAAATAGGTATTTGTATAAACCTAATAAAGAATTAAACAACAGCGTTATATTAAACAGTAAAATACGTAAACGTGTTAAACTAAACAGAGTAAAATGTGTTAACATCTTAAATTAAACAGTAAAAGGTGTTAGCATCTTAAATTAAAAAGTAAAATGTGTTAACATTTTAAATTAAACAGAAAAAATGTGTTAACATCCTAAATTAAAAAGTTAAGTGTGTTAACATCTTAAATTAAACAGTAAAATTGTCAGTTTTTCAACTAAACTTTTTCTTTTAAGATATCCGACAGGGTTCGGAAACAATTTTTTAAAATATAACCTAAATAATCATTTAGTTGTTATTTTTTAATTATGTTGCAAAACTTATGAAAATACAGCAAGAAGAATTTCTTGAAAGCTTATTTTTCAAAATATTGAGAAATTTCTACCAAAATATTACAAAAAATTGCTCTTTTGTAAACAACTCTAATATATATATATATATATATATATATATATATATATATATATATATATATATATATATATATATATATCATAAAAATAAATAAAATGTTTGCAGGAATGCAATTCTTTGACGTTTAACTATGCTTTATACTAAAAAAGCTCAAATTCTGCTGTAAAATTATGAAATACAGGTGTTCAAGATGAAAAAAACCCAGAATTTTCTTAAAAAACTTTTTTTTCATATAAAATTACATAAAAAAATACCTTAATTGAAAAATTACCCTTGGATTTTAGCAGAAAGTATTCATTATATATAATACAAAGAACAAACTCAAAAAATTTCGTAAGAATATTTCAATTACTTTAAGAAATATCACTCTTACCGTTAACGATTATGTTCAAAAATAACATTCTTCACAAAATGCAAAATAAGTTTATATTTGCAATGAAACTTTTTAATGATTTAGGAAGGTTTTAAAATTCTCCAGATTTGTATGGTTTACCTTCCTGAACCTCATGCATCAAACTTTTACAGTTTTGCAGTTTTGAAGATCCTTTCTTTTTTTACGAGACAGTTTCTTATCTGGTTTAGAATGCTTCGTAGAATCAACAATTCTCGTTTTGTCGAGGTACCAAAAATATTCTTTCATTTCAGAACATAATTTCATTCCTAACTTTTGAAGTAGAAGTAATAGACCAGCAAAACCAGAATTAAAAAGTATTATTGCGATATAATTCCTTAAACGATATAATTCCTTCCCTTGCGATATAATTCCTGTTTGCTGCTCAACAAAGTTGTCTTTCGGGATTATACTCCCCACGACTAATTCCTAAGACTTTCATTGCTGTTCTGAGCTTTCCTGTGAAGACATTTTCTTAGGAGATTTTGATCGCAAAGTTCCTTATAAGTCATTTTAATAGAATTAATGACTGAATTTGGAAAGATCCGTTGATATTTCTATCGACGTTTCTCCAAAAATGCTGCTCTCTGGAAATCTCTTCTTTTTTGGCCTCATTGCTCTTGTTTTTGGCATGAAAACTTTAATTTAATTAAAATTAACTATAACTCTACATAAAAATACTAATTAAAAAGTTATAAAGAGATCTAGTTTTGAACACAAATGATAAAAAAATAGCAACTCTTTTAAATCAAAACCAACATTGCAATCAGTTAACTGTTGCTTATTTTAAAGCAAAATATATCTATTAAAACATTTATAAAGTGAAATAAAGTTTACAAAACATAAAAAGAATTCGTTAAATTTTTTTAAATGAATGAGAATCTCATTTTGCCTGTGAAAATCAACCTAAAACTCACACTTCCGGTTTTGATTTGAGCTTACTACCTCTAACAAAAACAGCTATAACTTTTTTTCTGACTCAGAATTAAAAGTACGATAGTTTTAGAAAGCTTATTAAACAGGCTGCAGAAATAGACTATAAAATAGATTTAGATTTTTTAAATGAAAATGGTGATTTTAAACCAGTCGGGGGATACCTTAATTTCCTAATCATCTTCTATTAAGAAATGAAAAAACTGAGAATGTTTGAACATATCTGAATATTATTATACTATGGTACAAACTGTTTCCAAGGATTATGCTGTATACACCAGAGGTCGGAAACCTATGGCAAGCGGTAAAATTCTTTGTGGCACTCTCTGTTACTCTATAAATTTGTCAATTTTTGAGTGGATGGAAGTTGATAAATTTGTAATGGACTTTATTTGACAAATATCTTTAGAATTATGGACATTTACAGGAATTTAAAAAAATCCGAAAGATAGCTCTATAGATTAATCTACAGCTATTTTGTAAATTATTTGAATGTCATTGTAGGATATATTTAATTGCTTGAAGGGGGAAAATTGCATGTAATCTGCTTTCCACTTTTGGTTCTATATATCGAAGTGAACAATTTTTTTTATATGAAAAATTTTCGAGTCTGCAAAGAAGTTAAAAACTAAATGCTTAGAATCGTATCAAATTGAAAATCAGAAATTATGCCCCTGATTTTGTGATATGAAGTACATACATGCACACACACACATACACAGAGAGAGAAAGAGAGCGATGAAAACACTAGGGGTTCACATTAAAATTTTCATTTTATTTTTATTTAACAATAGTGAAGATGAATACTTATATTTTATGATGTCTATTTCTTCTTTTAATATATTGAAAAATACATAATATATACATAACTTTAAGGTATCCGACTACGTTCGGAACCATGATATTGCAAAAGCGTATAAATGGATAATATTTATGATTTTTAGTGTCACTTAGATTAGAAAACGTACAAAAAAATTGTTTTAAGAATATTATTACAATAAAAAATTATTTAAATACAATATTTTGACAAAAAATGAACGTAGAATGACCAAGTTTCAAAACAGTCTTCTTTTATGAAAAATGCTTCTATTATAATGATATTTTGTGTGCCTGTATATAACTCAGACCTCTGTACAGTGCCTGAACTCGAATTTTTGAAACATATAACTTAGAGGTGAATTTATTCATATATTTTACTACAACAGAGGGGAGAAATTTTAAGAAAAAAAACGGCGATAATTATTTCAATGGGTTGTAACTATGAAAATAATGTGAATTTTTTAAAAAAATAGTTCAGACTCTCTGGAGAAGTCTTTAGTTTATTTAAGCAAAATATTATTACTATAGAAGCAATTTTTATAAAAGAACATTTTGAAAAAAGGTTATTCTAAGTTAATTTTTGCCAATATATTGTATTTAAATACTCGTAATTTTATTTTTCTCATAATGTCCTTAAAACAATTTTATACATTTATTCTAATTTAAGTGACATTAAATATGCTGAAAATTTTCCATTTATGCGCTTTTTTAAAATCCGGTTCCGAACGTGGTCGGATACCTTAATTATTTTATTTTTGTTGAAGAAATAGTCATATTTTATGCTGTTTATTTTTATGTTAAGAAATCACTTTTATAATGATTCAAAATTAATGTGTAATAAAAAAAAGTTAACCTAAATTACTGACCTCTATTCTTTAAGTCTGCACACACTATCGCGGGAATCGAATTGATTCAAATATGTCCCACTGTGCTGCACTTTGAATCATATTGGTGGATTGGTTAGGCACGTCACAGCTAAAAGGTTGCCGACCTCTGGTATAAACTGTATATAATAAAAAAATTTATTCTGTAAAACCAAAGATCAAAAATTACAATTTGCTTTGATATATGAAAATAGAACGATTCAGGATCGATAATGAAAACCAATTATTCGCCTACACAAGCTATTAAAATCATACGAGTATAATTAGTAGGTGGAATGCTTGTAAATAGCAATTATAATGTCTTTTCTATTAAGAGTTTCAACAGGAGGGGAAAACTCAACCTACTCATTTTAGGTTTATTTTTGTTGCTTATTATATGTTTACTCTACAGTCATAATGGGTGTAATAAAATGATTATTTATTTTAACGAAAAAAATATATGTTTGTGAAAGGGAAAATGTTATTGTTGTCATGTCGCTGTTTGAGAAGGCGGATAATCTGAAGAGGCGTAAAATGGTAGCAATTACCAACAAAATAAAATTGTTCGTACTAAGGAAGCATAACACAGTGAAGTGATGTGAACTATTTTTTTCTAATTATTATTATTATTTTTGTTCGTGATATCAAATCATGTCATAAATAAAGTATCCTTCATTGCAATGCTAAGCCTATTACTCTCTTATTTAACATTTATAATGCTCTTTACGAGAGTCATCTAAACTATATAGGGAAAAGACACGAATTACCTGTTAAAAATTAAATCATATCGGTTATTATTGGCTCATTGCCCTTAGATGAAATTTTTTTAAATCAAAAATTAAAACAAAAATTTATTTTTATATTCATTATTAAATACTTGTTACCTTAATCTCATGATATAACAATATTTCACTTTATTCTCATAGTTAAGCCAATATTGTATGAATTTTTGATCATTATTACAGCTATTTATAATTAAAACTGTAGCAAATTATCAGTTTTAGTATTGATGCGAAGTTTTTTTTTAACAATTTGAAGTTTACTTAGTTATCTTGATTACTTCATAGCTTCTCTGTTTTAGTAACATTAGTATTAAGGTATCTGACTATGTTTCGAACCGAGATTTTCGAAAAAACATAAATGAATATTTTTTTATTTCGATGAATGATAATTTTATGGAATTAGAATATACTTATAAAATTGTTTAAAGAATATTATTACAATAAAAATTATTTAAATACAATTTTTTTTTTTGCAAACAAGAATAAAATATTCGCAAAATTTTTCTTTTACGGAAATACTTCTATCATAATAATATTTTGCCTACATAGAGCTAAGAATTATCTACAAAACTTGAATTAAGATTTTTGAAAAATTCACATTTTATTTCCATCTTAATGGAGGACTTGGTAATTATCATTGCAGACCGAGGAAGATTCTCCGGGAGCTGGTATCAGGGCGGCATCATTTAGAGGATACCAATTGACAGTGCAATTTGACACCTAGTTTCCTCCCCAGAGGAAGGCAGCTGAGCTCTGATTATGTGAAATTGTGTTAGGAATTTAATTTTGCCGACAACATCCAAGCCAAACAAGCATTCTAGAGATCTTTATCATGTCACATAATCATACGACATGGACGCTGTCAATTTTTTGCAACATGAAAATCTACCGACTTGGGACGAAGTCGAACCCGCAAACGTGGGTGTAAAAGGCTAGTGCTTAACCAACTACGCCACCCAGCCGGCTTATTTTCAATGTTACTATAAAAAAAGTAATAACTATTTTTCGTTAAAATGTTTCTAATCTGATATGTTGAAATACGAATATATAAATCCACTTTTAAATTATATATTTAAAAAAATCTTAGTTCAGACTCAATACAAAAACCTTAGGTGTATTTGGGCAAAATATTATTATCGAAGCATTTCCATAAAAGGCGAATGCTTTGAAGACTTCTCTTTCATTCTTTCTTCATTTTTTTGCCAAAAGAAATTGAATTTGTATAATTTTTTATTATAATATTTCTAAAACAATTTTATATGCATATTCAATTGAAACAAAACATAAAAAAAGTATTCGCTTATACTGCTTTTCAAAATCACGTCTTCGATAGTAATCATATACTTTAAATGTCTCATTTTAGGTTTTACTTTTAAATATTTGTAGAAGAAATTTTTATGAAATTCCCCAGGTCACAAAATAAGGCTAATTGATGTCTTAGCAATTTTCCTTGAATAATCCGTATGTAATGGAAGGAGTATAAAATTAAGTGGACTGTATCATTTTGTAGAAGCTTATTCTTAAAATTTTTTTATACAAAAACTTGTTAAACTATATACAATGAAAGTATATACTATCATGTACATACCAATAATTAGTATACTTAATTTATAAAGAAACTGCAAGAGCAGCCACGCACTCATGCCATTAGTTCAAGGTTCGACGAACCGTGACTCGTGAACCACATGTGGCTATTTATACACTGCTGGCCATCGTAAATGCAGCACCAAGAAAGACAAGAGATAGCACAACAAAATTTATTTTGTAGATAACATGTTGACCAAGTATCAAATGATTAAATTTATAGACTTCTGTGAAGTGTGGTTCTTGCCAGAATCAGTAGCCACACAGAGTAGCCACAATTGTTGGAGATCACCGCTACCACACACCTCGGCATTGATTCAAAGAGACTTTAGATGTGTTCTTGGGGTACATCAGACCAAGCAGCTTCTACACGTTGCCAAAGTGGATCTGGTGTGGCAGTTGGGGTGTAATCTGGGTCAATCGTGGAGCAACCACGGACCACATATTTTCTATCGGCAAAAGATCAGGAGAGCGAGCCGACCAGGGAAGCAATTCAATCTGGTGATTGACGAAGAACCTTTGGACAATGCGTGCCACGTGTGGTCGCGCGTTATCCTGTTAAAATATGGCTGTGGCCAAGCCCTGAAGGTTAGGAAGAACAACTGGCTCCAACACCTCGGAGATGTAGCGCTGGCTGTTTAAAGTACCGGCAAATGCGTACTAGAGGAATGCGAGAGTGATATCCGATACCGCCCCATACCATAATACCCGGTGCAGGAACAGTGTGGCGGTGCATAACACAGCTGTTCAGCATCCTCTCCCCGCGGTGTCTTCAGACTCGAATCCGACCATCGTGGTGCTGCAGAAAGATGCGTGACTCGTCAGTAAAGACAATTTCATTCCATTCTGCAGCCCACATCCTTCTTTTCATTGGTGGCGGATACGTTTGTCGTTCTGCGTCAAGAGTAGACTAAGCAATGGACGTTTTGCGGACAGATCACTCTGCTGTAAACGGCGTCGAATGGTACGCGCAGACACTGAATGATGCGTTACATACTCAATGTGCTGTGCTAAGGTTTATGATGTGACTGAGCGATCCGTCACTGCCATGCGCACAATTTGTCTGTCCTCACTTGAAGTGGAGTAGTGAGGTGGATGCGATCGACCACGTCAGTCCGTCGTACCCCCCCGCATCCAACGGTCACATTTCTGCATTACAGTTGTTTGGTTTCTACACGATTTGGTTTCTACAGTTGTTTGGTTTCGTCTAACACGACTACCGATTTCCCTGAAAGATATTCCACAATCTCGGTAGGCCACTATTCTTCCTCTGTCGAACTCGGATACTTGATCAAAAGCTGATCGCTGTTTTCTACGAGACATAACTGGTCGTTTTTTGAAAAAAACCACAAGAAAAACACAATTGCCGAACTTGAAATCGTCAAAATATCCAAGCCTTAAATAGCGCTTTGAGGTGGGGCCACAGGCGCGCATGTTGTGTGTCTGCACTGAAATTCTAATCATTTGTACATCTCACCTCCGCTAATGCATGTTGTAAATTTCATGTTATTTTCATGCTTCCTTCAGGGTGTTGCATTTACGGTGGCCAGCAGTGTATAAAGGGTTGTGGCTCTTCAGACGTCTTCCTATATGTATTAAAAATAATTACGACTATTTAAAATCAATTTTTCTTTTCTGTTTTTTACAATTATGTATCAAAAACATTTACCTGTATTTACAAATACAGTTGAATATTTAACAGTCTTAAGACAGTTACTTCTGCACATTACATTTTGGTGTGGTGTGGTAGTTAGGAGAGAGTGGGTGTGTGCCAGCTCTGGTGTCGTCCACAGTGCAACGTTAATACAATTGACCATGGTTCAAAATTACGTGGCCCGTCGCCAAAAGACCTCGTGTAGCTGAACAGTGCGACGTTAATATCCAATCAATCAATCAATCTGCATTACATTGTTTTTCATCAACAATGTTTATCGACTGTCAGTGAAAATATTGGAATTATTTCTAACTCATTAAAAGTGCAAGTCATTTGGTGAAAAATGCAAATCCTCTTCTCAAAAAGGTGAACGCGCTTAAAAAATCCGATTAAAGACATTCTTCTGTAAACGGTTATTTGTCATCCAATCTGCAACAACAGAACTACTAGTGTTTTTTAAATTTGAATAACACGTGTTACTAAAACATTTACAACTATATAGTGCGCAGTAAATAAAGGGTTTTGAGTTTTTTTTGTTAGTATTTAGTTTTATTTTCCCAATAATCAGAAGCCAAAATTATTTGACGGCACGTCTCTAAGAAACACTTTCTTAGAAAAAATGGCACGTTGGTTCCTAAAGGTTCGCCACCCCATGTATAGGAGAAGCACTTAAGTCCTCTTCATAATCGGGAAACAAATTCCATACTCCTATCATGCTTATGGGTTACTAAAAAGAGTTTTGAAATGAGTTTTATGTGAAAGAACAATGAAAGTCAACTTCAATTATTCAAGAAAAATCAGAAAAACACCAGCGGTATTATTTATAAGGAAATTATTTCCGGAAATTTAAAAGAGTTAAATTTCCTACAATATGATATTTCGACAATGTCTGCTTTTGCACTGAGCCGCAGAAACAAATATGTCTTACGTATTTCTAAGACATTTTAAAGCAGGGGTGGGCAGACTTTTCCAGAGTACGGTCTACTTCTAATTTTTTCATGGTGTTGCGGTCCATAAAGGTCTACATTTAATATAAATTAATAATAAATACGGAATATGTACTTATCTACAAACTACAAAAAATACACTTTTAAGACAGCGTTTAAAGCAAAACGCAAGATACACAAACATAATAATAATAGCCACAAATATAATAATAGTAACCACAAATAAAATAATATCAAATGATGCATTTGTTACGAAACAATTCAAAATACATTTAAAAATAAAACATGGTCATCTTAATTTAGTGCTCCTAGTCAGTGGCGTAACGGAGAATATTAGGGCCCTCTGCAAAATCGGGTTTAGGGCCCCACCGGATCTTAACAAAGGGTTGCAAAACAATAACGTAACATAGGCGGAAGTAGCGGGGGTGTACGTTTGCCATTGCTCCTAGTTATAATCAGTAGAATACTTAAATACTGCCAGCCATTCTTGAATGTTTCGGTATACATTTACTAATTGTTAATCCTCAGGCGGTCACCTCAGCTTGTCTTGGCGGTCCACCGATCGACCGCGATCGACGCAATGCCCACTTCAGTTTTAAAGGAATGTAAAACAGTTTTTTGAGTAAAATTTTATTTCGGTTTTGTGAAAATAAGTACGGAAATCCTGATCACGACCACTACCGTAGCACACTCTCCGGTGTGCACGTGTAAGCTACCGTAGCACACTCTCCGGTGTGCACGTGTAAGCATATAAATGATTATTTGATATCTAAAGGCCGTATCACACGTATACATTTCAAGCAATTTTTCGTCCAATTCGAGCAATTTTTACTCAGTTGCCATAGCAACCGCTTTAGAGCAATTTCTTGCTAGTGAGCTCAAGAAATTGATTATTCCAGCCAATGAATATCTTAGTTGCTTTGTTAACATTGTGGTATTTGGCATGTCGTTTTGTTTACGGCAACCCTTTTGAAAAATTGCTTGAAATAAGTCCAACCCTTTAGTTGCTTTGCACATTGTTTATTTGGCTCTTCCTTTTTGAAAGTTTGCCAACCCTAGCACTTGATGAATTCCCACAAATCCCCTCCCTCATGTGTATGACCAGGTAGAGGAAAACAAGTACTGATTAAGTCATGCCAAATGCAGGATTATTCCAAAGTGTATTATACCACCCAATAATCCCTCTTCCGATATTTTTTAGAGAATACATGTTGTTTCCCGAGATTTTCTTAGGTCAGGGGTGGCAAAGAATTTTTACGCGGCCCCCACCAAGACAATCTAAAATCCGCTTTAAAACGAGATTTCTTGCCTGTGTCCGATAAATGATTCGGTTTTTACTTTTCACTATTAGGAAGTAAGTGTTTTCACTAAGAAATCATCTGTAAAGTTCTATGGATGAGGTCACAAGATGTTTTTAGGATTTTAAGAAAATTAAACCTAAATTTTAACTTTGCTCTGTTATCCCATTACTGCTCATATTAATACAACACTTGAAGAACAATAGCTCGAATTCATTGACTCGAAGTCAGATCCCAGTGTGAGAAAAATGTTTAAAGCTATGACATTGACTTTTACTAATCTTTGACAGCTGAAAGAGTTCCATGTAAGAAGAAATTCGCGTGAAAATATTTCGTTATATTTTAGTCGACATATATTTGCAAACAATGTTTTTGTCACATGAAGATCAAGAAGCTTAAGGTATCCGACTACGTTCGGAACCGTGATTTGCAAAAGCACATAAATGGATAATTTTCATGATATTTAGTGTCACTTAGATCAGAATATATGCATAAAACTGTTTTAAGGACGTTTTGACAAAAAAATGTTTTTATTTAAATATAATATTTTGGCAAAAAAGTAACTTAGAATAATCTTTTTTCGAAATGTTCTGCTTTTGTGAAAAATGCTTCTATTATAATATTTTGCCTGTATATAGCTCAGACCTCTCTACAGAGACTCAACTAGAATTTTGGAAATATATAACTTGAAAATGGGTTTATTCATATTTTACGACAACAGAGGGGAGAAATTTTAAGAAAAAAACGCGAATAGTTATTTCAATTGATGGTAACTCTGAAAATAATGTGAATTTTTTAAACATTCTAGTTGAGCCTCTGTAGAGAGGTCTCAGCTATATACAGGCCAAATATTATTATAAAAGAACCATTTTTCACTAAAGGAGAACATTTGGAAAAAATATTACTCTAAGTTAATTTTTTGCCAAAATATTGTATTTAAATAAAAAATTTAATCAAAATGTCCTTAAAACAATTTTATGCATGTATTCTAATCTGAGTGACACTAAATATCTAGAAAATTATCCATTTATGCGCTTTTTTAAAATCACAGTTCCGAACGTAGTCGGATACCTTAAATGTAAATTCAAGTTGGCTGTCATAAACTTGCATGTTGAGAGGAGAATTTCAACAAGCAATCGTACAACCGATTTTAAGAAAAATTGTAGAAAAGTATGATAGGGTGCATATGTCTCATTAGACTGATTCTAAAATTAAATGAGCTTACTGCTGTTGACAATATGAAATTAGCAGAATAAATAAATTGAATATAAAACTGCCACTACTTTGTTTAATTTATATTTATATATTTTTTTCATAATGAATGCAATCACTTTGTAAAGTTACGCCTCTCCCTTATCCTCCACACCCACAATGTGGTCCGTGACCCAAAAAAGTTGCTCACCCGTAACTTAGATAAATATGAAAAAGGCTAAAGCGACTGTATTTTCTTATTCTGTATATATCAGAATACCGTTCTCTTGGTTACAATCGAAGGGATGATATTTTGTATTGAATTAATCATTCACGATGCTTCTGCGCTGTATAGTTATTAATTGATTAATTTTTTATTAAGATTGCCTTACGAGCCTACAGTAAAGCTGTTGCCAACGAACCTCATTATTTGCATCAAGGGCCTTAAGGGACTTTTGATGATGTCCACATGAAAAAAAATGTATTTCAAATGTTTGTAAATTGAAATAAAGAATTCATAATAATAAAATATTATAAATTTTTTTTGTCGTGTCCATGGACAATCAGATAATGTCGTGAGATCTCTGAACCGCCTCCGCAAGTCTCGGCGCATCAGCTCTGTAAACAACCTTCGTAGCTCCGAAGCCAGTGGCACCATTCCGAGCCGTATAATATGCGGAGTAAGGGCCGGACATTCTAGGAAGTGGTCTGGCGTTAGTTGGGCCTCGGTGCAGTTCATGCAGGGGATGTAAGTTCTAGTTTTGTCTGATGAGATCTTCATACCTTTAAAATGGCCCGTTCTTAGTCTAGCAATTACGGATGTAAGATTTCTAGAGCAATCAAAATCAACAATGAGGGGGTTTTGTAGCGATGAGGCAGAAGTCTGTAATTTGCGACCGCATTTGCATCTGCAAGCATAATGGTGGGACAAAGTAGGTCATCATTTCTGCCCTCTTTGGCCAGGGAGTCCACACACTCGTTTCCCTCAATGTTTACGTGAGCAGGAATCCATTGCAATAGGCAGGATTTCCCCATAAAATAATTTAATAATAAAAGAGGCAGAAGTTGACTGATAAAAGATATTCGTATTTTTTGAAACATTTAATCAAAGGGGAAGATATCAGATGATAAGGCATTATAGTAGAATTAATTATTTAATCACCAATTAACAAAGAATAGCCTGACACACTGTTGTTTTAATTTATAATGAGTAACTAAAAAAATGTCGTGGTTATTTAATTCATTTTTATGTTTAGTCTTATAGCACCTCCTAAGAAGGAGCCGATGTACGTTAAATCTATTGAGTCCTCAAATTGGTGTGTGAGGTAGTTTGGAGAGTGAGTGCCAGCTCAAGTGTTATCCTCATCACTTGACAGACTCAAGATTACGAGGTCCGTGGCCAATAATCCTCGTGTTGCTTTGTAATTCGACGTTAATATTTATAAGTCTTCCTCACTCACTAGACGTATAGCATAGTTGTCATTAAAAATCTATGGAGTCAAATATTAATACACTACATCAAAACATTAGCCACAAGAATATTATAAGTTTATAAGATTTATGTTTTATTTTTTATATTATTATAACAAACTACTTTAGATGATAAATTCACACCATCCGATAAAAATTTATATATATATATAAATATATATATATATATATATATATATATATATATATATATATATATATATATATATATATATATATATATATATATATATGCATTAAAATGGATATCTTTATATATAAAAATCTTCTGTGCGTGTGTTTGTCACTAAACTCCTCCTAAACGGCTGGACCGATTTCGATGAAATTTTTTGTGTTCGGTTCAAGTAAATTCGAGAATGGTTTAGATTCACAATTTGGTCCGATATCACAATTAGTTAAAAAGATATTAATTAAAAACATTCAAAAAATACAACTTAACATTCACCTGCATTGTTGTAACAACGCTATTGTTATAAACACAAGCAGTATAAAAAATTTTTTAACCAATTCCTACTTAGATCAACCAAGAAAAAATTTATTTTAGCTACATTTTATTAAATAGTTGGAATTAATATAAATATGTATATACATATGACAGAATCACAACATTAAGTGGTAATTAATTTTAATTAATTATCATTAAAGTATCGTATTGTCATTCAAAACAATCGTGTATATAAAATTTCCTTTCAAATGAATAATTTAACACGTGAGAAAAAACCTTTTCAAATTTTGGCATGAGTCGCCAAAAGGGTCGCTAAGTCGCCAACGTGGCTATATTTGTAATTTTTTAAATAATTAGTTTTAATCAATTAACTTTTATTAATTATAATTAAATTATTGTATTGTCATCCAAAATAATCATGTACATTACATTTCAGCTCAATTGAGCACTTTAAAATGTATTTTATTAATGATTGAAAATTCCACCAAGATAAATAAATAAACAAACAAAATAAATATATATAGAGGTCGTGAGCTAATAGTAGGAATTGAAAAAGACGCGTCATGGGCAACATTCTTGAAGCCACTATTTTAATTGGAAAATTTCAAGGTGAAGTTGTACTTCTACCACGGATCCCAATGATTCCTTCAGATTCACCTATACCATTTTAACGTTTACAATTTCCAATTCGCTTGGCATTTGCTATGACTATTAATAAGTCACAAGGTCAAACAATGAAGATTTGTGGCTTAAATTTAGAAAATCCTTACTGTTCTCACGGCCGACTATATGTTGCGTGTTCCAGAGTTGGAAAACCATCGAATTTATTTGTTTATACTCCTCAAGGATTAACCAAAAATATTGTACATCTAATGGCATTAGAATAAATTAAGTTTATGTACAATTTAATAAACATACCTGTTATAAAATAGTTTGAGTCTCAATTTTTTCGCCTTTAATTAAAACAAGTTTAAGTTTTTATTCACACAGCCTTTACATTTAACTTCGCTCATAGTATACTCATACTCACACGCTATCGATTGATTGAATTGTGATAACCGTACATGGCATGACGTTAGGCATTGTAATAACTTTTTAATACAAGTTTTACACAAAACGGTCCAGATTGTTAAAGCTTATTCATAAAAATTTGGAATTTTTTAATTTAAGATGTGTGTACAGGATTTAAGATGTGTGTACAGTCTGTCGGGTCCTCTAGTTATTATATAATACTTGAAATCATTAAAAATTAATTAAAATTTTAAAACATAGTAATTGTTAACTAAACCCTTAATAATCCCCCAGAATATTATAGACCCCTTTAAAAATTTCCATAAATTCCCAATGGGTTTTACTTGGACCATTTTGGAAACCACGACTAGTCTAAATGAAAAGTATAGAGAAGATATTTGTAATAGTACACATATATATAAAAAAACAGAACAAATCTAGTAGTATTCAATATCTAATCTGAAATAAATATGGATAAATTTTCGTAACTGTACAAAAAAAATTCTTTTGATTTAAAAAGGAACTATAAATACTTTTGAATAAAGCAATAATCTTCTCTTAACCATTCGAAATCTCTTTGCTGTTAAACATATTAGTTTTCGAATTAACGTTTCAGAAGGTTCTTTGTCCATTCAAATGTTATTATTTCCTATTCATAAAAGAAATCTCAAAGTTAATCATTAGGCACTTAAATGAAAGGATTTTCAAAGCTCATTTTCGAATAGATTTATTTCGAATTTTTCTTGTCTTTCGAAAAGCAAATTGACTCATCATGACAGCTCAGATTTGTTCTTCCAAAGAATGTGTGTGTGTGTGTTCCTTTTTCAAAACAGAGGTTATTGTTCTTCACGTAAGAAGCAAACAAGTTACCATTTAATTATTCTCTTTCACATACATTAGGAATAACATTAATTCCAACAAGAATCGGAAGTTATTATTAAGTAATTTTTCCAGAAATGAATTACTTTTATTACTGGTTTGCAAAAATCATTTGATTGAAATGCGAGGTTAATTAGCTATTTGTTATAAATTTTTGTTTGATTCAACAATGGACTAAACTCGTGTGACGTCATAGTCACATGATAAATACAAATTACAAATGTGCTTCTAGCCTAAGAGTTCGGACAAATCACTGTTGGCACAATTTTTGCTTTTTAATGAGACTTTCTTTTAAAAAGTGCAAATAGTAATTCTTCGAACATTTGTGATAGGTGGGACTGAAGTATAACATCGTAACACGGGGTATAATTTCGCATAAAAATATGTATAGATTAGTTTTAATTGGGGTGGAGACGAAAGAAAATAATAATTTTGAAAATAAAAAATATTTAATAAAACCTCAGATAGCACAAATAAAAAATCGCAAACCGAAGTTATTTTGATGTAGAAGTTTTCATGAAATCTAACAAAGTAACTCAGATTTTTTTTTCTCCCACAAAATTTCCTTGTAACATAATAGTATTTTTTTTCAATTTCTACAATTAGCTCACACTCTCTATATATTTATTTATTTATTTATCTTGTTGGAATTTTCAATTTTTAATAAAATACATTTTAAAGAACTCAATTGAGCTGAACTTTTATATACATGATTAATTTGGATGACAATACTGTTATTTAATTATAGTTAATAAAAATTAATTGATTAAAACTAATTATTAAAAGAATTACAAATACAGCTACGTTAGCGACTTAGCGACCATTTTGGTGACTTGTGTCAAAACTTGAAAAGATTTTTTTTTCTCATGTCTTAAAGCATTCCGTTGAACTGAAATTTTATTTACATGATTGATTTAGATGACAATACGATACTTTAATGATAATGAATAAAAATTAATTACCACTTAATGTTGTGAATCTATCATATGTATATACATATTTATATTAATTGTAACTACGTAATAAAAAGTAGCTAAAATAAAATTTTTCTTTGTTGATTGAAGTAGGAACTGACTTAATTTTTTATATTACTTATTTACTAATTGTTTTGATGAAAAAATGCGCTCTGCGTTGGAGTCTATATTTTCTAAAATTTGTGTGTGTGTGTGTGTCTAACCCTTTTTTCAATTAAACTGAGCTCTTCAGTCAAATTCCCAACCATCTCATTCAATCTTCTGTTTGAACTGCGTCTAAAGTTATATTACACTTCTCTGCTAATTCACAGATTTTTAGTTTGTATCGAAGTCTTTAATAATGTTAAAGTTACATTCCAAAAATAAAGTTTTCTCTTCTTGTCTGGTGCAGTTAATTCTACTTTCTTTGGATGACATAGCCGTCTCTCAAATTTGAGTAGATATTACACATATGACATACGCAACATATAACAATTATAAGATGTAATAACAAACACATACTCCGTAGGTAAGAAATAAATAACACACAAAATATAAATTATTCTGGCTAAGCATCGATTTCATGCGATACGTCTGAAACTGTACATTAACAAGCACGAAGCGGGGAGTGAGTAATCGAGTTGAAGGAAGGTTCGTTCTGGGTTCCTTCCGTTCCGAATGAAAATGCGAGTACTTAGCGGATCACGCCAAAACGATTGTCTTCGCGTGATGTTGGTACAAGTTCATATAGCTATCACATCACCGCATGCTCCCCTGCCAGCGAATAGGCGAACGAACGATACCATATTCGTGGCGAGCATGTAAGCAGTTGCGTCACTTGGTGGGTTGCGTCATTCATGGGACGGCTTGAGAATTGCGTCATGTGTGTGACTGTTTATTGCGTCATTGTTTGACGACTTCGAGAAGTAATGGCTTATTTTGAGTCAATGTTTGACGGTTTGGTTGCTGTTGCGGTGGATAGATGGCGCCACGACAGCGGCGCGTGAAGGGCGCGGTTCTTAGCACGGCCAGTGTCACCAATGAAGGAAGGTTCGTTCTGGGTACCTTCCGTTCCGAATGAAAATGTGAGTACTTAGCCGATCACGCCAAAACGATCGTCTTCGCGTGATGTTGGTACAAGTTCATATAGCTATCACACCGCCGCAGAGTTGTGTAGCGCTCAAACAAAAGACGAATCGACGAGATTTAAAAATCGCGTAACCCTAGGAACGTGTAAGAAGGGGAAGAAAAAGTCAAGGTATTACTGTATTTGTCAACCATAATAACATGCATAAGTAAACATAATGAATTTGATTTAAAACTATGCTTAATTTAAGAAATTTCTTTAATCTTAAATTCATTTGGATGATTTCTTTTCTTAATATTTGAAATTTTTAACCAATTACAGAAGTTGAAATTTTAAAAATTGAACAACAAGTGCAAGTTTTATATACAGTTTGAATTCAATAGAAAACACGAGATTGTCTTTATCACGTGGCCACCATGCATTTAGCCCAATCGATATTTTAATATTTTATTTTCCGCGAACTGCTAGAAAAGTCTAAAACGCGGTTCTGGAAAAAGAAACGCAATTTCATTTTAAAAAATGTTCGAGAAATGCAATAAAATAGAGCAGTGAAGTTGAGAATTTATGCAACATTAGAACACCTTATTCAAAAAGGAAAGAAAATCGTATAAGGAAAATACGGAAAACACTTTAACAATTAACTGTGGCACCCCCATATAGAAAGAGCGCAACAGTGTGGGTCACAGAAATCGAACGATGACGAGTATACTCGTCAATCACAGAGAAAGAATCGCTGTTAAAACATTGCATCAAAAAGGTAGGTTTATTTTATAAAATTGACAATTTTATTAGTAATACCTACTTGTACAGAGGTCTATGTATGGGGCTATAAAGTCCTTCTTATCGTAAATTTTTATGGATATTAATGCATTTTATTGATCATCGAAATTCCCGAACTGAGAGACCTAAAAACACACTGATTTACTTACTCCTTCACTGGCACAAAGTATTTTTTACTACTAGATACTAAGGCAGAGTTTCTCAAACTGTGGGGCACGACCCCTGGGAGGGCATGATAATCTTACCAGGGGGCGCAAACCCGTCGGAAATAAAAGATTTAAAAAAATTATTAATTTACTGACAGGAATCAAAACAAAATACATTCTGAGATTAAAAAAAAATATACATTTACAATGAAATGATATACTTATGAATGTACCAGTACTGCACAATGTATTTGATAATTAATTAATCGATATTAAATTAAGGTATCCGACTACCCTAAAACCATGATTTTTTCAAAAATCGGAAAATTTTTTTATGATTTTATTTTATAGACCATTTTATTAACTTAATAACAATACCAAGTACTTTATTTTCCCTCCACTAGAACAAAACTACAAGCGTTTTAGTAAAAGCAAATGCCATAACTTTACACAAGTTGTTAAACTTTGAAATGCGTTTTACGCGAAACGTGTTTTTTCGAAAAACTCAAACGGGGACCGCGATTGCTCCAAATGTTTTGAAAATAATTAGCTGAAATTTTTTGCTTGTGTTCTGCATAAAAGTAGAAGTGTTTTGATCTTCAGATTTATCAATAACTGTTTTATTTCAAAATTTGCAGCTCTTTATGTGAATATAGTCAATGTTTTTAAGCAATTTCGTATGACTTAGATAAAGTGCTCTAGTTTTTGTAAAAATTAAAATTTTTCTTATCGTGAAGATCACTTCAAACAGGAATAACAAAGTAACACATCAAAATTGAAAAATTGAGAATTTGTTCGTAAAATCTTTGTAGAGAGCGGGCCCCGTTTATGTAATTTTTCGTACATTTTTACTAGTTTTTTCCCATTTTAATAATAATAATTTTTTTTTCTTTTACCAATTTTAGGATTTTTTTTCTTAAAATATACTATATAAATATAAAAATCACAAAAAGATCTCCATATTTCCTTTTTTAAAAAAAAGTTGTCGCAAGTAGTCGGATACCTTAAGAGCACTAATTTAATTACTAGTAAGCCCATGGGCTTGTACAAAATTATATGCAAAATTTATTACTTATCTTCATAATTTTTATACTGTTTATAATTTTAGTCGTATTTTTTGTAGCTTTAGGGTCAATTATTATTGAACTCAATACATTATTATAGTATGGTGTGGGCGCCATGAAAATTATGATTGAAAATTTGGCCGCAAACATTACAAATTTGATAAGCACTGCTCTAAGGTAGTTATGGAGTAGGTGCTGTAGGGTGTTGATCACGGTCCTCTTATCAGAAATAATCCTTACCTTTTCCAACCCAATAAAATAACTGTATGGCTAATGCCACCTGTCTGACGTAGTCAGATAGAGGTCCACGAAGCTCATCGTGGCATGGGGCTAGAAGTACGCCTGTCGTTGGCCTTGGTTTTGAGCACCACACACGTGACAGTAGGAATTAGCTTGGCGAAATTCCCCGAAGGGAAATATATGGCGATACCATCTATCTCCTCCTCCACAATTTAGGCATGGAACTGAAGGGGAGGGGAATATTCTCCAGTCCCTTGCACTCGTGATTCAGCCCACAAGACTTTCGGACGAACTGATTTAATGAGCACGTACTCCGTGTGTACTGGGAGGGTATTTGGTGGTATCGGGTATCGAACCCAGGCCTTCCGGTCTGGAGTCCGATGCTCTAACTACTAGGCTACCCTTTAGGCAGCCTGGCACTAGTCACTTACCCTGTCATCACATGGTTGTAACATCCAACAATTGGCATTTATACCACTCGATAGCTTGGTAACTTTGGATCAACAGCTATTAAAGAACTCAGCGTGTGGTCGGTGTTCCGCATTTGTCCAATGGCTGACCATACTTAAAGGATTCCTATTATAAATCAGCTTTCCGACTTTAGTTTTGCCTCTTTTAGACTAACATCTAAAAACATTATCACATACATAAATAAATACTTATCGTGAACTTTGATGCTGTTACAGTCGAAGCATACCGGGACGCTCGAGTTCATGTTAAGTTTTTTCATATTTTTTATTTATTTGTTTTACTTCGGCCTGGCCTCAAAATATTCTAAACACCTAAAAATTTGAGAATATGTTTTGTTTGTCTGAAAAATTACAATTTAAATAGTCAAAGGTCACTACTTTTCACTCATGGCATGACGAGTATACTCGTCATGACACAAAATCCTGCAACTTCTCTATGACGAGTATACTCGTCAATCACATTTAACTGATTAAACAACTCACGTTTTTTGGGGGGAACTCTAATTAAATTCAAACCAATGAGAACAAAAAGACGCCAAACGATAATACTCGGGATGAATTTTGTAAGCGATGGATGAAAGAAAAATATTCCGACAAAATTTTCAATAGAAAATAAACAATAATTACTTTATGGAACGAAATAAGAATAAAGTTAATGAACTTGTGTAAGGTATAGGAATTCCAAACCTCTCTCATCAATTTTCTTAAACACATACAAAAACAATTTCTAATTCGCTTAAATATTTGTTCAATGTAAATGCTTTGTTTTCTTTGTAGAATGAAAATATAATCGCGATTTTTTAAAATCGCAAATAACAATGAATATCCTTTTAAAGTATGAAAGTATTTGATTAAATTCTATTACACATATAAAATATCGATTTTATCTTTAAACTAATAAAAAATACTACTTTCATATTTTCCTCGCTTTATCTAAGTGCTTATTCATGCCGTATTTTTTTAAAACGTGAAAGAATTCGAATGTAATAAAATATAGAATTTAATCGGAAGTTCAGACGTCGGTAAATTCAATTCAAATACTCATTATTTGTGAAATACCAAACAATGTACTTTTTAGCGGGTTTTGAAATTCTTTCATCTAACTATTACCCTTTCTACTTTGAAACCTGTAACCTTGCTTACTCAATACTATGAAATGGTTTATTGGAAACTGTAAAAATGATCCTTTTCTATATCAACACGTGTTCTCTATCTATTTCTAAATTATCGAAATGTTTTGAAAAAGATATGCCGAGCAGAACAAAGCGGTAACAACAATCAACTATTAAACTACAGTTGTGTGATAGCAACAGTTCTTTTACTGATGCTACACAATTATTAGTGATAGAATAACATCCGTATATCTTTGGGTTATATAATAATTATATACTAATATTTGAAGAATTAGTATATGGAAAATGCTTTCGTCTTGTCTTAAAATTTTATTTATAAAGGTAACCTTATATATATATATATACTAGCTGGTATACCCGTTCTTCGCACGGGTCAACTGAAAAATTAAACAACACAGATTGAAGATAAAGAAGCTTTTAATGACTTAATTTTAGGCGAATTGCAAATTAAACAAAAAAAGTTTTTTGCATAACTCAGCTAAACAAGAAAAGAAAGAAAAAAAACACCTTTGTTAAATTTTAAGTATGTAGATCTAATAGCTGATAAAAATGATTTTTTTTATTTATAATTCCCCGTAACACTCTTGAGGGTAAATTTTTGAAAATACCTCCCTAAGCTGATCTCTGCTTTGCAAAAGTAACACATTGTTAAAAGTTTTGTGTAAGGAACGCTTAAAATAGTGTAAATAATTTATATCTGAAATTGTAATACATTAATATTACTTTCTGTTGTATTTATTTTACGTTAAAATTGTAATATTCGCAAGCAACGCCGTTTCTTAAATTATGATGGCTATAATGGCGATTCAATGAAAAACACAGCGAAATGATAACGATAGAGTCAAATTGGCAAATGTCTAGCTACTTTCATAGCTCGAGCTTTATTAGAGCTTTGTAAGAACCGCCGTGTAAGGGAGCGATACGCTTTAATGCTTTATCTACCACATTATGATTTACTGCAGTTTTTTTCATGCAATATTTTTTTGGATCACTACATTGAAAATTAAGGGGTATACATAAACGAAATACTCCACTTTGGGAAATTTAATCCGTTAGAGCTAAGAAATTAAAGATATTCCACTGTAAAATTAATTATATACGCCGTTCACTTAAATTAAATAGTCAAATCGTTTTCTAAGGTCTTCATTAACATACACAAAAATAAGACACTTATACCTTTTAACCTTAACTACTTTTTCGAAACAAAAATGACAGTCTTCGCAATCCGCTGAAAACGCTGTCAGCTGAAAGTGTACTTTCTGCTATAAAACTATTCGCCTTCCCCGCTAAAATACTCATCATAGAACCCGTGCTGCCATACACACCTTGGAAGAGTGGATTTCAAAGAATATTCCTGCTAAGTATTGGAAGAATATTCCTTCTAAATTGGTGTGGTGTGGTAATTAGAATAAGAGGAGTGCCAGCTCAGGTGTCGTCCACGTCAATTAACCATGGTTCAAAATTACGTGGTCCGTTGCCAACCCCCTTGTAGCTGAACAGTGCGACGTTAATATCACTCACTCCAAAAAATACAGTACAGTAGTTACAATTATTTTTATACTTAAAAATGCAATATCCGCCTATTGAAATAAAATTATAGCGTTATAATTAACTACTAACCACAAACAAATTATGCAAATATGTCCAAATGATGTAGTATGAAAGACAAAGCTTATCTACTGTAAGTACCAGAAGCAATAAAAGTATTTATTTTGAAAAAGGACCAATTCCTTACTACCAAATGTACAGAATAAAATCATTAAAAAACATTCAAATAAAGAGAGATTTACAACAACCTCTCCTTTCAAGACTTAGTTTTATTCTGAAATAAAAAAAACTGGGATTATGCTGATTACAATAATTAATTAGAAGCGAATACCTTGCGTAGCCAAAACAAAAAGGGTTCTTTCACAAACAAAAAATACAGAGTGTTTTTTTTTTTTTCCAGGTATAGAAGTTTAAGTTGGCATTACTTTCCAAGAAGGCGACCGATTTAACAACTGTCAAGTGATTTATTTTCAGTTTGGTTTGAGAACTCATCATGAATAGACTCACGCCTGAACAACGCTTTCAAATTGTGCAATTTTATTTCGAAAATAATGGTCGATTTTCATAAGCGAATTTTGTTCAGCGATGAAGCGCACTTCTGGTTGAATGACTACGTCAACAAACAAAACTGCCGCATTTGGAGTGAAGCTAATCCACAAGTGTATGTCGAAACACCGTTACATCCAGAAAAACTGACTGTTTGGTGCGCTTTTATGGGCTGGTGGAATCCTTCTTCAAAAACGATGAAGGCCACAACGTTACAGTCAATGGTGATCGGTATAGAGCCATGATTACTAACTTTTTCATTCCTGAACTGAACAATCATAATGTCCAGGAGCTGTGGTTCCAACAAGACGGCGCAACATGTCACACAGCTCGTGCCACAATCGATTTATTGAAAGAAACGTTTGGTGACCGCCTAATTTCACGTTTTGTACCTGTGAATTGGCCTCCAAGATCTTGTGATTTAACACCGCTAGACTATTTTCTGTGCGGCTATGTAAAGTCATTGGTCTATGCGGATAAGCCATAAACGCTTGACCATTTGGAAGACAACATTCGCCGTGTTATTGCCGATATACGACCACAAATGTTGGAAAAAGTCATCGAAAATTGGACGTCCAGATTGGACTACAATCGAGCCAGCCGTGGCAGTCCTATGCCAGAAATCATATTTAAAATATAATGCCACAAGATTATCTTTCGAATAAAAAAAATTCATGTCAATCGAATAATACACTGTTGTTTTATTGCAATTTAAAGTTCTATACCTCTCAAAAAAACACCCTTTAGATATATGCTGACGTGGGCTTTTTTGCAGCGCTCGCCAGAATTGCTTGCAGATAGCAAAATTTTTTCCTACTTACTTGACAAATATCGTTATATTTTGGACACTTCTCACAATATCTTTATAAATTATAGCCTATGTATTAATCTGATGGATAAGCTATATTGCTGTGAAGTTCCATTAAAATCCATTCAGTTGTGTTTGTGTGAAAGACGCCCAAACATCCTCACAAACTTTCGCATTTATAATATATATTAGGATATATATATATTATGGTATATGGAACAGAGAAATGTGTGTGTGTGTGTGTTTTCGTCTTGTCTAGGTGACAAGACGAAATCCATATACTAATTTCTCTGTTCCATATACTAACTAATTCTTCAAATATGAGTATATAACCCAAAGATATACGGATGTTATTCTATTTTTAATAATTATATCGCATCAGTAAAAGAACTGTTGCTATCACACAACTGTAGTTTAATAGTTAATTGTTGTTACCTCTTTGTTTTACTATATATATATATATATAGAGAGAGAGAGAGAGATAAAAGAGAGAAAAGCGACTCACTCACTGACTGACTCACTGACTCACTGACTAATCACGATATCTCCGGAACTATTAAACCTACAGACTTGAAATTTGGTAGGGAGGTTCCCTTCGTGGAGTAGACGTCAGATAAGAACGGATTTTGAAAAGTTCGAACCCCAAGAGGCGTTACGGGGGTTTAAGGGCTGTTATAGACAATTATTTCCATTACTAAACTATTAGATGTACAGTCGTGAAACTTGGCACACAGATTTCTTTCATAAAGTAGAGATTCCCTACAGAATGATTTTTACAAAAATCTACCTCCAAGGGGCGTTGAGGGCGCTTAAGGGGCGTTATACGTAATTATTTCCTTTTTTAAATTATTAGACGTAAAATCTTGAAAATTTGCGTTATAGGCAATTCTCTTTCATTACGTAAAAGTACAGATCCGCTGCAAAATGGGAAAATCGTTTTTGTGAAAATCGACTCCCAAGTGGCGTTGTAGAGAATTGAAAAATGTGTTTTGTCTAAATCGACTCCCAAGTGGCGTTAGAGGCAATTAACTACTTTGTAAAACTATTAGACGTAAAATCTCGAAATTTAGTAAGCTGATTCCATTCAGTGAGTAGAGATCCGCTATAAGATGGGTTTTGTGAAAATCATTTCCTAAGTGGCGTTGCGGGGGCTTAAGGGGCGTTATAGGTAATTATTTCCATTTTTAAACTATTAGACGTACAGTCTTGAAATTTGATAAGCGGATTCCTTTCATATAATACAGATCCCCTACAGAATGGGTTTTGTGAACATCGACCCCAAGTGGCGTTGTGGAGAATTAAGGGGCGTTATAGGCAATTAACTTCTTTTTTAAACTATTAGACGTAAAAGAAATTGAGTAAGTAGATTCCTGAGTAGTGATCTGTCATAAGATGGTATTTGTGAAAATCGTTTCCTAAGTGGCGTTGCGGGGGCTTAAGGGCTGTTATAGATAATTATATCCATTTTTAAACTATTAGATTTACAGTCTTAACATTTGGTAAGCGAATTCTTTTCATGGTGTAGATATCCGCTACAAAATAGTTTTGGGGGAAAATGATCACCAAGAGTCACTGAGGGGGATTAAGGGGCGTAATAGATAAATATTTCCGTTTTTCAACTAATAGAAATACCTGCTTGAAAATTAGAAGGTATGTTCCGTTCATAGAATAAAGTTCCTTTTACAAAGATTTTTGCGAAAACGGACCCCCAAAGAGTTCGGTTGCGAGGGATTAAGGCGTGTTATAGAAAAATTTCTGTTTTTGAATTTAACTCATTTACTTGCAATTTGTTGAGCACTTACCTTAGTTGAATAGAGTTCCATTAAGAATCGATTTTACTGAAATCAACTCCAGGGGGAAGCGGGGACAGTTATTGGGGCTTATTGATAGACAAAATTCCCGTTTTTGAACTGCTAAGACTATAATAATAAAATTTGGTTTGCATGCTTCTTTTGTTGAATTGGAATCCGCTAAGAATGCTGTCAACGAGGTATTGATGATAAAAATTCCGTTTTTGCTCTGTTAGATTTAGACTTGAAATTCAGCACGCATGTTTATTTTATGGAGTAGAGATCCACTGAAAGTTGCTTTGGTGGAAATCCACTTGATTATTAGGTTAAGTGAGCGAAAAAAATCTTTCCACTTCGATTTTAGACATAAATAGAAATTACATATTATAATTTATGTTCTTTTTATATCAAGGGGCGAGAGTGTAACAGCTATAAATATATTTTTCAATACAATCGAATTCTTAATGCTAGATATCAATAATTAATATATATGTAAACAGTATACATATATACAACACCGTGAAATACCCAGTGAAGTGGGTGTGTAACAGCTAGTATATATATATAAGACGCATTTGTTGTCTGTTTGTCTGTTCCCTTATAACTCAAGATCCAGACAATCCAATAACGAGAAATTTGGTACAGGTACACAGAATTACACGAGGAAGGTTCTTAAATAGGTTTGGCTTTCATAATTCTTTCCAAATTTTTTAAAATTTAATTTTTAAGTGATTTTCCAGTGCTATGACGTCATGTGATGTCACGTTTCTCACTAAGTGGACAATTTATACTTTACATGCAGTTTTTCAAGATTATTACATATTTTTACTGTAGCTATGTTAATCGGAGGGAATATTTATTCAGTTTTTCTATTCTTTGATATTTAATAGGATTATTTTTCAAATAAATCATTTTTTTAAGGATTTTTCTTTTAACAACTAAAATTTTTTGTTGTTTTGGCAACATTTACGTATTATCGGGATGTTTATGTGTGTGATTTTGCTTACAAATATTTAGTATTTTTTCGGAGAAATATTTATTTTTTCAGAATGCGAAGGTTAAATCTAAAATTTTTATGATAACGGTATTTCAGTTCTTATTACTGTGATTAACATAAGTATAATATTTCCGTTTTTTTTGTTTTAGATAGTATGAAATTAATAATATTTTGCAATCTTATGTGTCTTTATTTTAACCTTTAAGGGTATACTATTGGCTTCAGTGCATAAAATTGCCTTCCAGAAAATCAAATGTTTATGCCCAAGCAAAAGCAGTGTGTGATTACATATTGGAATAGGCATCAGAGAATGAGCAAAACAGACAAATGGCTTAAGGTATCCACACCTTCGAAGAAAATTTTTTTCAAAACTGTAATATTTCTATTAAAATATTTTTTACGATGAAATATAACTTAAAACTATGAAAATACATTTAATATTTATTACATAAAAAATTTCTTTATTGATTAATGTAAACAAAAATATCCCTTTTCTGTAAATTTGATGATGATCATTATAACATTTTTTAGGGCTGGTACTATTTTCCTCATGATAATCAATTTATTACAATTTTTATCAAGATTCGAGTAAAAGAACATTGAAAATCCTTAAAAAATTATTACGAGCATGATATATACCTTAGTTACTAAAAACATATCAACTATATAATTATGAAAGTAGTATGGGTTCTTTAAATCTATAAAAACAAATAATTTATAAAATTTGAACTAATTTCACAACTTTTTCTGATATTTACGTTTCAGATGTCATCTGTTAAACAAATTCATTTTGAGATAAATCAGAAATAAACTTTGAACTGCAAATTTTAATAATAAAATATTTTTAACACCCTCTTTCTTAAAACATTGATTTTTTTTTTCCTTGTAGCTCTTTACATTTTTTGAATGTCGTTCTGCGTCGATAATTCTATTGATGTCAAGATGTTTGTATGCTTTTTTAAGTAAAATAACCAGGAGTTATATTAAGTTTTTTAAAAATTTCAACACAACCCTTGTATCCATCATTAAATTGGATCACAGCATCCAATGCACCAGATTTTAAAATTTTGAGGCACACGAAAACTTCCTTGGGTACTCTCTGCCATATAACGCCATTTAAACACTCGTTTGAATTTTTGTGTTTTGCCATGCAGGCATTTAGTAAGCAGTTCTTTGGTACACAACTAAATATGGTAGGCTTAATCGTGTTTAGTACTTCATTTGATAAGCCTTTATAAGTGCTGTAGCACCAAATCGATGGGACACTGCCCATGCATCGGTTTCTCGACACTTGATGAGCAATGAAACAAAGCCGCAATAACATTTTGCTGAAGACCGGATAGGTTTCCAGCATTGCTACGAACAGCAATACATAATAGTTTTGCAATCGGTCAATAAAAGAGTCGGTGAGTTTGCCTTTACGAGACAGATTTTTATTTTTAGACTTTAGTTTGCGCAATCTTGCACCTAGTGTTTGAACATGACCAATGCATTCATATTTTGTGACGCTATCCTTCCCATATCAAAGTGGAATAAAGCCCTTAGAGTCCCCGTCACCATAATAATGTGCATATTTAAGGCCTCGTTTGACAATAGAAACAGACTCGTAGCACCAAATCCATTTTTAACGCAGAGCCTTGAAAAATGGCACACGTGATCTGCTGCAAAGTTTCCGACTCAATGCTTCTAGGCATTTTAGAAATCTTTCTGCAGGTGGGACAATATGACGACATTATTTCAATGTCTAAGACACACCCATTCATGGAAGAGTAACCTCTACGCTGCCACGTTCCATCAACTGAAATGCCACATTCAACAATTTTATTTTTAGTAGGATGTAGCACTAACAGTTCAGAAGCTGCTTTTTGCATTGATACTCTGAGTTCACTAACATGAGTTTATCGCGCAGTTTTACGTTCAGAAAAACATTTCCCAATTTGTCTCATAATAACTTGACAGTTTAAAGTTTTCTTTGAACTAGAAAATTGTAAAACCCCTGATTTCGATGACAAACCATATGGAATCTTGCATCTTGCAAAGTTGTAAAAACAAATTTGACTTCCATATCAATTATTCTGTTACCAGTAAGTGGTTTACGTTGATCAAAGTGCTTCAGGTATTTCATTTATAAGTGGCGCCAATGTTGCTATTTTTTTTTTTAATGTTATATGTACTAGTACCTACGTTTAGCATTTTTTCAAATTATTCTGCCAGATTCTAGATAAAAATATAAATAAAAATTGATAATTCTGAAAATAAATTCATATTTTAAAAGTTACTATTGCATATTTAAACGATTTAAAAAATCAGCAAACATTTTTTCTACTTCGCAATGCAGACTTGTACTTCCGGGTTCAAAAAGGTGCTATCGAATGAAACTTAAATCCCCATAACTTAAGTTCTAAATAAGATAGAAACAAAATTTAAACACCATTTTAAAGAAAAAAGTTCATATTTTCAAAAAACATTTAAATCAAAAAATCGAAAAATTTGACGAAAATGACGTTTTGAAGGTGTACGGATACTTAAATACCTGTTGAGGAAGCAGGTAGTCGTAAGATGAATTATTTTTGGTACACAATCGCCAGCGTTATTTTGACATATATGCTGAATTGTGAGTCATGTGCTTCGTTTCATATATGTCGCCAATAGGTTGCGGTTATATGTAAGTACCTTATTTTTTCAAATTATGCTTTTGCATTGATAAAGTTAGTTCAGTTCTTTTTTTTTAGTATTATACTTCATTTTCAATTTATTTTTTGCGTATTTTGTACTTACGTATTATTGCACAATCGCCAACGTTCAATACAACTCGCCACTTTGGCAATCTCAACTTTGTATGCGTTGAATTGGCAATCATGTGCCTCATTTTGTATAATGTCACCAATAGGTTGCGATAATACATAAGTACCTTTAATTCTGTACATTACTATAACATTAGACGGGCAACAACATACCAATTTGGCATGATTTCAAAATCATGCCAAAAATGAGTATGTTGAAGAAGCAGGTAGTCGTAAGATAAATTATTTTTGTTACTTATGTACTATCCTAACAATCTCCAACGTTCAAAATAACTTGCCAAGTTCGCAACCCCGATTTTGCATGTCATATAAAGGGTGTTTTTTAGAGCTATAGAACTTTAAATTGCAATAAAACAACGATGTATTATTCGATTGACATGAATTTTTTTTATTCGAAAGATAATCTTGTGGCATTACATTTTAAATATGATGTCTGGCATAGGACTGCCACGGCTGGCTCGGATGTAGTCTAATCTGGACGTCCAATTTTCGATGACTTTTTCCAACATTTGTGGCCGTATATCGGCAATAACACGGCGAATGTTGTCTTCCAAATGGTCAAGCGTTTATGGCTTATCCGTATAGACCAATGACTTTACATAGCCCCACAGAAATAGTCTAGCGGTGTTAAATCACAAGATCTTGGAGGCCAATTCACAGGTACAAAACGTGAAATTAGGCGGTCACCAAACGTGTCTTTCAATAAGTCGATTGTGGCACGAGTTGTGTGACATGTTGCGCCGTCTTGTTGGAACCACAGCTCCTGGACATCATGATTGTTCAATTCAGGAATGAAAAATTTAGTAATCATGGCTCTATACCGATCACCATTGACTGTAACGTTGTGGCCTTCATCGTTTTTGAAGAAGGATTCCACCAGCCCATAAAGCGCACCAAACAGTCAGTTTTCTGGATGTAACGGTGTTTCGACATACACTTGTGGATTAGCGTCACTCCAAATGCGGCAGTTTTGTTGTTGAAGTAGCCATTCAACCAGAAGTGCGCTTCATCACTAAACAAAATTCGCTTATGAAAATCGGGAACAACGGCAATCTCGTTTTGGGCCCATTCGACGAATCTACGCCTTGCTTGATCATATTTAAAATGTAATGCCACAAGACTATCTTTCGAATAAAAAAAATTCATGTCAATCGAATAATACATCGTTGTTTTATTGCAATTGAAAGTTCTATACCTGTAAAAAAAGACCCTTTATATGCTGAATTGTGAGTCATGTGCTTCGTTTCATATAATGTCGCCAATAGGTGTCGGTTATATGTAAGTACCTTATTTTTTCAAATTATGCTTTTGCATTGATAGAGTTAGTTGAGTTCTTTTTATGTCAGTTAATGTTAGTATTGTACTTCATTTTTGAATTTATTTTTATGCTCGGGATATATATACTTTGGATATTTTTTTTTATTTAGTACTTACGTATTATTGCACAATCGCCAACTTTCAATACAACTCGCCACTTTGGCAATCCCAACTTTGTATGCGTTGAATTGGCAATCATGTGCTTCATTTTGTATAATGTCACCAATAGATTGCGACAATACATAAGTACCTTTATTTCTGTACATTACTATAACATTAGACTGACCACAACACCAATTTGGCGTGATTTCAAAATCATGCCAAAAATGAGTAGCCTACCAATATGAAATTAATATTATGAGTATTATCTTAGCCTGTCTTATCTTTCCCACCACTAATCCTTAATTAATTCAATATATAATTTTTGTTCTTTAATATTTTAGTACTTACATTTATTTTTGGCGTTTATGTACTGCAAATATTTTTTTACACATTGCGATGTCTTAGGCAAAATTAATCAGTGGTATTTTCCTTAAATATGTTTTTATCTGTTTTTGACAATTTTTAAAATTTTGTTTGATGTCTGTCTGAAAGGCAACTAGCAAAATAAATATTTTACAGTATATATATTGTGTTTGTACGAAAATGTTTATACTGATTTAATCAAAATATTGAGCCTTCTTTTATATTTGATATCTTTTTCAAGATTTAATTTTATGTTATAACTATCTATACCTAGCTAAATGTTGCTGTGGCTCAGTCAGCTTTAAAAGACTGGTACACCATAAAATATGCCATGAAGCTTACAAAAGTAATAATACACAAGAATTCAAACAAATCTATATCTATATCTATATCTATATATACATATAAGACGCATTTGTTGTCTATCTGTTTCCTTGTAACTCAAGATCCAGACAATCAAATAACGGGAAATTTGGTACACATTCACAAAATTACATGGGGAAGTTTCTTAAACAGGTTTCGTTCCATCCCAACCTCACTCTGTCCTCCTCCAGTCAAAGAGAGTGCTCCATGTGCATGTTCTGAGACATGGGTTTCTTTTAGAGAAAACTTTACTAAACAAAAGCGGTAAGTAATTTGCAATACTGCTTTGTTGTATTTACTTTACTGCAAGCAAATACTGCAACAAATATCACATTACTTACTACATTCCATTCCATTCCTTCATTCATAGGAATGCATTGTCATTTTTTGCTACCGTCATGCCTATGAGAAAAAGGGGGAGAGTATAGACTTGCAGACACCATGCTTTTCTCATGGGCAGTTGTATGTGGCCTGCTCTAGAGTGGGCAGAGAGGAAAATCTTTTTGCACACACTCCAAATGGAACTGCCAAAAATGTTGTCTATCACATTGCTTTAAGATAAATGTACCCTTTTATTGCATGCAAATAAACAGTTTTGTAAGCTTCTACAGAAAACCTTATTTTAAACCCGGGCAAAGCCGGGTACTTGCAACTAGTATATATATATATATATTGTAATGTAATGACTAGGTAGCGTTTTTATTCACACAGCAAGACATTAAAAGAGTTTACTTTATTCATGTTCTACGTCAATAAATTTTGCAATTCGAGCAGTATAAGGTAAATTATACGCTAATTAGTTTTTTTTCACGTACAGCAAGACATTTCAAGCAATTTTTCGTCCAATTCGAGCAATTTTTACTTTATTCATGCAATTTCTTGCTAGTGAGCTCAAGAAATTGCCCGGAATAAATTTGGAATTCCAGCCAATAGGAATCTTGAGCTCGAGCGGTAAAAAAAAATAAATGGTTGTTTCCGAAGGAGAAAATCGGCGAGTAACATTTCAATACGGTGAAATTGACGTCAGAGCATGTCGTTTTGTTTACGGCAACCCTTCACCCTCAGTAGGAGGAAAAAAAATACAGTCCCGTGTTAAATAATAAAATACAGTCCCGTGTTAAATTGGCTTCACACACGGTTACCTAACCGTTGTATAACCGTTGGGTAGTAGTTTCTCTGGAGGTTGTCGGGCAGTTCCTCCGCATCACAAGATCCTGTAGAACAGTGTTCATAAACATTTTCATTGCCTCGGACCGGTCAACGTTGGATAATTTTGCCACGGCCCGCTGAGGGGAAGGACGTTGATTGTTTATATTTTAAATTGTTTTGTTTTAACAATTTTATTTGAATTGTATATTTAAACGTGCCTTCAGAATAAAATATAGCTACACCAAAAATGAATATAAAGTGATTTAACAAGGAATATGAAATGATTTTCATAAAAAAGTAGCCCAAACCCAAGAAAAATATGCCGCAGTAAATAAAATGGAAATAATTTAATGTTTCTCTTGGGGGGACCGATAGTATTTGATCCGCGGACTGGGGCTTGCTGACCACTGCTCTAGAAGACACCGCTCGTTCTCACTATCCGGTCAGCATGTGAGCCTTTCCTCCCGTGTCTTTCAGCTTTCGTCTCGATCCGAACTCGATCTCTGGTCTCTGCTATCCAATCTCCGCTCTCCCATCTCACCAAAAAATGACCCTTTTAAACTCCAGGGGTTGGTCCACTACACGCCCCTCGTGATTTTTCATTGGCCGGCTCTCTAAAGCCTGCACACGGCCCTCCGACTCATTAGCATCCTAGTTCAGGTGTCGTCCTCGTCACTTGATCATGGTTCAAAATTACGAGGTCCGTCGCCAATAGCCCTTGTGTTACTTTAAAGTGCGATGCTAATGAACACTCATTAACCCTCAGGTTTAACATGCATCTATCCTTCTACAGCAATGCTAACCAACCTTTTTACTGCCGCGAACTGGTTAACGTATGATAATTTTACTGCGGCCAACTGGACGGGTGCGTTGATTGTTTATATTTTAGATTGATTTGGTTGAATAATTTTAATTTAATTGTTTTCAAATATGTCCTCAGTATAAAATAGTTACACCAAAAAGTGAATATAAATTGATTTAACATGGAATAATAAATAATTTCCATAGAAAATCGCACAAACTCGAAGAAATACACCCCAGTAAATAATAGAAAAATAATTTAATGCTCCTTAGGGGGCCCGATGCTATTTGATCCACGGACCTGTACCGGTCCGCGGCCCGGAGGTTGGGGACCACTGTTCTACAAGACGGACTTTTGTTATTGAATCTGAAATCAAAAGAGCAAGTTGACTGATACATTGCTAGCTGCAATCTGGATGCTGTGGACTTCAGGATTCTAATTTGGACTCGGTACAAAAGGCAAGACGTAAATTACACCTTGCTGCTGAATTGAGATCAACCATGAAAATGTTGAGTCAAAAGCTCCAAAAAGATAATTTGTTTCCTAAAGAAACCATTTTTGTAACTTGTTTACGAATTCATCTGAGAGGAAACTATCATTATCGTCTTTATCGATATGAATTTATTGGATCAGATACACTGCGAGTGAGTCCTCGAGCGGGAGCGCCGCCCATTCGAGATTTACGTGCAGTGTTTGCTTTGACAGTTCTTAAATAACATGCTTCGGCGGGATTTCGACAATCCGTTACGAGTGCAGTTAACGATTGTTCGCAGTTATCGGCTGAGGAAATCGCACGCACGCTCGCCTCCACAGAAACCGATCATTTGGGGGTTGGTCCATTTGTCGATGAATTCCTTTCCACCCAGATGGCGCTAATGATAACAAGGTTGCCTGAGAAAGCGGAAGTGTCTGGATGGTAACGCCGGAAACCGGAACGTCCAATTTCAGTGATTTTGCGAGAAATCTTCTAAATCATCTTTTAACACGCTGTTTCGATTGGAGGCGGAATACCAAACAGTTGTCTGAAAAACCTGAGCTGATAACAGATTATTTACACGCTTTTTTGTTACTATGTATTGACGCTTTCTCTTCCATATTGGATACTTACGCGTTTTGAGAGAGAAAAATTTCACGTAAGATATGTATAATATGCCTGGAATTTTTTTAAAATAATGTTAAAAACTTACAAATAGTTTACAATAAAGCTAAGTAGTAGAATAACAATATAATATATCAAGGCTATAATTTTAATTGGATTGTACTTAAGGTATCCGACTACGTTCGGAACCGTGATTTTGAAAAAAGTGTATAAATGGACAATATTTATGATATTTAGTGTCACTTAGATTAGAAAATGTACATAAAATTGTTTTAAGAATAGTATTACAATAAAAAATTATTTAAATACAATATTTTGACAAAAAATGAACATAGAATGACCTATTTTCAAAATATTCTCCCTTTGTGAAAAACGCTTCTATTATAATAATACTTTGCCTGTATATATCTCAGACTTCTGTACAGAGGCTCAACTAGAAGTTTTGAAATATATGACATAGAAGTGGGTTTATCCATGTTTTACGACAACAGAGGGGAGAAATTTTAAGAAAAAAAAAAACGGCGTTAATTATTTCAAATGCTTGTAACTCTGAAAATAATGTGAATTTTTCAAAAATCATAGTTGAGACTCTGTACAGAGGTCTGAGCTATATACAGGCAACATATTATTATAATAGAAGCATTTCTTACAAAAGGAGAACATTTTGAAAAAAGGTTATTCTAAGTGAATTTTTTGCCAAATATTGTACTTAAATAATTTTTTTTTTTATCAAAATGTCCTTAAAACAATTTTATACATGTATTCTAATCCAAGCAACACTAAATATCATGAAAATTATCCATTTATGTACCTTTTAAAATTACAGTTCGAACGTAGTCGGATACCTTAAGAATAGGATATAAGTTTTTAAGTAAAAAAAAAAACATGAAGAGAAAAAATGTAGATGTGTGTAATGTACATGAAATATTAAAGATAAATTTGAAGTTTATAGAACAGTGTAAATCAGCGGTCCTTAAACATTTGATCACCGCCCCCTCCTTTATATATCAGCCCCAATATTTTGAACGCCCTTTCCTGACTCCCAACACATAACTGAGTGATTTAAAGGCTCCTCTATAATTCTGCTTTTGCTACTTATACAGAATTTTAAAACACTTCTTTTGTCCTTTAAGAAAACAGTAAACAGCTAATTAAAAAATATTTCGATGCACAAATTTGATACTAACTGAATTAATAATCTTGATTGAAATAATGTTCTAGTAAAGTTTTTCTTTGAGGCAATTCAGTGACTAGTCTAGGATGGGACGTCTTTCGATTTTCCCAAGAGATCTTTCATCATCTGTAAAAGACGCATAAAAGAGGCATACATATTAGTTTGTCAGGACCCGTGTATTATATCGTGTTAATTGATATTTCTGGTTAACTGTTTTCACGTTAAACGTATTTCACTGTATAATGTTTCTATCCAAACTAGAAATGGTACGTAATGAAAATGCAAATTAGGAAAACCAAGAAAAAGACTTTGTCTACCAGGAGCATATACACTCAGGAACATTGAAAAAAGCGACCCAAGAAGGAAGCTAAGTACAGCGTAATGTGATAAGCAAATGATCCAAGTTTTGTGCCAATACGCATGCTCATACACGCCAAGGTTGCGTTACAATCAGGAAGAGGGTGCTATATAAGCCAGCGCAAATTCGAAGATTCATAAACGTGACGATTACCCACCGATTGTAGGAAGACTTTCGTAAGCGAAACATGCCAGGTAAACGTGCTAGAAGACATTTCTCACAGTTAAGCGAGTTTGAGAGAGGCCTGATCATCGGGATGAAAACTGCACGCTGGTCGACGCGCCGTGTTGCTGGCCACGTGGATCGTTCGGAGTGTGCCGTTAGAAATTGTTGGGAGCAGTGGACACGAGAAGGTACCAAAGCGCAGAAAACCGGGTCTGCAGCGACCAGGAAGACCACGAGGAGAGAGAATCGAAGGATCGTGCGGCAAGCATTTGTGGGCCCCACAGTGACTCGTTCAATGATACGAGCAGACGTAGGCGTAGCAATTGTTCCACAAACAATTTCCAGACACCTTGCAGAAGCAAATCTTAAATCCAAGCGCCCTTTCCGTGCACTCCCTTTAACATCAGAACATCGGCAACTGCGTCTACAGTGGTGCCAAGCCAGATCAATGTGGAATGTCACAGATTGGCAAAAGGTTGTGTTTAGTGATGAATCCCGGGTTTGTTTTGAGGACAGATGATAACCGTGTACGGGTGTGGAGGCGCCCTGGTGAGCGGTACAATTCACCCCTCACTGTTCTACGTCACGCTGCCCGCACAGCTGGTGTAATGGTCTGGGGGCCATAGCCTATGATAGCCGGTCCACTTTAATTATGATGCGTGGAACCTTAACGGGCCAACGTTACGTTGATGATATTCTTCGACCCCATGAAGGACCTTTCCTAAATGGTCTCCCAGGAGCAGTTTTCCAGCAAGATAATGCTCGTCCGCATACAGCAAGAGTTGCTCAAGACATCCTACGTCATTTTCAGACCCTTCCATGGCCGGCTCACTCCCCTATTTGTCCCCTGTAGAGCACGTGTAGGATCAGCTAAAACGTCAGATGCCATCGTGTTACTCTGTACATCATTAAGAGTTGGCTGTTCAAGATTTGTGGTCCCATCTGCCTCAGGACAACATAAGGTGTCTAATCAACTCAATGCCTGGCCGTGTGGCGGCATGTATTGTAGCTGGAATGGTCCAACGCGCCATTGAAGTTGCCCAGTATTTGTGTCGTTGCACACCCTGTATTCGTTTAATTGTCTTGTTTTTGAGATCAAGTGAATCTCTCATCTGTGTCATTATGTGTATTAAATTTCATTTCAATCCGATGCTTTCTTCTTGGGTCACTGTTTTCAATGTTCCTGAGTGTATATACAAATAAAAGTACACTGCTGGACAATTGCTAAGGACGGATCTCAAATTGCTATGTAGCATAACTCAAACGAGACATGAGGCCTAGTAGGATAAAATGTAGTTGCCACACTGTTCAGACATTAGAATAAAGAATATTTATTGTTCTGCAAAGTACAAAAGCTGTGAAACATCTGAAAGGAAAAAAAAAAGTTCATTTGATCTGCGTACGGAGAAATGGAACAATGCATCTAAAAGTCAGCAGGCACCTTAAAGAAAGGTATCAGTACGGGATATGTCCACCGTGGAGTGTGATGCAATATTCCACACGTCGTACCATATTTTGCACAGCATTATCCATCAGCTGTTGAGGCAATTTATCCCATTCCTCTGTGAGTGCACGGATGAGGGTGTTCTTGTTTGTCGGAGGATAGTTTCGACCAGCAACTTGCCTCCCCAAAGCATCCCACACATTTTCAATGGGGTTTAGATCTGGAGAACGCGCTGGCCATACGAGACGTTGAATACCCTCGCTGAGACAATCCTGAACAGCGAGTGTTCGATGACATGTTGCGTTGTCGTCGATAAAAACAAATTTATCACCGACAGCACCACGGAAAAAAGACGAACACGAGGAAGTAGAACTTCATCAATGTATCGTTGGCCCGTCATAGTCCCATTCGCAACCACATGTAGGCGCGTGCGGCCATTGATCATGATGCCGGCCCATACCATGATACTGCATGTCAGATATCGGTCCTTTTCCTGGATATTTTCTGGACGATAAGCAGTACCACTCTCGCGCCAGATCAGTTGGCGTCTACAGTCCGATGACAGACTGAACCTGTCTCATCTGAGAATAGTACGCATGCCCAGTCCTGTTCAGTCCAATTGTGATGCTCACGACACCATTGCAAACGGGCAGTACGGTGCTGTCTGGTCAATGGGACACACACAACAGGTCTGCGTGCGTATAGTCCTCCTCCCCTCAAACGTCTGGCAACAGTTTTACGGGAGATCTGCTTTCCTGAGGCAGCAAGAAACTGATTTGCCACCTGCTGAGCTGTGGTGCGCCTGTTCCTTTTTGCTGATAGGACGATATGTCTGTCTTCTGCCGGCGTCGTACTTCTAACACGACCTCCCCGTGCCGTCTACTACACATTCCAGTAGTTTTAAATGACTTCCACAGCCGTGAAACAACGCTGTGAGCGATGTCGAACTCCCTGGCAACATCTGTTATTTTTGCCCTTCTTCGATCTTTCCAATAATTCGGCCATGCATAAAATCATCTATGTGATGTCGGGAAGACATGCCAAAAATTTTAAGTTCGTCTATTAAATCTTTCCTGCAAAACTTTGACTTGAAACAACAACTGTCCACACGCGTCAAAACCTTTAAAGCTCTTATGAACGCTATCACGTGATGAACAGACGTGGAAAAAAAATTTGCATACTCATACTTCTTCTTACTAATATCCCGCACTTATTCTAATTTTCCACATTTTGCTTCCTTTCATTTTGTGGTTGCTGTGGATGATAGTGTTATCCGTCCTTAGCAATGGTCAAGCAGTGTATATGTAATTTAAACAAGATCTAGTCGTGGCACTCAGAGCTTTTTGATATTGATCAAATCCTCGTTTATTTGTATAACTTTAAGATCAGAACACAGATTTCAGCATCCTGTCCGCTCAAGCGCCAAACGATCGAGTGATGGAATGATTCTTTTTCTGTATTTAAGGGGACTTGGAAAATACCCTAAAAATCACAAACCTATCGTTTTTTATTTTCATTTAATCTTATTCTTTGCATTATTATCTTTCGATTGATATATCACTTGGGCATGTCGGAAAGTTAGAAGTTGAATAAAACTTCATTTGAAAACAAATAAGGCAATTCAGCCACACCCCTTTTAGAAAAAAGGCTGAAAATGCTTTATGATAAAAAATCTATTTTATGAATAGAAATAATAACTATAAAAAAGAATGTGTAGTATTAAAAGCAGAATATTTCCGAGGCAATACAATAATGTATTTTTTCTTCCTTGTGAAATGTGTGCATGTAAAATTTTTAAATTAAGGCATTTTATATTAACAATTTTATATAATTTCAGTTCTTATTCCTGATATATTTTTTTCATACAAATGTAATAGTTTAATATTATAAGAAGAAAAACAGCTAAAAAATTTCTGTCGTAACAGAAAAAATTTTTAAAGTTTTTCTTGAGTTTTCATTTTGTGCAATTAGTACTCTCTAAAAGTTGATCATTTATAAAAATGTGTGGGTTGAAAACATATGGAAATGCAATTATTTTAAAGAAAAACGTATAAGTAATATCTTAAAGTGGTATTTTAAGTTTAATTGTTTAAATAATAATTTTTTTTCAGAATTATAAACTTTAAAGTGGTTTTTCTCAGTTTGTGTTTTTGAAACCTTAGTGCATTCAAAATGCTACTCCTTCGACAATTATTTACCAATCACTTCAATTTTTCCTGCGTGTTAAAAATAAAGCATGTAAATAAAATTAGGGATCCGTTTTGCTATAAACTGAATACTTTTTTAAAAAAATAAAATGTAAGACATGTTGGCTTTTCGTTGATTTTTAGCCTGTATATCAACATTTTATTTTTTTCTAGAAAACGAATGGGGTTATTCTAAAATCGATCCCTAAAGTTGTTAAGAACATCCATAAGAATATTATAGAAAAAATTCCAGGTCAAAAAATTAATTTTTACAATTTAGTAGGATTTTAAAATTTTCTCAATTTTCTTCAAAAATTTAAATTTTTAAAATTGTGTGAATAATATATGAAAAATTTTCATCTGGTAACATTTTCTTGAATAGAAACATTGTATAAAATGTTAAAATATAATTTTTAAATACGTAAATAAAGAAGTTTGCTCAAAAGGGTGCCAAGTCCCCTTAAATACAAGGAAAATATAAAGGGAAAAAACATAATCACAAGTAAGAGGAATATTGGGTTTATTTTAGAAATAGCGTCTGTATTAGAGGGAAAAGTTCCAATCACTCACACAGTATGGCACATATAAGCTGTTAGATTCTTTTACGAGTAATCGCGAATAAACTTGTCAAAATACAGGTGTTTATTTATCCTTGAACACTAAATGAAATGAGACTAGCGTTTTCGAAATAGAGTAATCGTAATTATGATTTATATATAAATAAATAACATTCCCATTTTATAAGTAAATATTAATTTGTTACTACATTACACACATTTTTATGGAGACAGGGCAAGATGAAAAGTGGGGGTATGATAACGAATGTCTTAATTTTTCCGTTTTTCACTAGGTGGAAGAATCAACCGGACACTACAGGCTCTCCTATTGGATGTTCATTAAAGAATAGTATAGAGAAGCTGAAATCACCATTTTTGTGTTAGTTGTGAAGCTTTGATTGCTTACCACTGTCACGATATAACTTTTAAACATGCGTAAATAAGCTATGCTACAGATACAGGCAAGATATATCACTTCTCTTTAATATTTATGAGTAACTTAGTTTAAATACTACCTGTGTGTTACCATGAATAAATGTCAATGAATCATCTTCCTTCATGGCAATGAAAACGAATATTTTTAAACAGACAATCCGGGGCAAGATGACGATCCGAAACACGGTGTCTAGATGAAGAGCTCGTCACCTTGCCCGTGTTTCGAATTTATTAAACTACGTGTTTTTTTTTATTAAATCCTGTAAACCAGTGATTCCCAAAGTGGTCTATATAGACCCCCAGGGGTATATGATGACCAAAAAAGGGGTCTACGTCAGCGGAAAAATAATTTGGGGGCCTATGAGGTGTAAATGGGGGTATTCTACGATGATGGCTGTCATTAAACCAAATCATGCTTTTAATTTTCAAAGAAAATATAGTCAAGTTGAAACCAGATTTTTTCCATTTAATAGATTTATTTACTAACTTTAATGAGGTTACAAGATGACAGCATAAATTTTATTAAAACAAGGGCCATGCCTGCAATTTTGGCTGTGAAAAGACGTACCTGAAGTCAGGAATTATGGAATATCGTGAGAAATTTTTTAATTACTTTTCCTAGTGAGAAGGAGTTTCAGCGTGGTTGACAACTTTCAAAACAAAAAAAAGAAAGAGGGTGGGGGGAATAAGGTCTGGACATTACTAACCGAAGAGATTTATGGTTAAACCTGATACGATTGAGAGAGAGAGAGATTCCAAATGTTGAAAAATTGTTATTGAAACACCAGATTTATTCCTCCTTTTAAAAGCATTTGTTTGCAGCTCAGTTATTTTATGAATTTATTTTTCGCTTCAGTTAGAAATTTAAATCGTTTAAAGTAAGTAGTTCTATACCAGCTGTCAAAAAGACATTTAAATAGTTAAATTTGCAAAAATTGCATATTAGGTAAGCAGAGGTCTACCTCAAACCGAAAACATGGTAAGGGGTCTATGAGACAAACAAGTTTGTAAAACCTCTGCTGTAAACGCTTGTTTGTCTGTGCGTTTGTCCGCTCGACCTTGCGGTTTTATCTCCTCTGGGGCTAAGGGGTGCATTGGATCGGGGAATGTGTCACCAGAAAGGGGGGCGACCAGTGAAAGACATTTCTAAGCGATCCTCTTAGCCCTCCCCTAGCCCCTAAAGAAAAACCCTATCACGCTCAAAAATGAATTACATCAATATCTTCGATTCTAACAGTGCAATTTCTTCATGAACGGTACCATTCGATTGGTTTTTTTGCCTTGGCAACACTTTTCAAAAAGTTTCAGGCTACACCCGCAATGGTAGTGGTAATTAAAATATAGAATAATATTAGTAATCCTCAGACCATGATAGTAGAAAACAAGCATATAAACCCTCCAAAAGTACCAGAACTTACGGCAAATGCGGATTCCGATGCACCAAAGAACCCTGTTCGTGTTTTTTATTTCAAACTATTGCCTTGGCAACACAATATGAGAAATAAAGCAAAAAGGTGAGCTCAAGCATTCTTACAAGTGCCTCCATCAAAGAGAACATAGGGTAAATCAGAAGGAAGAACAGAAAACACTTTAAGAAAAACAGAGAAGAGAAGCTCGTGAAGCTAAAAAGGGAGTACAAAAACTCAAACTAAGTTCCCGTAGGCCTAAGTCTATAAAATCCGGGCCAAACAGTGCAGTTGCATCAACTTTTCAAAGCATGGTGTTCAAAGATGTCCGGCTTGTGATTAGGAATATTGTGACCCTCCAACAGAAGAATGGATCCAGTGCTGTGGCATTACATTTTAAATATGATCAAACAAGGCGTAGATTAGTCGAATGGGCCCAAAACGAGATTGCCGTTGTTCCCAATTTTCATAAGCGAATTTTGTTTAGCGATGAAGCGCACTTCTGGTTGAACGGCTACGTCAACAAACAAAACTGCCGCATTTGGAGTGAAGCTAATCCACAAGTGTATGTCGAAACACCGTTACATCCAGAAAACTGATTGTTTGGTGCGCTTTATGGGCTGGTGGAATCCTTCTTCAAAAACGATGAAGGCCACAACGTTACAGTCAATGGTGATCGGTATAGAGCCATGATTACTAACTTTTTCATTCCTGAATTGAACAATCGTGATGTCCAGGAGCTGTGATTCCAACAAGACGGCGCAACATGTCACACAGCTCGTGCCACAATCGACTTATTGAAAGACACGTTTGGTGACCGCCTAATTTCACGTTTAGGACCTGTGAATTGGCCTCCAAGATCTTGTGATTTAACACCGCTAGACTATTTTCTGTGAGGCTATGTAAAGTCATTGGTCTATGCGGATAAGCCACAAACGCTTGACCATTTGGAAGACAACATTCGCCGTGTTATTGCCGATATACGGCCACAAATGTTGGAAAAAGTCATCGAAAATTGGACGTCCAGATTGGACTACATCCAAGCCAGCCGTGGCAGTCATATGCCAGAAATCATATTTAAAATGTAATGCCACAAGATTATCTTTCGAATAAAAAAAATTCATGTCAATCGAATAATACATCGTTGTTTTATTGCAATTTAAAGTTCTATACCTCTCAAAAAAACACCCTTTACATCACGAAAAAATAAATTTCCTCTCCATACTTTGCATGGCCTACGCGTTTCAGAAACAAAATTACGAGCACTTTCAAAATCCGAGGTTGCTGCACCCAAGGCTGAAATCTGCTTTCAGAATTAAAAGTTCTGAGCCCTTTGGAATGTACACTCCCCAGATGCTTAGGCAGTTTGAAAGGAGGTAATAAGCGCTGAAAAAAATAAGAAAATATTCTTGTAGACATATGGTGTCACACCTCTCTTTCGACTTTTCACCTTTAAAAAACCTAGTAGGTTACGGTAGAAACCTCTTTCAGTCGTAAATCTGCGTAAGGAGAGCCAATAAAGGGTTTTTAGTAGTTATTGACTAGTAGCGATTGTACAGTTTGAACAACTCCGGTAAAGATTTTGAAGAAAGCTTCTGAAAGGAATGTTAAATAAAGCTTGAAAAAAAAACAACTCTGATTTGAAATTTTATTTATTTATTTATTTTTTTTTCTTATTGAAAGGACAATAGAGACATGTTATATGCATTAAGCCTTATGCCTTTTTAGACGTTAAAATTTTCCTTGCCAGATTTTAATGATATTTTGGAATTAAATTTAAATCGTTTTGGCCCATCTTTCCTAAATAAAGCTCCTGTATCAATAACACCTATAGGACAAAAATAATAAAGGGTGTTTTTTTAGAGGTATAGAACTTTAAATTGCAATAAAACAACGATGTATTATTCGATTGACATGAATTTTTTTTATTCGAAAGATAATCTTGTGGCATTACATTTTAAATATGATTTCTGGCATATGACTGCCACGGCTGGCTTGGATGTAGTCCAATCTGGACGTCCAATTTTCGATGACTTTTTCCAACATTTGTGGCCGTATATCGGCAATAACACGGCGAATGTTGTCTTCCAAATGGTCAAGCGTTTGTGGCTTATCCGCATAGACCAATGACTTTACATAGCCTCACAGAAAATAGTCTAGCGGTGTTAAATCACAAGATCTTGGAGGCCAATTCACAGGTCCTAAACGTGAAATTAGGCGGTCACCAAACGTGTCTTTCAATAAGTCGATTGTGGCACGAGCTGTGTGACATGTTGCGCCGTCTTGTTGGAACCACAGCTCCTGGACATCATGATTGTTCAATTCAGGAATGAAAAGTTAGTAATCATGGCTCTATACCGATCACCATTGACTGTAACGTTGTGGCCTTCATCGTTTTTGAAGAAGGATTCCACCAGCCCATAAAGCGCACCAAACAGTCAGTTTTTCTGGATGTAACGGTGTTTCGACATACACTTGTGGATAGCTTCACTCCAAATGCGGCAGTTTTGTTTGTTGACGTAGCCATTCAACCAGAAGTGCGCTTCATCGCTAAACAAAATTCGCTTATGAAAATCGACCATTATTTTCGAAATAAAATTGCACAATTTGAAAGCGTTGTTTAGGCGTGAGTCTATTCATGATGAATTGCCAAACCAAACTGAGAATAAATCACTTGACAGCTGTTAAATCGGTCGCCATCTAGGAAAGTAATGCCAACTTAAACTTCTATACCTGGAAAAAAACACTCTGTAGTTATTGACTAGTAGCGATTGTACAGTTTGAACAACTCGGTTAAAGATTTTGAAGAAAGCTTTCGAAATGAATGTTAAATAAAGCTTGACAAAAAAACCCTCTTATTTGAAATTGTATTTATTTATTTTTTTTTCTTATTGAAAGGACAATAGACATGTTATATGCATTAAGCCTTATGCCTTTTGAGACGTTAAAATTTTCTTTGCCAGATTTTAATGACATTTTGGAATTAAATTTAAATCGTTTTGGCCCATCTTTCCCAAATAAAGCTCCTGTATCAATAAAACCTATAGGACAAAAATAATACAATAACATAAGAATTCCGTAAACCCACGGTTTGAAGGGTTAAGTCTTATAATACTTATACACTAGATTTATCTAACTCAGATTTCATGTGACATGAAATAACAAGAGTGAAGACAACTACATATACATAGTAAACTAACCATGAATAAAAAATAAAAAATTGATTTTAGCCACACATTGCGTAATATACAGTACTGTTGTTGTTGTATAACTATTACGAATTAAACAAAAAACCACCATTTTACAGAAACTCCTAGCAAATTTTCCTTTTGGCAAGAAAGCTCATTTTTTGTAGGGATTATAGTTGGCAATGTAATGTGTTAAATTTATGATGGTCACATGATACACGCGCTCACGTGCTCTTCACTGAATTCAAAACGGACAGTAAACTAATTGTACTTGTTGTTCTATTAGTAAAACTGAGATAAAACTTCAAATTTCAAAATTGGGTAAAATATTCTAAAGTTATTAAAAAAATTCTTCAAAAAGATTTTAAAATAAAAAAAAAATTGTTTTATGTATGCACTTTTAAATAAAACTCATTTTGTATTTGCATTTGTACTTTATGAACGTTATTATTTACTTTTTAACAGAAAGTTTCAGCAAAGAATAAAAGTTGGCAACAATGAAGTGTATGAACTGAGATTATACCATAAAATCCTGAGTATAAGGCTCACTTTTAGCACAAAAAATAAAATCAAAATTTTCGAGTGCGCATTATACTCAGAGTATAAAAATGATAACTTAAAAAGGATGATCATAGAAAAAATTTAGACTTCTACATAGATCGAAATACTGTTTATTTAAAAGAACAAGCACTCCTTATAAACTTAAAGGGTTGTAATTCTAGAAGTATAATATTTTTTTCTAAAGTTTGGAATAATACCTCGAATAAATGACTTCAAAACATAAAAGTATTGCGCACGTACATTTCAGGTTTTTTCATAAAAGAAAAGATACGCCGGATTTTATAGTAGCTGGAAACACGTAACTGTTTTCATTAAGTAACTATGACGTCACATGAATTTTTGAACTGATTGGCTGGAAACACGTGGTTGCCATCATCATGTAACTATGAAATCACTCGAATTTAGCCCATTGGATAGAAACATGTGATTACATTTATCTTGTGACTATGTCGTTGCATGAATTTAAGTCAATATCCAGAAAAAATCTTATATAAAACCGAAAGAAACATCTATATTGTCGTTGATTGTTTTCACCATCAATAAACTTATTTTTCAAAAATGTGCCAATGAGAAATTTTTTGAAGCTCATATCAGATAGAAGAAAAGAGGCTCTTACAAAAAATTAAATGTTTTTTTTTTTGGCTATTGATTGGTGGATTGACTCTTAATATACATGTAAAATCTGAATCCAAGGAAAATGATTGAAAATTGCGTCACATTAGAATTTCGAGGCAATTGTGAAGTTGCCACTTTTTCTCAACTTTTGAAATATTTCTTTTAAATTTAACCTTTTTATCTAAACAAATCTTGGACAGCAGATTGATTAGGAATGTAAAATGAACTAAATAACTTTTAAAAATCATTCTTTTCATTTAATTTCAAATTTTTGCAATATTAAAAATATGTGGAAAAGCTTGATATTTTTCCTTATAGACAGATATGACATCAATAAATAAAAAGTGTTTAATTACAGAATAAATTTGATAATACTTTTAATTAATTATTTAAAATTTTAAAAGAACGAAAAATTTTTTTTTTTCATTTATTATTTTATAATACGTATTATAAATTTGATTTATCGTTTGCCTTATATAAGATGTTTATTATATTGAGTTCAGTAAATACATTATATCTTAGTTTTTATTTAGGAATCGTCTGCTTCGATTAATTGTGTTTTTGAAATTGGCATCGTTTGCTATTTTTATAAATAGAAAAAGTTTTGTATTTCGAAGGTTTATATAAGCTTTTGTTTTGCATGAATTACGTCATAGTGTTACACTGACTTTTTTATTAATTTTTTACGAACTTATTCTCTTATTTAAATTATGTCTACAGAAAAAAATACTTAAAATGAAAAACGAGAAAATAAAATCTTTTAAATAAGGCATCCATAAATCAGTGTCTGTCTAAGGAAGAATAGGTAAATATTTGATAACTTTCACTTTATATATGTCTTTCAAAAAAGGTAATGCAGTTTTTGCATATCATATGCACTTACATTTGATTGGATTTATGTAAAATATGTTTTATAAGCAATGATATTATTTAAATTTTATTTGATTTAAAATTATTCAGTATAATTTCCGAATCTTATTCTGATCTTTAAAACTGGCGATGCATGCGCGTTTGAGAAAATTGTTATCGAATTCATCGTCAGATTTACCAAAACAATTCAAGACTATGTCAAATTTCCTTACGAGTGTTTAACCTTTTGTAAAATAATTTAAAAATTACCGTCTAAAAATTTATTTTTATCGAACTAATTTGATATCGGTACGCTATGGATTTTTTCGCCAATTAGTTGTATCTCGCCACAACTTGGTAAAATTTTACATGTTAATGCGATAACATTGGACTGACTACCAAAGATCTGTTAGGCGCGATTCCAAAATCACACCAAAAACGAGTAGTGTACCGATATTAAATCAGATCCGTTTTGTACATTTAATGCTTTATTAAGATTTTTGTGATTTATTTTTATCTTTTCATTTAAATTATTTATATGGTAGAACGACAAAACTTGAATGTGATTTGTCATTATTGCTGATATGTGCTCGAAGATTTGTTTTTTTCTTATTAAAAATCATTAAATGAATATAGAGAAAATGCATGCTTTTAGTCACTTTTCCGGTAGAACAAGCGAAGCTGTATAATATGTTGTTCTATTTGAATTAGAACATTAACGATTATTATTTTAATCACATGCGGTTGAATACCCCAGATATAAATGCAATTGCGTAATTTCAATTCGTATGGAAGCTGCTGACATGCTAGCGAATTGTTCTTGTAGAAACAAGTCTTTATTTATTGGAATTCAAAATAATAAAGTTGTCTTGGAATTTCGCTTCGAGATATACAAATTAATGGGAATTAAAACTTCAATACTTGTTAAGACGATTGTTTTTAAACTACTAATTTCTTTATGACAAAATTATTTTTCGTTCTTCGTGTTTTTAAAAACAATGCAAAATTGCTTCTTTAAATAACATATATAAAAATCTCGAATTTTCATAAGATATAGAAATATTAAACAATAAAGAAAAGCTATTTCTCTTTGAAAAAAATATATTTATTTAAAATCAATTTGATTTAAGTTCTCTAATTAATTGTGAAACTTAGCAAAATATGTGGGAGACAACAAGGGGTTTGATAAACTTATAGTAGAAAAGTTTTTGCTACAGATAAGTTTGACGATGATATTCAGAAGGAAAGAGTTTTTGTTTTACTTTCACAGTTCAACAGTTTCGGTTCTCATTATGAACATTTTATATAACTATTACCTAAGAAAAAGTATATGATGAATTTATCCTGATTTTCTTATTAACTACCTTTCGATTGCTCTGTCATAAAAATAAACTTTTTTTGGTCAGAAATTTGGTGGTGTCAGCTGAACGTTTTCTATCACATTTGAAACAGAAACATTTTTTTTTTTTTTTTTTTTTTGAGTATTCTTGTTATAAAAAATATCGTCAGTACCTAGGAGACTGTTGATTAAGGAAATATTTATGGGTTTATTTTTTAAATCTTAATCATCCAATAGAAGCATAAAGGAAATGAAAACTGAATTCGATTGATATTTATTTATTTATTAATAAATTTACAATTTTCCTTATAAATATATATTTTTATACCCTTCTTTATAATAAGAGCAAATATATGACATCAAGTATAACCTAAACTGGAAGTACTATTTGTGTTGAATTGAGAGAAAAGAATTTTTTTTCTTCTTTGTGGTGAACAATGGACAAATTTTATGACTGTCACTTGATACATACATTCAAGTGTTCTCCACTGAATTCAAAACTGATGATAGACTTGTACATGTTGATCTGCTTCTAAAATTTAGATAAAATTTAAAATTTAATAATCACGGGTAAATATGTGCAAATGGAGAGATTATTCAGTTTTTCAAAGTTAAATAAAAATTATATTATATACGTATTTTTTAAATTAAGTCAATTTTGTTTACCTATGTGCATTATTATTGTTGACAAATATATATGCTTTTAAAGAGGAAGTTTATGTAGGAAGCAAAAGTTGGTAACACAGCGAAGTGCATGAATTGATTCACAGGAAACACATGATTGCATTTATCATGTGACTATGACGTCACATGAATTTAGCCTTTTAAATAATGGTATATAATTTGTAGGACGAAAAAGTAAAATGTTGCCCAAAGGCTATATCATCGAAATTGTTATCAGTATTTTGTATTGGTCCATTTTTTAAAATCTATGAATAAATGTATGTGGATAACAATTCAAATTTATTGAATATTTAATTAATATACGTGTTTTTAGAAAAGTATGTAAATTTTATTTTAATTTTGTATAATATAACATTTATTTTTAAGTTCTATCTACTAAAAGTGATTTGGATGTTTCACTATTAAAAATTCTTTTTATTGCATTTCTTTAAAAATAAAAATAAACATTGCTTTTTTTTAAAAAACAAAATTCAATTGAGGTTCAGTCACTCATTGCACAATATAATTATGATGAACATTTACTTTCAATAAAGTCCCATTATGTGCAATTCATGCACATAAATAAGAAGCATTATTCTCATTATTTCACTTTAAACACTTTACTTGGGCGCCTCTTTTGTAACAAACGTTTGTAATTTATGTTTGCTCTGTATAAAGGGCTTGTTAATTTTCGTAGATTTGTCAGGTTTTTAGTAATTACCCCCCCCCTCCATTACACAAATTATGCACTCAAAAATGTGTAAATCCAATCCATGTGAATTCTTCGTCATACTCAAATTAAGAACTTTAACGGGCTAAGCTGATAACTGTCGAGCGATAAATGAAATCACGTGTTATCTAATGAATTGAAAACTGACATTAGATTTATACTTGTTTTTCTGTAGCAAAATTTAGCCAAATTTGGGTAAACATATTCAAGTTCTTCAATCCTTCAAAAGTTTTTCAAAATTTAAAAAAAATATCATTGTATTATACGAGTATTTCTAAATTAAGTGCATTTGGTTTTCCTATGTTCGCGCGTTATTTTTGATGATAAATATATATCTTTTTTTTAAAAAAATGTATCTGAAAAATGAAAATTTGGCATGAACTAATTGGTTGGAAACAGTGTTTGCTTTTATCAGGTGATTGTGACATCGCATGGATTTATGAACTGATTGGCTGAAAACACGTGATTGTATTTATCATATGACTATGATGCCATACGTATTTACCTCGCTTAATTCTAACCTTTTAGTTCTGACTAAAGTATTTATTATTTTTTTCTATTATAACTGTTTAAATTTATTATCCCAAAAATATGTTTTATTTGGAGAAGTGAATAAAAATCCTTCTTTTAAGACTATCTTCGACTAATGTTAAAGAATAGGGGCCGAATTCGGAATATTTTTTCAGATATAAAAGTACTGAAACATTAATATTATGTTCTGGCTACACTATTCTGTAGATAATCATTTATTTTATCATACTACTCATTTTTATCCGAGTTGACACATTTTTTTTCTTTTATAAAATGGGCTTTTCAATTTGTTTCCTATACCGTAATGCTAAATGAGCTATTCCTTCACATATTAAAGGGAAAACTAATTATTTGTGAAATATTTTGAAATTTTAAAAATACTATATTCTAAACAAATGCACAAGTTACAATGTCACAAATTTTTATAAAGAGGCATTTTTTCTGTCTGAAAATTTGCTCCTCGTCAAGTTCAGGCTCTCCTACGTATGGCGGAAAAGCCTTAGGAGATTTCTCAAGGATTTTTTTCTTCGATGCCTTTAAATAACTGTTTTAAAATAACTTTATGTGTTAATTTAATTTTTTTATTCTTAAACTTTTTCAGAATTTGTAATTTTAGTTTGTTTATTGGAGTTATTGATTTTATAAATGAGGTTTCTTTAAAAAGACAACCATGACCTACTAGTCTATAGGCATGTGTAGTTTGTGACCCTTAATTTTAAAAATGTGTTTTATGGTATTAATACCTTTTTTAAGGTATCCGACTACGTTTGAAACCGTGATTTTAAAAAAGCGCATAAATGGATAATTTTCGTGATATTTAGTGTCACTCAGATTAGAACCCATGCATAAAATGGTTTTAAGGACATTTTGACAAAAAAATTATTTAAATACAATATTTCAGCAAAAATTAACTTAGAATAACTTTTTTCAAAATGTTCTCCATTTGTGAAAAATGCTTCTATTATAATAATACTTTGCCTGTATATAGCTCAGATCTCTGTACAGAGGCTCAACTATGATTTTTGAAAAATTTACATTATTTTCAGAGTCACAACCAATTGAAATAGCTATCGGCATTTTTTTCTTAAAATTTCTCCCCTCTGTTGTCGTAAAACATGAATAAACCCACTTCTAAATTATGTATTTCAAAAGTTCTAGTTGAGCCTCTGTAGAGAGAGGTATGAGCTATATACAGGCAAAATATTATTATAATAGAACCATTTTTCACAAAAGGAGAACATTTGAAAAAAAGAATTATTCTAAATGAATTTTTTGCCAAAATATTGTATTTAATAAATTTTTTTTTCAAAATGTTCTTAAAACACTTTTATGCATATATTCTAATCTAAGTGACACTAAAAATCGTAGTCGGATACCTTAAGAGTTGTAGTATGTAACTAATTACTGGAAATTTCATTTTTACCGGAAAATAGCTAATTTTAGTGCGTAGTTTGTGCAGTGCATTTCCTTTATTTTCATATCGCTGACACTAACCCAAAAGAAATTTAAGTAAAACAGAATATTTAAAATCAAGGATATATGAAAGCGCTGTGCTCCAATTAGCTTTCCTTTTAACATGCCTTCATATACTTTGTGTAATTGACTACCAACACTCTAAAAGAAAGGATGTACTCTATCTGATTTATTTCTTAAAAAAAACTTTTGTCTTCGTGATGACATTTATAAAGAAAAGTTTTAATTTTTTCATAGAAAACAGGCGTGTTGCTGAAATAGTAAAGAGATAGCTACCGGAAACAAAAAGAAAATAGACTTCGTGTATTTGATAATTAACTTACACCACAACTTCCTTGAAAGGTCTTTAAGAGAGACTATCTCCTCCCTCTAGCTAACGAGATTCATTCTTGTATCACGAACAACAACAGGAAAATGTATTCACCGTAATAAAAGGCTTTTAAACAAATGAGCTGAAGGCCACTCTTCAATTTGCTGTTCATTAAATCCGATAAAAAACTCTGAATGATTTGAATGGACTTAAATGGTGTGAATACAGGGACTGTCAGCTACCTGGCATGAACTAGAAAACTAATGAATTACTGTGAATAGAGTTAGATGGTGGATTCTATGCCCCTTCGGAGAATAAAAGGGCTGTGGCTTAATCAGCGACGAGTTAATTAACTTATTCCTAAAATAAATTTATTTGCTGTTTTTGTTTTGTTTGGTTATTATGCTAATGGTTTTTTGATCCATTGTAAAAACACGCGGGATTAAATCTCATCTTAGAAATTGGATACTCATTAAAAAAGTCAGTAAATGAATTTTTTTTAAGGAAAATAGAAAATTGGGAACAAAATACTCACAGTGATAAAAATAAAATAGAATTTTTGTTTCTAAAAATAATTTTAAAAAATCAATAAATTTAGTGGTTTTTTTTTAATAAATTCGGACTTGGCTTATTTTATAGAAACTGATTTGAAAAAAAAACAATATTGTTTTAATTTCCCCTTTTTATAAACTGTGTAATAAGTTATTCTGTGTGGTGTTCATCAGTGGTCCTTATACTGTGAGTCCAGGAACCCCGGGGATTCACAGTACGTTTCCAGGGTATCCACGAAAGTCTCTTATTTAATGTTAAGGTTTCTCTCTTTCACATATACTCAAAAATGGCCATCCTAAACTAGATCACTAAATTTCCCCCAATGAAAAAACTACTAGAACGTTTTCAGCTCTTCTTTATCTTAAAAGAAAGTAATTTATATAAAGTTCCTACTTTGGTCAAAAAAACAAAATTTAATTTTAATTACTTTTTATTAAAAAATAACAATTTTTTTAAATATGTATATGCATATGACAGAATCACAATATTAAGTGGCAAAATGGAAAGCGATTTTCCTTGCAATTTTTCATTTTCCTTTCTATTTATGGCGTTGAACTGTTATATTTGTTTAATACTATTTATTTGTAAATTAAATTTAATTATTCCAATAAAATAGTATAGTAAAAAGAAATCTCATTCCCAGTAATTAGGCTATCCTAGGTGGTATTCGAACCCACAACATTTGAATTATAGAAGTCCCACGTGCTATCCAGTACGCTACAGGGGCACATCGAGGGATTTTCCTTTTTATATATGACGTTGAACTATTATTTTTGTTTGTTACTATTAATTAATTAATTAATATTTAAAAAACTGTACTATCATGAAGTGTCATCTACTGCAAGTTTAAAAAAATGTATTTGAACTTGAGTGGATGAATAAAAAGTATTTTATTAACAATTTGAACAAGATATATATGTATATATATATATATATATATATATATATACATATATATTGTAATTGAATAAGTACAGAAACCGTCGGTGGAAAGCGTAATCGGAATTGAGACCGCAGATTTTAAATGATACACCTGATACAACAGCACTTCTAAAAGAAACGCAGCACCACCCTTTTTATCATTAATAATTTCAATGAATACAGTTAAAGGCATTATTTATTTATTTGTAATTAATACGTTGTAATATTTATAACTAGATGTGCTAATTATTTTCTTAAAGAGATAAGAATTTGTGTATAAGTAGCAGGGGCAGTCTTAGAATTATTGGTGAACTTTTAAATCCCCCAGCCATGTGTTGGTAGTCAGAAAAAGGTGTTCAAAATCTTGGGGTCCGCAGTGTCAGGCTGATACATAAAAAGGGTCAGTGAAAATGGAAAGTTTAGGAACCGCTAGTATATACAATGTATCGATTTTAGGAATTTTTATGGTTTTTAGTTTCTCTTGGGAATTTAGCTAAAACATTGAACTGCATTTGCACCTATTCCTTCGTCTTATACCTTTTGTTCAAATGTATAACTTCAAAATTCAACAAAGAAAAAGAAAGAATCAACAATCAGAGCACCATTTATTTTATTACGAGATCGTATGAAACAGTTTACAAAATATTTAGTGCTAATATTTTCAATAAACCTTTAAAGGAAAAGAAAGTAATTAATTTTTAACACATATTTTATTACTAAACACAATATCAATAACTATTGACGAAAATGTAACAAGTAAGCGTAGATGATACAGAAAACAATATTTAAATTTTGTCTTCAATAATTTATTCGTTAAAAATGCTGTGAGATATTTTATTACATGACTGCATACTATTAAATCAGTCATTTACTTTTATAGTTGCATACTTTGGATCTAGGCAATATAATAAGTTTTCATTGATGTTGAATGATACATATACTTGATACAAAATATATACGAAAAAGAAATCCAGTTTACACATTGCAGAATACCTGTCTTTGATCTTAACAAAAATATGATTTTTGTTCACAAATGTTTTGTCAAAAGTCACAGTCAGATCAGTGCAGCAGTGGTCCTACGAACAAGTATTTAAGAATAAAAACATATATTCGAAAAATTGATCACAGGACTTTTGGTTTCAGCTTCACACCATACAAAAACCGTGAGCATTCAACAACCCTCGAAAAATTCGGATAATTTGAGTGAGAAAATTATACAGCATCTAAAATCTAAGCATTATAATAAATTATGTGACAAAACAAAGTTCTGAGACTGGCAGATCTTTTAATGATTGCTCTTAGTTACTGGCTAAAAAAAGTTCAAAGTCTTGTTAAGTTATCAAAATCCACTGATTCAACTGAAAAAGCTCAATTTCTTCAAATAACACTTATATAATTATTACACTGACATTTTTGACATTAGTCAGTGTATTCCTGAATATTCAGTAGCCAGGTGAAATCATTTCAAAAGTAACAGCACAAATAAAGTCATTTTTTTCTGCCATAAATCTTCATGACGTGTTCAATGATATTTAATAAATAAGAGAAAAAATAATAGGGTCCATATTTAAAAATCGATGCTGTTTGTCAAAGAAAGCACCGAGATATTTCGTTATGAGACCTTTTTGATTGTAAAAACATTCCATTTGAGCAAGATTCTAAAATTCTTCACGAATATATCAATGTCCTGCAAAAATATTTAACTGGCAAGGTCGCTTCAAAGGTAGTTTAATGATTGCTCTTTTATATATATTCCTACGGGTTTACCATTAGATACAAACTTCAAGGGCAATTGGATGATTTTCGAAGAAGCATGTGGAAGCAAGTCAATAAACTGCGGACTTTTCTTGGGCAATACGTGGAACACTTTTTGGGGTCTGCCGTTATTCAATAGCTGCAAAGGCAGCCTGTAGATACTAGACATGGAAGGCTTTCCCATTGAAATCGGAGGAATGAAGAAACTGTGAAAACTTTGCATGGGAGGAAGCGTAGGAACAAAAGGGTTGATGAAATGAATTGGAGAACTTCCTTTCATCAAACGACGTTCACCTCGTTTGATGAATTGAATTGAAGAACTGCCTAGTATTGAGGGACGTCCTCCTCGGTGGATGACTGACTTCTGCGAGCTGTAGTGTTTTATCTTGAAAGGAGCACAATCGAATGGTAAGATGTTACACAGGAAAATGACTGCCACCACCACAGTGATTATCTGCCAGCACCTGGAAAACAAAATTCGTGTATTAGAAATGTATTTTCATTTTACACATATATGAATAAATCGAGAATTTACATTACAATATTATAATATGGAATTAGTCACAGCATCTACGAATGCCCAATAGAAATGAGCCTGGCAATATTAATTGATAATCGAGAGAGAGAGAAAGCAATTTAATTAAAAGGAATTTGATTAAAGTATCCGACTACGTTTTTGGAACCGTGATTTTAAAAAAGTGCATAAATGGATAATTTTCATGATATGTAGTGTCTCTTAGATTAGAATACATGTATAAAACTGTTTTAAGGACATTTTGACAAAAAAAATTATTTAAATACAATATTTCGGCAAAAAATTAACTTAGAATAACTTTTTTCAAAATGTTCTTCATTTGTGAAAAATGCTTCTATTATAATAATATTTTGCCTGTATATAGCTCAGATCTCTGTACAGAGGCTCAACTATGATTTTTGAAAAATTTACTGTATTTTCAGAGTCACAACCAATTGAAATAACTATCAGCGTTTTTTTTTTCTTAAAATCTCTCCCCTCTGTTGTCGTAAAACATGGATAAACCCACCTCTAAGCTATATATTTCAAAAATTCTTGTTGAGCCTCTGTACAAAGGTCTCATCTATATACAAGTAAAATATTATTATAATAGAAGCATTTTTCACAAAAGGAGAATATTTTGAAATTAGTCATTCTGTGTTCACTTTTTTGTCAAAATATTGTACTTAAATAATTTTTTACTGTAATACTATTCCCAAAACAATTTATATACATTTTCTAATCTAAGTGACACTAAATATCATAAATATTATTCATTTATACGCTCTTGCAAAATCATGGTTCCGAACGTAGTCGGAGTGAGTGAGTTAATATTAACGTCGCACTGTTCAGTTACACGAGGGCTTTTGGCGACTTACCACGTAATTCTGAAATGGTTCTGTGTGTGTGAAAACCAACGGGAGGACGTTTCGCTCTCGACAGATTTAACGTGCATCGCTGCCCTACACGGCGGGTCTTTTTAAAATATGGTTGGATACCTTAAGATGGCTGCATTAGGTGAAAAGGAATGTTCTGAAAATAAGTTTCGTCATTTTTTTAAAATAGAAGATGGTGCATTAGGTGAAAAAAAAGCAATCGTCATAAGAAACTACATCCGTTGCTGCTTCAACGACGGAGGAACCGTCAGCGTAGGAGAAGTAACGAATTTGCAGAGAATCTTGAAAGAGATCAGCAGCAGACCGGCGCACCCGAGGTTAATCGAGTACAAATCACGAAAGAAGGCAGACGTGTGCTAACAAGTTAATCTCTAACGTAAGTGCGTGCTGTAAACGGGAACGTAGGACTAATGTGTCCGTTATCAATGAACTCCTACAAACCGTGTATGGTGAAGAGGCCATGTCTCGTCTAATGATTGGTCGCTGGTGTTGCATGTTCAGTGAAGGAAGGCAGACTGAGGAAGATGGCCGAAGTAGGGACTCCTCCACATACACGAAAGAAAACTTTTTATTGTAACAATTTTTAGTAATTCCTTTTTTTATGAAATATATATATTGCTTAAATCTTCTCAAAATTTAAAAATTAAAAACATTATTTATTGCTTTTCGTACAAAAGACTTTAACAATATACTGAACAGCGTATTGATAGGCTTTGATTTATTTGACGAATGGTACGTCGTGCTCAGTGGCTAACGTCAACAGTAGGAGGTCGGTAACCTATGGCACGCTTGCCACATGTGGCACGCGGTATAATTCTCAGTGGCACTCAGCACTACTTTAGAAATTTGTCGATTTTTAGTGGATGTAAGTTGATAAATTAGTAATGAAACCTATATGACAAACATCTTCAGAATTATGGACATTTACGTATAATTAGGAAAAATTCTGAAAAATAACTCTTGAGATAAATTTACATCTATTTTGTAAATTATTGAATATCATTACTGGAGAGATTTAGTGAAAATTGTATGTACTCTCCTTTCCGCTTTTGGTTCTATATATCTAAATAAAAAATCTTTCCTCATATGAAAATGTTTTGAATCCACAAAGAAATTGTTTAACAACTTAATGTTCATAATCATGTCAAATTGAAAAGTCACAAACTATATGCCTGATTTTGCGATATGAAAGTAGAGCGATACAAGCACTAAGATCGCATTAAAAATATTATTATCTTTTTATTTAACTACTAGCGGTTTCGACAAACGTTATCCTGTACCTACGTCTTAAATCCAAAAATTACAAACTTTTTGAATAAGTTGTAACAATCTGGACCGTTTTGATGAAATTTTTTATAAAGAATGTTATTACAATACCTGACATCGTCACATGTACAGTTACCACAATTCGACCTATCGATGGCATTTGAGTATGTATTTACTATGAACTAAGTTCAGTGGCGCACACAAGGGGAGGGGGGTCCTGGGGGTCCGGACCCTCCCCAAAGCCCTTGATATTTTTTCCGATTGATTATAATTCTAAGTATGTAGTACGTAAAATTTAATTAAGTATTTGTTATTAATTATTAATTTTATTAATTAATACTAATTATGTATTCAATAATTAGTTTCTTACTGTGTTTTTTTCCCCAATCGACAATCAAAAGGAGCAAGAATACAAGAATGGTGAACTTTCGACCCCGGACACCCCCGCCTTGAAAAATTCCTGTGTACGCTACTGACTAAGTTGAATATAGAAGCTATTCTGAATAGAAACTTAAACTTGTTTTAATTAAAGGGTAAAAAAGATCAAACTTGAGCTATTTTTATAACAGGTATATTTTCTTAATGCACAAAAAGTACATTTATCGTAATGCCATTGAATGTACAATATTTTTGATTAATCCTTGAGGAGTATAAACAAACAAATGCGATGGTTTGCCAAACCTCGGACATGCAACATATAATTGGCCGCGCGAAAAGCAAGGGTTTTCTAAATCTAAACCACAAATTGCCATTGTTTGACCTTGTGACTTATTAATGGTCATTACTAATGCCAAGCGAATTGGAAATTGTAAGAATTTGAATGGGTAGATGAGTCTGAAAGAATCATTGGGATGTGTGGTAGAAGTACAACTTCACTTTGAAGTTTGCCGCTCAAAAAAGTGGCCTCAAGAATATTGCCCATGATTTTTTTATGAACAAACACGCACCCTTACATAATTTTGGCGTATTTTTAACTAATTGCGACATCGGACCGAATTGTGAATCTAAATAATTCTCGAATCTACTTGCACTAACAAAAAAAATATCATCTAAATCGGACCAACCGTTTAGGAGTTCAGTCACATACACACCACAGAAGAATTATATATATACAGATTATTTGAAAAGATATTAATTAAAAACGCTAAAAATCATGATTCGTCAATATTTTTGTAACAATGAAGACCCAGTTTGGCTGAAAATCGATTTTCGACGCTAACTTACGTCATTTTTTTATAACAATAACGTTGTTACAACAATGTAGGTGAATATTGAGTTGAATGTTTTTAATTAATATCTTTTTAACTAATTGCGATATCGGACCGAATTGTGAAACTAAACCATTCTCGAATCCACTGGAACAGACGCAAAAAATTTCATCAAAGTTGGTCCAGCCATTTAGGAGGAGTTTGGTCACATACACACGCACAGAAGATTTTTATATGTAAAGATAATGAAATGAGATACATATATTTTTTGTCGTCTATTTTTAATTTTAAGGAGAAATATGTTTAAAAATACATAATATATCTACAATTTTAATTTTTTTAAACCTTTGTAGAAGACATAGTTATATTTTATGCTGTACATTCCTATGTTAAGAAGTATCATTTAATGATGCAAAATTAATAAATATATGTTAAAACTGTAAATCTATATTATTGACCTCTATTCTGTAACTTTGCATGCGCTATCTCGGGAATCAAATTGTTTCAAAAATGCCCTACTGTGTGGTCCGCTGAATCATATTAGCTTGGCAAGCCACAGCTAAAAGGTTACCGACCCCAGGTCTACAAGAACAATGATACAAATTGTAAGCAGATGACTATACTACCGCGATCTGTACACGCTGGTCGTAATAAACAATGTTAAGCAGAAATACTTTAATCGTCACTATGTTTCATATAATCACTCAACATTAGGGGTCTCATTTTAAAATCCAAATAACTCCTAAAAATTAAAGCTAAAATTCACGATGTTTAAAATTTTGGCTAATTTTATGATGAAAAGTCAGTCATTAAAAATATATTTTGTAATGTACCAATTCTTTTTAATAATTAACCACGAGGCTTTTTGATGTTATGTGTGTGTTGTTAGTTCTACTGTTACCAATCGCATCATTGGCATGCAATTACGTATTGGTTTACCTTCGATTCTCTCTTTCTTTAAAGTGAGAATCAAGGTCAAGGTTCATCTCAACTCGGAAACTATTTCAAACGTTTAATAACTCACTTTCGTTTATTTTCAACGCATGATAGATTAAGAATGTGTATCGTTTTTCATACAGTTGTTTACTGAAATCCTCTAACTTCGCTCCTTTTTTATTTAAATCGCTCGCAAATCATCAGTTTATTTTATATACATAAACTTTATATTTTACACTTTATAATTCGTGCGTATTATTACTCAGTAGATGTTAAAAAAGAAACGAGTGTGAAGAATAAACCTTTTCATGCCGCCAAGATTATAATTAAATAGCCGAGAAATGTTTTTATAAAGAAGTCTATTGTAAAGAAACTGAAGGTCAAAGTACTTGGAAATTATTTTAAAAATAAAGAAAACAATAATTTACATGAGTGGTTAACTACCAAATCTCCAAGATGAAAAGAAATTCGTCATACTTTTATACATAAAAAATTATATCTCAACTTTAAAGCTGCTTGTATTCCCGCAGCTAATAATTATCGGATTATATATTTCTGATCATAAATCATTTCTTGCTCTTTTTTTACAGACGCTGAAAAAGCAAACTAAAATAAACTTTTATAAAAAGTTTTTGATTTCCTAAGAGAAATATAGTAAAATAATCGTTCGGCAATCGGGTAACATAAACATTCTGCGAAATTGATAAATATAACTTTGGTGTAGTTTCAAAACCCAAGCAATCGGAAAAATCAACAAAATGACGCAATAAAAATACACTCGGGTTCAGCGATCTACCAGGATATGTTGAAAAATAACAACCAGAGGAAATTAAATAGCATGTGGTGGGAAGGGGAATGAGTGATAGTTTGGGTTTCGATGGAAGTTTTCTTCTGGGATATTGATGTGTGTGTGTTTTTTGTAATATTTTTTTTTCACCCTTTGCTTTCACACCTAAGAATTTAGTTGTTCTGGAAGAGGTGCTAAGTTGCCTGCGGGAAACGTTTCGTAAGGCCAATGATTAGAATTCGTGTACTCCTTTGTGGTGAACAGAATTGCAAGGTGTGATTTTTTTTTTTTTTTACGTGTGATTGATTTCGGTGTCAAGATTGCTTCCTGAACTACCGAGCAAAGCTACCACCTAATTAAGGAATCAATAAGTACAACAAATAAAAGATTTTTTTTAAAAAAATACGCACCCCCTTAGGACCTTTAGTCTTCCTGAACTCATCTCAATTTCCTTTTTTGGTAATCGACTGAAGACTTTCCCTAAACATTTTCTAACTGTATTTATATTATCTGGAATAATTTACAATAATAAATTCCCTATTGAGTATCTTGTTCTAAATTTTCCATATCATTATGAGATAGTAATTTGTAATAAATTTTCCTTATGACTAGGTACTTTTAACTAGATGTGGGTGAGATACTAGGTACTTTTAACTAGTTTGTTACCTTTTGTCAAACTTATCTGTTAAAATAGCTACCTTTTTAATTAATTTTTGTTTATAGTTTTAAAATAAAATATATATATATATATAACAAATAATATACTATTTAATTTTTCTGAAAAAGTTCGTAATTGTTCAATATTTAATATGTACGTTGATTAACTATTTATCCAAGTCACGCTTGCGCCTAACACGCGGGCTGTCGGTGTTATGCCAAAAAAGTAAAAAAAAAAAAAAAAATTCAACTCCCTTAACCCTTTATCTACCGACGGTACTAATAAGTACCAGCCACTTTAAAATTACATAGAATAACCATTTTTACGAATGCTCTAGCGATACTTGGCAGGAAGGTTCTTTTAAATTCCCTCTTCCAAGATATATGACAGCACGGGTTCTATGATATTTTAGCGAGAAAGGCGAATAGTTTTATAGCAGAAATTATGTTTTCAGCTGACGGTGTTTTCAACGGATAGCGATGATTGTCATTAGTGTTCCAAAAAAAAATGTCAACATTTACGTGTTTTATTTTTTTCATTGCATTTTAATATTGTATTCATTGATTGTTAAGATCTTAGAAAAGGATTTCATTATTCATTTTAAATGAACAGTGTGTATAATTAATTTTACAGCTGAATATCTTTAATTAATTAATTAGCTCTAACTAATTAAATTTCCCAAAGTTGAGTAGTTTGTTTATGTATATCCCTCAATTTTCAATGTAGTGATTCAAAAAACAATATTGCAGGAAAAAACTGCAGCAAATCCTAATGCGGTAGATAAAGGATCTAAAGGCCTAGATTTATAAACCTGCCCCCCCCCTGGTAACAACTACTCTCGCATGCAGAATTTGTTGAGGAAAAATTCTTTCTTGTACAGAAGTCTACAGAAAAATTTTAAGAGAATTTGATATATAGGTAAGTTTATAAACAGATCTTGTTTAACATGGATTACATAGTTTCATCGTATTACATTATTTACAGCAGGGGTGTCCAACACGCGGCCCTCGGGCTGTATGTGGCCCACCAGTACGTAAGTTACGGCTCGCCGACTCTTTTTTAAAAAATTTTAAATATCAGATTTTTAAAGTTTTTTCATTTTGAAATTTATTCGAGGGGAAATATATATATATGTATATATAAATCTACAATGTATTTGCATATTACCTGTTCTTTTATTAAAATAAATCCCTTTTGATAATAGAACTGTCCTTTAGATTAAAATAGATTTATATTTTATCAAACGGTTACAGTTGATTTTTTTTATAATAAATTACTTTTTTAATAAATTCCGTATTGCATTATGCATATCCTTTACTACGGATGGTACATGATTCTCTGTTTGTGCAACTTTCATCTTTCCTCCTCCTTCTCTGTTTGGAGTGCCCAAAAAGCAAGAGTCAGTCATAGATGTTCTTTAAAGTTTAAAAAAAATATATTCAGGATGGTTAGATAAAGGGCAACGTATACTTAAAATGACAGCACTGTCAAATTTCAACAATGAGTAACGAACGATCAATTCAAAAGGAACACCGTAATTTTCAAGAAAATGACAACTGTAATATTTTAAACATTATTTGATGATTGCATTATTATATTACATAAACACTATTATATTATCTATGTTTGTATACATGAAAAATAATGAAATCAATAATAATAATTCATTCTGTTTTAAATTTTCACTCAATAAATGTTATTTTGCTTGATATTAAAGGTACTTATAAAAGGTATTAAAGATTTTTCTGTGCGGCTCGCGAGATTATAATGTTTTTCCGAAGTGGCCCTCAAGGACATTTGGGTTGGATACCCCTGATTTACAGCATATACACATAAAGCTCACAATTTTTTTGAAAAAATAAGGAAGAAAAGTTTATATAAATCCAGTACACAGAAAAAATGCAAATTCAACATTTGGTACAAAATATGTAGAAATAGTCAAACCTGCTTACCAAAGAACAGGAGCAATAGATTGTCACACACGCACATCAAAAATTGCATCTTCAATTTATTATAAAGAGTGTTTTTTTTCAGGTATAGAAGTTTAAGTTGGCATTACTTTCCAAGATGGCGACCGATTTAACAGCTGTCAAGTGATTTATTCTCAGTTTGGTTTGGCAATTCATCAAAACGATCATCAAGCAAGGCGTAGATTCGTCGAATGGGCCCAGAACGAGATTGCCGTTGTTCCCGATTTTCATAAGCGAATTTTGTTTAGCGATGAAGCGCACTTCTGGTTGAATGGCTATGTCAGCAAACAAAACTGCCGCATTTGGAGTGAAGCTAATCCACAAGTGTATGTCGAAACACCGTTAACATCCAGAAAACTGACTGTTTGGTGCGCTTTATGGGCTGGTGAAATCATTGGTCCGTACTTCTTCAAAAACGATGAAGGTCACAACGTTACAGTCAATGGTGATCGGTATAGAGCCATGATTACTAACTTTTTCATTCCTGAATTGAACAATCATGATGTCCAGGAGCTGTGGTTCCAACAAGACGACGCAACATGTCACACAGCTCGTGCCACAATCCATTTATTGAAAAACACGTTTGGTGAGCGCCTAATTTCGCGTTTTGGACCTGTGAATTGGCCTGCAAGATCTTGTGATTTAACACCGCTAGACTATTTTCTGTGGGGCTATGTAAAGTTATTGGTCTATGCGGATAAGCCACAAACGCTTGACCATTCGGAAGACAACATTCGCCGTGCTATTGCCGATATACGGCCGCAAATGTTGGAAAAAGTCATCGAAAATTGGACTACATTGAGCTACATGGCCAGTCTGGCAGTCCTATGCCAGAAATCATATTTAAGTGTAATGCCACAAGATTATCTTTCGAATAAAAAAAATCCATGTCAATCGAATAATACATCGTTGTTTTATTGCAATTTAAAGTTATATACCTCTAAAAAACACCCTTTAGAATTAAAATCTCTGCTAAGAAAAGATAGTTCTGTGTACTGATATTATTAAATAAATGGCAAAAAAACTGATCTTTTGCTATTTTAAAACAAGAAGTTCAAATGGGTATTTGAATCATTAATTAATGAGCTGGACCATAGTTTAAGGGATGTATTTAAGAGCTCAGTAATGATATTTTTTTATAAAAATGCAATGGAACACAGAGTGGTCCCGCATCCTCAATATATGTACAAAGCCAATTAAGATTAGTTTTGAATTTAAATCTGTGTAAATATAATGGAAAAGGGTCATAGTTATTTAAAAATAGAATCATGTACCTAGAAAAAGGGTTAATATTAATATTAGAGGTTGATTAGTATTTTTTAACTCGATAGCCTGTTTTAAAATGAGTCCAAAAACTCTCCCAGTCGTCAATTACTTTAAAAAAAATTTAAAACGTAGGAGCAAGCGGAAGCACCACTTAGCCGTTGTAACATTGAGTGTATGCTGGTAACGTAGGGTTATCTTCCCAATGAAAAGGCCGTTTTAAACCAAAATCGGTTTATTATTTTCTCACACGTTTACAGTTCACAGTTAAAACACAGAAAATATATTTAAATTATTAAAACTATACATTTTCCGACGTTCTCATGAAGAACTCGTCCCGCCTTTTTTCTTTCTTCTGCTACATGTTGCCATTCTGCACTAGTCGATCGCGGTCACCCGGTGGACCGCCGAGACATTTTGGGGGGATCGCCTGAAGATTAGACGTTAGTAAATATATACCGGAATATTCAAAATTAGCTGATAGTATGCAGACTAAGTCTTCCACTGATTATAACTATGAGTACTAATTTTAGATAAAAATGTTTTACTTTTTAATGTATTTGGAATTATTTCGTAACTAATCCATCATTTGATATTTTTATATTTATGGCTATTGTATTATTACGTATAAATATTGCGGTTTGCTTTAAAAGGAGTCTTAAAAGCGTAAGTTTATTTTATTGTAGTTATGTAGGTAAGTACATATTCCTTATACTTATTATTAAGTTTAAAAATATCAAATTTTTTGTTTATTATACTGCACAAGATAGATACTGAAGAGAGACTTTCAGCATAAATATGAATTCTAATATTATTAGATACCCCCCACCAGACAGAGAACCCAATTGAGGATAGCTTCGCCTAAAAATAATGTCATGTTTTGAATTTAAAAAGTTTAAACTTAGGAAGATTTGTAACGAGGCTTTATCGCGCTTTTTACTAATCCTCTTGGAAAATCTTTGGGGCCAAAATGGCATTTCATTCCAACCAACTCTAGAAGAAAACGCGATATACAGATTAGGGAATGATTATATATATTGGAGCTTTGGCATTCGCGGGGAGATAGACTAGAGGTCAGCCGGAAGGCGAAGAGTATTATAGAAGCCATATAGAAGTCGGTTAGAAGCCAGAAACTTTCATAGTAGTCGGTTCAAGTCGGGAATAAGATATATAGAAGATATAAAGCTTGGTAACTGTTCACCGTGTGATATCGGTAAGCGATAGATTATTAAACTTTAATTATAGAGCAGACTCTAGTTAGTTAAGGAATCGGTTATAAATAAAGATTAGGAGGTTAATTTATTATAAAGATACTGAATAGTATTTAGTGCGCCATTTGCTAAGAATTGTTAATTGCGTCATATCACTCCTGATCTCGTTTTCCTCTAAAACTTGTGTTACATTGCTTAATACATATTGAGATAATATAAACTAGCTTTATTATGGAAGGTTCGAGTGGTCAATCCTTTATTCCTACAAATCTAGGTCACGTGGATGAAGACATGATACCCCCGGGCCGGGGGTAGAGAAGGCTATCCAGAGAAGGCTATTGGCAAGGAGCCTTCTAGATTTGAACTATGGTCAAGAGACGTGGTCAACACTTGAGCTGACACCTCCCTCTCCAAGATTTACACTCCGCGAACGAAAAGAATATCAATCTCGATGGATTTTGTGTGCATTAGTTCCTCTAAATGGAAGGTCTTCAGAAGGATTGGGATTTGGGCCTCATACAGTGACTCGAAAGAAACAATTCCATCCGCAAATTAGTTTCTTAGTTTATTTCCAAAGCTAGATCATTATTTTTCACACCGTTAGAATGAAAATACCGGTATATTCTTTTTATCCATGCAGATAACATTTGGAAATGTTAATTTTGTGCTGTGAATAACTCATATAATAAGTGGGTTGGTCTCTTAATTCAATGCATGCATCGCTTTTCAAAATCAAACACGTAATTTATTTCTGTAGAACATAAAAATGTAATTCAATTTCGGCAGTTGTGTGTTTTAGACGCTCCCGTGAAGAATAAATCTAAGTCAATATGATATTTTAAGAGATAATATTTATTGCATTAATTTTCCTTTTGTCCTTAGATAGTTGGAACTTCTTGATATTTAGTTTGCTTATAATGGAATAATAATAGTGAACAAGGACATTTTTTACAAGCGATAACATCTCGCAGAAGACGACTTTCAATCTTAGCTGATTATCATTTTTTCGATCACTGTGATTGTCAGAACGTTTTGGAGACAAATTAGAATAGAAGCATTCGATAATTTTATGTTTGAAAAAAAAAAAATGTCTTTTTAAACGTTATTATCTTCCAAACTTTTGTTTTACCCTGCAAAAATACATTTGCAAATTGGAGTATTTGAGGTATATAAATTAGGAATATGAGTTAAAATGTTTGTTGATATAAAAAAATCTTATTCGAAAACAATCGTTTTGAAAAATTATAATAATGCGAATAGCATTAATTAATAAAAAGAACAAAAAAGTTCATATTTGATAAAAACACGTGCACATTTTGCTCAACCTTTATCAGAGTGGACAGATTTTTATTTATTTTTATTTTATAAATATCAATGCTGAAAAATAATTACCTGCGTGAATATTTAGTTCTAAATGGTACAAGCATGCTTAAGTATATTTCAGAAAGTATTGGAATAATTATTTATAAATGTCGCATTATAAAGCAACGTGGGGGTTATTGGTGATGGACTTGAGCCAACATCATCCTCTCCAAACTAGCACATCACGTTAACGGGAGGACTTTGAGCTACGATAGATTAAACGTGCATCTATTCCATTTAGCATGCAAATGATTCTATTTAGATTTAACGGGTCTTCAGTGACAAAAGGGTTAGAACTCGAGGTACACCGGTAACAAGCATCTGACCATGGCCACTAGGCTACCGCGGTCAAAAGAGATTATTGGAAATTCTATCCTTACTTCCAGGACAAAATTCATTTGGTGATTATTCCTGTTATTTTTAGAAAAATTCTGATTTTAAAGTATGGAGATATTATTTTGGTTAAATGAGAGTGCTGAAATTATGTCCATTGTCACTAACTTTACTTTTGATGCAGATATAAGACTCCCCTGCCATTGCCTTTTGACACCTATAGATACTTATAGTTCATGGTAAACTTTCATTTGTAAAAAGAAAAAAAAACACTTTAAAATAAATATCTTTCTCTTTTTTTATGATAGCATTTAAAAGATATAAACATTTTTTTTCTTTAAACATACATATTACATTCAGTAACTATTATATTCTAAGTTAGAAATATTATTTCTTGTTTCATAGGAGTAAATTTAAAAATTCGGCTTGTCCACTGCTTTCATTATAATGTAATTTCTCTAAAGACTTTAGTTATTCTTAAAAGAAATTTTCTACTTAAAATAGAGCTCCTAGTCTTGTTTTAAAAAGCTCTGCTCTAAAAACAGAATCATTCAGAATTATTGTGTAGATACAGTGGCGTAACGTGCACCCCCGCATCGCGGGGGGCAGGGTTCCAAAGGGGCCCAAAGCCTGACTGACGCTAGTGCCTACCCTTTGTAAAATTCAACGTGGGGGCCCCAAACCTGACTTTGCAGGGGAGCCCAAATGTTCTCCGTTACGCCACTGTGTAGATAGACCACAACAAGAAGAGTCAAGGTTTTGCCTTGTCAACAGACGAGTTCATTGCAGCACAATGAAAAACTTAGGAAATTGAGTAATGACCAATTAGAAACAATAAAAGAGGTTTTATTTATCTAAATGTAGACATACATAAGAGAGAACTTTTATGAATTTTTTAAAAGAGAAAATGCTTTTTTTCGGTAAGCGCAAAAGCATAAGCATAGTCGAACATATCTATGCTTATATAAGCAATAAATGCCTGCCACCCCCCAAATGTTTATCTATTTCAAGTAAGAGTAATAATTAGGATTTCGAGGTAACTACTACCGATACAGGATCATTCTTCTTTCCCATAACACAATGTTTCTCAAACCGTGAGGCGCGACCCCCTAAGGAGGCGTGATATTCCTAAGTAGGGGGGCGAGCATATTGAAAATTCGAAAATAAAAGATTTACAATAAGTATTAATTTACAGAAAGGAAGCAAAACAAAATACATTCTGACTTAATAAAAATTAAATACACATTTACACTAATGTAATATACTGATATAAATGCATCTGTACAGCCCAATGTATTTAATAATTAATTTGTCAATACTAAACTAAAAACAAGTTTAATAATAACTTGTGGCTCCCAAAATGGATTGTCAAATACAAAATTCAATACTTATTTTGATAATTTCCATGGTTTATAATTAAAATCGAATTATAACATAAGCGCCAAAGTACCTTTTTAATGCATTCAATACATTGTTATTGTATTGGGGAGGGGGGACGCGTGATGAAAATTATGATTTAAAATTGGGTCAGAAATATCGAAAGTTTGAGTATCACTGCCATAACGTGCTTTTAGTACACACGCCTGGAGATGCTCTAGTGATCCTCCTCTATTTGCAAATCTCCTTTCTATCCCTCCCCATCTTCTTTTTGTGCAGTGGCCATAATTGCCTAGTGGTCATGATCTCGGACTCGTGGCCAGTGCGTCATGAGTTCGAGCCCTTGTGTCGCGTTAAAGCTGTCGAAGCTCAAAGTTCTCCCATTGGCGTTGAGCAGAAGTTCGAAGAAGGGTCGTCTTCGTCACTTGACCATGGTTCAAAATTACGAGGTCCATAACCAATAACCCTCGAGTTACTTTTTCGTGCAACTTTAATAAACACTCTCACTTATACTCCTTTTTTATATTTGAAGAAATGTGGCCCTTGCGATGTAATCAATTAAGACACCAACGTAAGCATATCAATTTTTGTAATAGTACAAGTATAACCTACATCTGCAACTGAAAAACCCATAAAATTATATTTAATATATATTTTTGCTCTTCAAAAATTATCTATATTATGTCTTATCTTTAAAAATTTTTAATAAAGCAATTTAAACGCTATCAATACATTTTTTATTCCACAACTGGCTAAAACGTATAGGGAAAAAAATACTATATTCTTGATGATAGCGTACAAACGTTTCAATAATTAAGTCATCATTCGTCCTACAAAAACAATAAAACTCTAATTACAGCTACAATGACTTCTCAAGAAAAAAAATTTAGAGTATTTAGTATTTATCTTCTTCCAAAAAAACGGTTCGATGACATATAAAATGAATGGGATTAACTCTTCGCAGCAGTGCAAGTTGACACTGTAAGTAGACTTGTTTGCAGTAATTATTAGCAGAAAATAGCAGTGTTTGATTACACAGATTATTATTGTGATATCATCTTTGTTTCTTAATGACTTGCTTAGAAACTTCCGACAGAAAAACATCTAGTATCAATTATTATATTGCTTCTTGTTCCTTATCTATAATAAAAGTATGGGAGTCTGACTTTTTCATTTAATCGCAATACACGAAAGACGTTTTTGAAAAGAATATATTTGTTTTGTATTGAATGTGTATCTGATATGAATTTTTCCCTTATATTGAACTTGGAGGGGGGACAACCCCTGTCCACCTAATGTTGGACCAACCCGCATTGCATAAATTCTACAACTAATCATACTCATTACTCAAATTGCAAAACTGTAACTTTCACATTTTATGTAAAATTCTATTTTTTTTTCAGTATATTAAACCCACAAAAATACATTTCAAATCTTCATGTCCACATTTTTATTTATGCTATGATAAAAATTGCAATATTCTTAAGGAACGCCATTCCTTACATAATAAAGACGTTGCATTGGAAACTTCGCGAAATACTGGCGATGCAACCAAGTTAACATCAATTTTGGTAACTTAATTCGGTGACTCTATGACCATGTTGGCGATCATTTTTGGCGTCTTAGTGACCATATGGACGTTTCTGGAAATTGCTGGAGAAATCTATAACATCACGAATTTGGACGTCAGCGGATTTTTCTAGAAAGCGCTGAAAGGTAAGAGAGGAAGACCTCCCAGGCAAATCGTTCTTGCCTTTCCTTTTCAGTTAACTTCAACTTTTTACGACTTATTCTTGCGAACTATTCCTAATGAATAAATAAATTTATTACAGCATAATATGAAAAACTTTTTTTTATTAAAAGAAAGATAAAATCTTTATTTGCATAAGATCTAGAGCCATGAAAAAATAAGTCATTTTTATTTATACTAAATAGAATTTTCATGTAAAAACTAAGCACTAATTAATCATTATCTGCCACAAAATGGGATTTATTTTCTGCAAAGATCTCGTGTATTCTTTATTCTAATAATTCATTAACGAATTATAAATTTCATGAAACATACGTTGGATAAAATTCGAATATCCGCGTGTGCAGAACATGTTGTAAAAGAGTTTCTTATAAACTTCCAAATTTAATACCCTACTCATTTAAAATTTAAGTGTTTTATTTTGTTTTACTTGAACGGGTAGCTTAGAAAGTGATTTATTAAAATAATTTAATTGCTTTTGCTTGAAACTCAATTCATTGAAAATATACAATAAAATGAATATTGTATTCTCGTTTTGGATGCACATTTGTGTAAAAAGATAATCAAAGTATAAAAAGAACTTTGTTGCACTTATTATTATTTTTTTTTAATTTGAGCTCTCGACTCTTTTTCTCTTCGCACATAACAGAATAATCCCATGATTATTGGGACAAACTTTGAAGGGAGGTAGAGTGACATCTCAGGGATTCAGATTTGCCAAGCAACCCATGATCGGAAACATCATGGGAAAGTTGTATGGCAGGTACAAGAATCAAAGAGACATAAGAACTGATATTCTTTGAACAGGGCCGGCCTAGCGGTTTTGCCGCCCCGAACAAAAATGAAAATGCCTCTCTTTCTCTCTCTATATATATATGTATATTATTTTAAGTTCTAAAAATTCAAAATAATTAAAAATTAAGGACACAATTACTTGTTATTGTTTCAAACGAGTGAAAAATGAAAGAGAAGGATTCATCTAATTTAAGAAGCCTAATTTCTTTGAAAAATAGTCTAGTAATGGTGGGGATTACAAGAGTTTGTTTCAACTTTTAGTAACTACACTCAAGACTAAAATAAAACGTCTCCCGTGGCTCTCTATCTACCATAACCACTTATTATCCCTGTCCCCTTTTGGATAGCTGAACCTGACATCATAAGAGTGAAAGGAATGTCCGTTGTGACCTCAATCCGGGATGTGGAGAAAATTACTACTGAAAAGATGTGTAAACATATGAAATTTCATGATTTAACATATACTCTCGCCTCGAACCCTTCAGTTTGAACATTAAAAAAAACTGTAATTAAATATACAGAGTACAAAATAAAAAAATAAGATACGTTAAATGAAATGCCAAATTCATACCCAAAAATATTTAAGAAAATACATCAAATTTTTGGTAACAAAAAAAATATTTTTCAAATTTGATCCAAATGCCGCTTAAAAATTACCACCCCGGATAGGGATCCGGTTTGTCCGGCCCTAAAGCCACCCCTGATCTGAAATACTTATTGGTCAAAGCTTCGTCATGCTGAGAGTTCGAGTCAAAAACCTTGTAATTATCCATATTCATACAAATTGTGACATCTGGTGTGTGTGTGTGGTCCAGCGTATCTCTTTGTGACTACCTTTCTCAAAACAATTTTTCTGCTGCTCGTGCATTTCCTTCAGCCAATACGTAAATCAGGTGCCTATCTGCCAGCTCGGTGTTCATAAAACATTCCATACTGCTCTGCGGCGATGATAGTTCAAATGACTGAGGTAATGTAGGTCTATTTCCTCCAATTATCTTGTGAACAACGCCATCTAACACCGAATGAAGTCGTTTCCGACCATTGGTTGCTATGCAAATCTGAATCCTTTTAATAAGTGGTACAGCCTCTCAGTAAAGTTTGTCCCATTAATCCTGTGACACCCTGTATATATGCTCTTTTTAGATAGAATGTGTTAGTTTTATTAATATCATCTGGAAACAGTAATAACTTCAAATATTAAAAAATGATTGATCTTCAATCATTGTTATTTGAATTGATGATCCTTTGTAAGCTTACGTTAACGTATCCGACTACATTCGGAACCGTGATTTTGAAAAAGCGTATAAATGGGTAATATTTATGATATTTAGTGTCACTTAGATTAGAAAATGTATATAACATTGTTTTTTAGAATAGCATTACAATAAAAAAATTATTTAGCTATACAATACTTTGACAAAAAATTAACATAGAATGACTTATTTTCAAAATATTCTCCTTTTGTGAAAAATGCTTCTATTATAATAATATTTTGCCTGTATATAGCTCAGACCTCTGTAAAGAGGCTCAACTAGAATTTTTGAAATAGATAACTTAGAAGTGGGTTTATTCATATTTTACGACAACAGAGGGGAGCAATTTTAAGAAAAAAACGCCGATAATTATTTCAAATGGTTGTAACTCTGAAAATAATATGAATTTTTCAAAACTCATAGTTGAGCCTCTGTACAGAGTCTGAGCTATATACAGGCAAAATATTATTACAATAGAAGCATTTTTCACAAAAGGAGAATATTTCGAAAAAAGGTTATTCTAAGTTAATTTTTTGCCGAAATATTGTATTTAAATAATTTTTTTGTTAAAATAGCCTTAAAACAATTTTATGCATGCATTCTTATCTAAGAGACACAAAATATCATGAAATTTATCCATTTATGCTCATTTTTAAAATCACGGTTCCGAATGTAGTCGGATACCTTAACATTCATTTCAAATATCTTAGCCTATATATATAAGAAGGAAATCATTTCTTAATTTAAGAATGAAAAGGATTATTTTTTATAATAAATTGATGAAACAATTTAGGGAAATAGACCTTTTGAAAGAGATTATTGATAGTCTATATAATACCGTACTTATTCTAATCAAAGCCGCCAATGTTTCTAATCAGCACTTTAAAAAACGCAATCCGTTTTTGAGAAAAATTTTTTAAAAAAGCAGTTTATTCATATTCGTTATTTACGGAGTAAAAAAATTAAATGAGAACTAATAAGAAATTAATAATTAATTTATTTTACAAGTATTAAAAAACTTTTAAATACTTACATGAATCTGTAACTACTTCAACGTCAGTATCATGTTCAATATAATTTTTCTGCCTTCGATTATGAGTAGCACAAAATTTCAGGTAGCATTACCATTGGTAAAAATGTGCAGCTTCGATTCGAATAAATATGGTAATTTAATTTATTACTACAAATTAATTTATGGCAGATACTAATTTATAAATGAAAATAACAGTTCATCAAAAAATATCAGTCATTTTAGGAAAGGTGAATGCCCTGCTCCTATACAGCGACATAACACGCCTGACTGCTCGTAAAAGAACTTTGATTCGAATCCAATGGTGGGAGGATTGGTATAAAACACATTTTTTTCTTTCTTCAAACACTTCCTTCACTTAAATGCTGTAAAATTTTCTTTGTATTGGAATCGGAAGTTTAATGAAGTCTAGGAAAAAAAAGTACAACATTAGTCAGACACATCGATATTTTCACCAACTACATTAATATACCACGCTATTTCGCACACAGTGTGATTCTAGCATCATGGGGGAAATTTTAAGGATTTCGCATGAAGTTAAACATTTTTTGTATTTATGGACAAAAGTGACGCGTAGAGACATGAAAGGAAAAACATCGCTTACTTGCACCATTGGAACAATTTATTTATATACAGCGCTTTTACAATAAATACTCAAAATTAAGGATCTGTCATGTAGAGGAGGCACTACACGTTAAATTTATCGAAGCTTAAAGTCCCCGCATTGACGTGATATGGAAGTTTAAAAAGTTGGATCCCAGCTCAGACATTGACCTAATCTCTTGACCTTGGTCTAAAATCACCAGATCCATCGCCAAATAACCGCGTGTTGCTCCTATATACGGGAGACGTTAATAAATTATCAAAATTAAGACCACTGACAGTAATTACAATCTTGACAACTGCAATGACGTCATTGACTACAATGAAGGTAGTAAACATACTGCCCGTGATCTTATACTCCTGAGGGTAAACGTCCCTCCCGCCTGTATTTTAGACCGTAATACAGGCTCTACTAATATCAAAAAAGCAGATATGAGTCTAATATATGGTTTATATTAGCAAGTACCTTTTATGAGGTGCAATGGATTGAGTTACGTGAAACATTTTGATGGCTATCCTGATCGCCAAATTTAACTCGATTGTGAAGGCTTTCATTATGAATCTATACTGAGGAACTCGTCGCTCTACTACTCATTGCAGATGTACGCTTGCGAGAAATATCGCATTTTGATAATGCTCGCCAATAATTTCATTCACGCTGCCAACCATGTATTACTTTTGGCGGTCATGATTTCAAGTATTTATTATAAACATTTCTATAAAGAAGCACTCTGTGAAGATGTTATGAGTAAATCAGAGGCGTATCGGTGAATATTAGGTCCCCTCTGCAAAGTCAGGTTTTGGGTCCTACTCGGATCTTACAAAGGGCGTCAGTCAGGCTTTGGGCCCTCTAGAAGCCTGCCTCCCCCACAATGCGGGGGTGTACGTTACGCCACTGGAGTAAATATAGTTTTTTTCTTTATGTCACATTATTTTATGTTTATAAATCTACACTTTACCTCCGTCCATACATTTCTGTGCGAAAAAAAATTGTTCTAAAGAGCTACACCACTCGTTAAAGTATTTACTGAGATTTCAAAATATCATGGTATATTATATATTCTCTTTTTAGTATCATCTATTAAAATAGCCAAGAATTACTTTTCCCCCTCAATAACTTAAATGCTTGCGCTGAGATGGATCCAGAAAGGATGCTTTACACTTCCATATTAAAAACTTTTTATTCGGTTTGCGAGATCTTTCAAGGCTCAATGTCCTTCCGTTGGCGTGTCGTGATAGTTAGGAGAGGGAGGTGCCAGATCAGGTGTCGTCCTCATTATTTGACCGAGGTTCAGAATTACGAGGTCCGTCACCAGTAGCCATCGTGTTGCTTTATAGTGCTACGTTAATGTAACTCTCACTCACTGAAGTTTAGAAATATGTTTCAGAAGAATCTGTTTTCAAATTTGATCATATTAGAGAAATAGATCCATTGGCGTAATGTACACCCCCTTATTTGGGGGGGGGGAGGCAGGATTCTAGGGAGCCCAAACTTTGACATAGCAGGCGCCTTTGCTTGACTTCCCTAATATTTTTTGTTACGCCAGCACTTCTCAAACTTTCAATATTTGCAACCCAATATTCAATCATTACTTTCATCGCCCCCCTTCCATACAATAACAATGTATTGAATTCAATAATACTATACTTTGAAGCTAAACCTACAGAACTACTTTAAAATCTTAAGTGCCACCGGCGTATATAAACGTCTCACTTATCCAGTGTGTTAATTGTACCGGACGTATATATACGTCTTTCCTAAGAAATATTTTTTTTCTGTGTGCATTGCTACCCTTGAAATTATTCCGAAGAAATTGGAATGCAATAAAATGAACTTGGCAGAGTGTTTGGAAGGATTTACTTATTTATTCCTTTTCTGTCCCCTACCCCAGTACACCAGATACGTTCACCACGTGTTAAATGGTGGCATTGAGAAGCGAATTGCGTAAGTTTTAATCGGCTTTTAAGGGATTATTTATAAACCGTACAAATTGTCAAGATAAGTGTTAATTTTTATTTTTAATTTTATATATGACAAGCCTATGGGGTAATTATTAAACTTGTTCTTAACTTAGTATTGTTAAATTAATTATAAAATACATTGCGCCGTACTGATATATTTATAAGTGTAAATGTGTATTTTATTTTTTTTTATCTGTTTGCTTTCAGTAAATTAATAATTTTTTTAAAAAATAGTCTTTAGTTCTCGACTTTACAATATTCTCGCACCCCCCTTGTAGGGTTATCACGCCCCTTTAGGGGGCGCGCTCCACAGTTTGAGAAACACTGCGTTACGCCATTGAATAGACTAAACAAAATATTTTAAATTTTTTAATTTGACCTTTTTTCCCTATATGCGCGCTTGTATTTAAGTCTGTCTTTCCATTCCAGGTTAACTCATTTTTAAAGTTAATCTAAGGATATATAAATGTAGAATATAGTACAAACTAGCATGCATAGGGTGTCTATCATCGATAAAATATTTTAAAGAATTTTTGTATTCAAGAATATTTGCCTCTAGATGACAAGAAACAACTATATTGGTCATAATTTTCTTTTTTTTTTTTTAAATTTTAAAAATACCCTTTTAGAATCCTTTACAGCTTCAGGTTGGTCGCAGTAGAAAAGAATTCCTGCCACTGAGCTTCTGAGTAACGATTCTATCGAGTATTAGGGTTAAGTCTTGATAGATACCAATAAAAACTCGCAGAGATTGAGATAATTTAAATTAATTTTGTGTCTGTGTTTCACAAAGCCTCACGTTGCTGAAGCAGAGGAGTCTTAGTTCAGGTGCTAACGTTGTCATTTAGGGGAAATTCAAAATTATAACATTTCTATTGGCTACAGTTAACGAACCTTTGAACAGACATTTGATAGAAATATGTAACTGGAGGGATGCATTGTAAAAAACTAGAAATGTAAATGAGGATACAGTTTAACAATGTCATCTTTTGAAGTTCTTTATCAGTGGTTCCCAAGATTACTGTGCCCATGGACCCCCTTTTTGCACCAATAACATTGCCATAAGCCCCTGAGTGATATAACTATATTTAAATACATAAGAGAAAAATTTATAATTTAACTTTGATGTGCCATGAATGATGAACGTTGATGTAAAATTTAAGTATAAATAAAGCAATTTGATACCTTAATACATAGTATCTACTTAAAGTATATCTTTTGCATTAAAATACAGAAAACCCCATTTTTTTAATAAAGAGATGGGACAACCAGTAAGACGGTTATTTTCATAACAATACAAAAAATAATATTACTTCATATTCAAAACTATGAACAATTTGTTGCATTCATTTTAACTTCTCGAGGGATCATACAAAAAATAAAACTAAACTGTTCAATACATGTACGACTATTTAACACTGCCATATTTTAGACAAGTTATTGTTTGTAGCTTTGAGATTCCGGTTTTATTCAAACCTGCGAAGACGGACACACCTGCGATCAGCTAGGGCTTCTGATTTTCCGGGTTTTTAAATTCCCGAGAATGTCCGGGAAACCCCGGGAATGTAATTGTCGTTCCCGGGATTCCCGAAAATACATCAAATTTAAAAAAAAATTAAAAACAATTATTTTTAAATAAAATCAAAAATAATTGTATAAAATAAGGATGCATATAAATTCCAAAATTAATACTTATTTATATAATGACCTAAAAACACAAAAAAATATATAATAAATTGATTATTCATTTTTAAAATAGGATTTCAGAAAGCATATATGCAATTTATACTTTTTTCACTCTGCCTAGTTTCTAAGCTTTGTGACAAAAAAACAATCCGGCAGAAGAAATGCTCTCTCGGCTTCAACTGACGTTGGAGGAATTGTTTTTAAAGCCAGAGATACTTTTGTAATGTTTGGTGATGGATTTTCAGTCGAGTCGAACAACTGCATCGCTTGTTTCATGATTTTGTTGAAGCTAGTACTTTTTTTGGTTGAACAATATAAAACTTTTGGTTTAGAGTAAATTACTTTCTCTAATTTTTCGTCCAAATCAGATTCTTTTTTTCTTTCAAAATCTCCATGCTATTTTCTTCTCAGTGTAAATAGTTGGATATTGATTTCTCTTCGCAGAAAAGCCTTGTCCCTATCTCTCTCTCATTTGGGCTTGTCTAACCAAACAATTTTTACCAGGCAATTGCGAAATATCGACAGTAACTGCAGCTGCTTCGTATTTTCTCACAAAATTCAGGTATTGCATTAATTCTATTAAATTAACGTTGCGTCTCTCATTGATTCTTTGGATTAGAGAATATTTCATATTTTTCGCAAATTCTGGATTTTGTTCGTTCAATTCTCCAATAACGAAAGAAAATACTCCTTCTGTAGTTTGCAAAGTTGCATTTCGACTGCATAATTTTTCTCAATTTTTACTGCGTTTAAGCTTGCTATAATTGAAGTCACAGTTTCAAACTCTACATTGGCCATCATTTGTTGTTCGTTAATGTCAATTAATGGTTTTAAAGTTGTGGAATTTATTTCTAAAAATCTTTCAAGCATTGCCAACAAACTATTCTAGCGTGTTTTGTTATCCAAACAAACCATCTTTTTTACAGCCACAAACTCTTTTTTAACATATTTTTATAAAATATTCTTGAAAGGTGATTTTTTCTGAGTAATTTTACTACATTTCTAAGCCCCCGTGCGATTCCCGAGAACGAAGTATAATTCCTGGGAATAGAAAAAGAACAGAAATCTTATGATTTCTCGGAAACCCGGGAAAGAAACTCTACGATCAGCTCGACTTCCATCACGAGACGCTTGTCGTTACTTGTATTTTTGATACCTATCTATGAAATTTTGTTTCAAAATCTTTAATTTTTACTCTCAAAGTTCTTTAACACTTAAAAATCAATGCTGAATTATTTCAACTTTTATAATAATGAAAAAAAAGGGTTACAAATATAATTTACTTTTTTTTTAAACCAGAGTTTCTCAATGTGTGGGGCGTGAGCATTTCGAAAATAATAGATTATTTTAAAAAGTTATCAATTTACTGAAAAAATGCAACGCAAAATACATTCTGACACATTTATACTGATATAATATACTTATAAATGTATCAGTACTGCACAAAGTATTTGATAATTAATTTATCAATACTAAATAAAGAACAGGTTTGAAACTTACTAATGACTTTCATACAAAATTTCATGCAGTGTCATATATAAAAAATTTAATACTATCTTCTTAATTTGTGCGGTTTATAATTAGAGTCGTAATGCAGCCTTACGTCATAGTACATTATTATTATATTTTAAAGGGTATTTTTTTAGAGGTATAGAACTTTAAATTGCAATAAAACCACGATGTATTATTCGATTGACATGAATTTTTTTTATTCGAAAGATAATCTTGTGGCATTACATTTTAAATATGATTTCTGGCATAGGACTGCCACGGCTGGCTCGGATGTAGTCCAATCTGGACGTCCAATTTTCGATGACTTTTTCCAACATTTGTGGCCGTATATCGGCAATAACACGGCGAATGTTGTCTTCCAAATGGTCAAGCGTTTGTGGCTTATCCGCATAGACCAATGACTTTACATAGCCCCACAGAAAATAGTCTAGCGGTGTTAAATCACAAGATCTTGGAGACCAATTCACAGGTCCAAAACGTGAAATTAGGCGGTCACCAAACGTGTCTTTCAATAAATCGATTGTGGCACGAGCTGTGTGACATGTTGCACCGTCTTGTTGGAATCACAGCTCCTGGACATCATGATTGTTCAATTCAGGAATGAAAAAGTTAGTAATCATGGCTCTATACCGATCACCATTGACTGTAACGTTGTGGCCTTCATCGTTTTTGAAGAAGTACGGACCAATGATTCCACCAGCCCATAAAGCGCACCAAACAGTCAGTTTTTCTGGATGTAACGGTGTTTAGGCATACGCTTGTGGATTAGCTTCACTCCAAATGCAGCAGTTTTGTTTGTTGACGTAGCCATTCAACCAGAAGTGCGCTTCATCGCTAAAGAAAATTCGCTTATGAAAATCGGGAACAACGGCAATCTCGTTTTGGGCCCATTCGACGAATCTACGCCTTGCTTGTTCAGGCGTGAGTCTATTCATGATGAATTGCCAAACCAAACTGAGAATAAATCACTTGACAGCTGTTAAATCGGTCACCATCTTGGAAAGTAATGCCAACTTAAACTTCTATACCTGAAAAAAAAACACTCTTTATATATGGTTATTGTACGGAAGGGGGGCGCGATGAAACTTATGATTGAAAATTGGGTCGCAAGCATTGGAAGTTTGAGAAGCACTGTATTAAACCTATCATGGAAACCTTTGCTCTCGCACCCACAAATTAATTTTAATTTTCCATGCACCCCCTCAACTGTCAATAGCCCCCCGAGGGTTCTTAGGAAACACTTTGAAAGCCTATGTTCTGTATGAATTATAATCAGGTTAAATATTGCAAAGAAAGTATTCTAATCGTAGCTGAACTTTGTACGACGTATATTGCGGAATATAGACAACTACATGCAATGTTTATAAAACTTCGAAGCGTAATGATGATACGAGGTCCATTATATTCACGAAAAGCTCAGCGAGAAGATGATACAAAGTCACGCAGACGGAAGCGTCGAATGGCAGAGTTGTATCGACAATTGCTATTTCCGCTTTCGCTCCTTATTTGTCTTTAAATAATATACTCATGCACAAATGAATGAACACGTAGGTAATTTTCAATATCAATAAAAAGGTATCTTAAACTGTCGAATTGAGCTAAAAGGTCAATATTTTCAGTTCTAATGTGAACATTAAAAGGGAAAAATTGTGTCAAAGCTCGGAAATATTCAACGTGTCTACATTCGGAAATGTGTTTTTGAAATTTCGTATAAATGAATAATTTTTTGATGTTTAGTGTGAGTTGAATTAGAATATATATAATTCGTTAAGAATATTATTACAAGAAAAAATTATTTAAATACATTTTTGGCAAAAAATTAAAAATGACATATTTTTTTAAGCAGTCTGATTTTATGAAAAATACTTCTAAAAACTAATAATATTTTCCCTACATTCATGTAAATCTTGTATATAGGGACTATACTGAGTTTTAAGAAATTCACATTATTTTCAGAGTTAAAATCAAACGAAAAAAGTAACTGGTATTTTTGTTAAAATTTATCTACTCTGATATATATATAATAAAATTGGAAAAAATCCACTTCAGAATTATATGTTTCAAAAATCTTAGTTCTGCCCCAGTATATGAAGTCCTATATATAGGCAAAATATGATAATAATAAAAGCATTTTTTATGAAAGGACAACGTTTTAAACATGTCATTCTTTATTTTTTGCCAAAATTTAATTTGAATAATTTTTTCTTGAAATAATATTCTTAAAACAATTTTATATCTATATTCCAATTCGGCTGACTCTTATATAAAAAAAATTATCTATTTATACTTTTTTTTCAAAATCACGATTCCAAAAGTGGTCAATTCAATAGCTTTTAAACATCCCGAGTATTTTCAGTTTTTGAAGGAAACTTGCTAGTTCGATTTTTTTTTAGACTTGTATTTTCCTTTTGTTTAATTCAATATTTGTTGGGAATTTACATTTTTTTAAAAATTATATTTGAGTATTATAAATATAAATATTAATATTTGCAATATTAATAATTTTTTTTGAATATTTACTTAAACCGCCAAGTAGTTTTAACATTTTGGAGATTACAATATATATATATATATATATATATATATATATATGATTTTATAAAATACCTTTTCTTCCTGTGAATCAATTTTTAACTGTTCCAGCTTGATTTTGTTTGCATATTTTTTTTTTTATAAAGTATAATTTGATTTTTATAAAATACCATGTAATTTTCTTCTCATTTATTGAACTCTAAAATTTTTACATCACTTTGTTGGCACAGCTTGATTTTGTTTGCACTTAAGACGTTTTTTTTACGCAAAAAGTATAATTTAAATTTTTACCTTACAAACCAACAATTTTCATGTAATTTTCGAATTCTCATTTATTGAACTCTAAGCTTTTACATCTCTTTGTTGGCACCACACCAACATTTTCCTACTCGACAGATTTAACGTGCATCGCGCCTTAAGACGTTTTGAGACTGGGATCGAACTCATGACATGCCTGCCATGGTTACGCAAATACAGGTCCTACGCCCTTACGCAAATGTAGGCCCTGGGCCCTTACACAAATATAGGCCTCACCAATGACCTTTAAAATTATACATATCATAGCATATGTTATCAAAAACTCATATAAACAATAATCCGAAACAAAAAAAAGGACATGGCTTACAATCGCACAAACTGACTAGACCGACTGCTGCTTTTGACTGAATGAGTAATGATGACGTATGGCACTGCTTCTCAAACTTACAATATTTATGACCCAATGTTCAATCATAATTTTTATCGCGCCCCCTCCACACAATAACAATGTATTGAATTCAACAATACTGTACTTTGAAGCAATTCGACTTTAACCTCTGAAGTGCCTTTGGCTTATATAAACGTTTCGCTCAACCGAAAAGCCCCGGACGTATATATACGTCTTTGCGAAGCACGGTGTTTTTTGTACAATGATATTCATAAAATTATTCCGAAGGCTTTGGAATGCAGTAAAAAAACCTTGACAGTGTTTACGAAGGATTTTGCATAAGATTTGCTTATTTATTTTTTCCCTCCCTCTTCCCCCCAATACATATCATACGTAGAAAACGGTGGCATTGGGGAGCGAATCGCGGAGCTTTTAATAAGCAGTTAAGAGATTAATTATAAACCATTCAAATTATCAAGATAAAAGTTAATTTTTGCATCTAATTTTATAGATGACTAGCGCATGGGACACTGGTAACTAAAGGGTGTTTTTTTTAGAGGTATAGAACTTTAAATTGCAATAAAACAACGATGTATTATTCGATTGACATGAATTTTTTTTATTCGAAAGATAATCTTGTGGCATTACACTCTAAATATGATTTCTGGCATAGGACTGCCACGGCTGGCTCGGATGTAGTCCAATCTGGACGTCCAATTTTCGATGACTTTTTCCAACATTTGTGGCCGTATATCGGCAATAACACGGCGAATGTTGTCTTCCGAATGGTCAAGCGTTTGTGGCTTATCCGCATAGACCAATGACTTTACATAGACCCACAGAAAATAGTCTAGCGGTGTTAAATCACAAGATCTTGCAGGCCAATTCACAGGTCCAAAACGTGAAATTAGGCGGTCACCAAACGTGTCTTTCAATAAATCGATTGTGGCACGAGCTGTGTGACATGTTGCGCCGTCTTGTTGGAACCACAGCTCCTGGACATCATGATTTTTCAATTCAGGAATGAAAAAGTTAGTAAACATGGCTCTATACCGATCACCATTGACTGTAACGTTGTGGCCTTCATTGTTTTTGAAGAAGTACGCACCAATGATTCCACCAGCCCATAAAGCGCACCAAACAGTCAGTTTTTCTGGATGTAACGGTGTTTCGACATACACTTGTGGATAAGCTTCACTCCAAATGCGGCAGTTTTGTTTGTTGACGTAGCCATTCAACCAGAAGTTCGCTTCATCTCTAAACAAAATTCGCTTATGAAAATCGGGAACAACGGCAATCTCGTTTTAGGCCCATTCGACAAATCTACGCCTTGCTTGATGATCGTTTTGATGAATTTCCAAACCAAACTGAGAATAAATCACTTGACAGCTGTTAAATCGGTCGCCATCTTGGAAAGTAATGCCAGCTTAAACTTCTATACCAGGAAAAAAACACTCTTTATTAAACTTGTTCTCAACTTAGCATTGTTAAATTGATTATAAAATATATTGTTCAGCACTGATACATCTATAAGTGTATTATATCAGTGTAAGTGCGTATTTTAACTTTTATTATGTCAAAAAAATGCATTTCGTTTGTTTACTTTCAGTAAAGGATGAATAATTTTTCCAATAATCTTTTGTTTCCGACTTTTCATTATGCTCGCGAACGACGATCATCATTAGTAATCAGTTGACATATCGTTCGAAACTCCCAGTTTTTTTGGAGAAAACAACCGGAAACAACTGTTAAAATTATTCGAAACGTGATCTTATTAAGGCAGAGTCGAGAAGGAGACGAGGCTCATACCTTAAGACAGGGGTGTCCAACCCAAATGACCTTGAGGGCCACTTCAGAAAAACGTAATCTCGCGGGCCGCACATAAAAATATGTACATTTACTCGTATATCAGATTATTTCATTGGAGTGAAAATTTAAAACAAAATGAATTATTATTATTGTTTTCATCATTTTTCATGTATACAGACATAGGTAATATGATAATGTTTATGTAATATAATAATAAAATTATCAAATAATGTATAAAATATTTTTTCAGTTGCCATTTTCTTGAAAACTACGGAGTTCCTTTTAAATTAATCTTTCGTTACTCGTTGTTTAAATTTGATTGTGCTGTCATTCTCAAACGATTAAGTATACATTGCATTTTATCTTAGCAGTCCAGAATAATTTTTTAAAACTTTTAAGAAAACATCTCTGTGACTGCCTCTTGCTTTTTGGGCACTTCAAACAGAAAAGGAGGAGGAGAAATGAAAGTCGCACACACAATCCTGCACCACCCATCGTAAATGATATGCATAAAATGCAATTCGGAATTTATTAAAAAAGTAATTTATTATAGTAAAATCAAACGTAACTGTTTGATAAAATATAAATCTATTTTAATCTAAAAGACGTTTCTATTATCTAAAAGGATTTATTTTAAAACAAGAACAGTTAACGGGTAACTACATTGTAGACCCTTAAATTAATTTCAAAATGAAAAAACTTTAAAAACCTGAAAAATAAAATTTTTAAAAAAGAGTCGGTGGGCCACAATTTGCGTACTGGCCGGCCACGTGTTGGACACCCCTGTCTTAAAACGTCACTGACCGCATGCCCATGGTTGTTCATTCACTTGTATGGAAAAATCTTCAACAAGCAGTCGCATTAAAAGATTGTATGAAAAACTCCATTTTTATTAGCAGTCTACAAAACGGATTAATATTTTTTAATTAAAAAAATATTGAATTAATGTAGTGTAAAACGAACTAAGAGATTCATGCTACTTGTAAAACAAACACGTTTTGAAAGCTAAAGAAAATGGGAAAATATTCTTTTCATATTTTTAGCTCGAGGTAACAAAATGTGATAAATTGATTCGTAAGTGCATTTTTTATACGCGCATCTTTTGATTAACCAGCAGAAATTGCTATTTCAAATTATTTAATTTTACATGTTGGACAAAAAATTTTAAAAGCGTATCAATTATACAAACGTGATGGATTTTTTATATAATCACTAAAACAACTATCAAGATTTCCGTGAGTGTGTTGGAGGTAAATAAAGATTCTCTAATTTCAGTTCCAATTCTTTCTAAAATTAGATTTTTGATCAATCAACTCTCATTTGCCAGAACCGAAAGCACTGATTACTGTATTCTTCACCCCCATTTACTTTTAGTCAACATCCTCCTGATAGATTCTTCGATGAAAAGTACTTAAAATGACATCTTCCAAATCAAACAACATTCCCTACCAATTTGGGCCTTAATGACATTTCTGAGGTTCCTAAGATTTAAGTCGATAATGCTTGTGTGAGAGAATTATGCGACGCTTCAGTATGTCTAACCCCCAAACCGCCTCTTTCTTCTGTTTTTTTTTCTGTCCGCGCAGTAATCACCAAATGGGGAAGGTTAAAACTGAGAAATAATTGGTATTTTGAATGTCCTCTAGGGTGTTATTTCCATCGCTAAGTAGAATTCTCTTTTCCCCATGACTCATAAAAGATCTTTAACTCTGAATCCAGTGTTAAGAAAAAGGGAGAAATAATAATAATAAAAAAAATTGATGAATTTAATGTCATAGTTTCCGTGCTACCACTGCGCGTTATTTTACGTCATTAGCACAAAACTTGATCTACGAAATTATGATGTCATTATCATCTTAAACAGCTAAGCCTTTCATAGTTTATATCAGGAGAAGAATTTATAAGGTTATTATCATTATACTTCTCTCTTTCCAAATTAGGTCTATTTCACCCCAGGCTATATGGTAATTAAATTGAGTTGGCTTATATAAAGAGCCTACTAAAAATTATCGTTTAAATATTCATAAAACAGATTTTGCATGTTAATTGTTTCTGATAATTCGTTGAAAATGTTCTCAAAATAGCTTGTAAACATTTTTGGTTCTTATTGTTGCGTTTTCGGGGGTTCGAAATGATTGAAGCCGAAGAGCGGAATCCAAAACAATTTTATTCTTGGCCAAAACAGTCCTCCACAAATTGTAGAACAGTTCGAGAAATTCACGTACAATCGATGAAAATACTGATAACACAGATGCAATACACTAACAAAAACAATAGTAAACACTCAGCACAAAAATAATAACTCAATAAAAGCAATAACACACGCACTATGCAATCGTCTCTCTCTCAAGCAGAGAGGTATCACTTTCATGAAAGCTGAGATCTGACTAACTGACTAGCCGGCTCGGGCCCTTTTATACCTTTCGGTCAGAAACCTCTGGCACTTGCCAGAATAATCGAGAAATAGAAAGATCTAGCAAAATCCGGAGCGTACGAGAAAAGCTCAATACAGTAATACATTCAATACAATAGTGTTACAATACCGCGATAGGGTTGCCAGACCGGGTTATTAGGAGCAGGGTTGCCATGGTCGCCAAGCTTATCGCCCACATTTGGCGATATATCGCCAAATTTGGCGCCAAAAATTAAGTCGCCAACTTGGCGCTAGCTGCAATATTTGGCGAGTTTACCATTTAAACCAATGTTAAAGCATGGGGGCCGTGCAATGCAGTGGAAATGATATTACAGGTAAACAGGGTTGAAATCACATTAGATACGACAAATTAAACTGTAAAAATGAACACAAATGAGTAGAAACAATTAGAATAAGACTAAATTCGTAACATTATGTATTAATCTCATGCCGTTGGCAAATTTCAACAAGTTTTTATTTGCCTTGGAAAATGTTTAGCAGTTGTCCTTGGGACTATATAAAATAAGTTGCCCTAGCTCGTAAAATGCTTGGCATTTAATCGCTGTGATGGGGTTTATATGCAAGTATCAAACTTTTTTAATATTGAATTAATGAAGAAAGTTAGCATGGAAAAAAATAAATTCCCTACAATTTTTTTTTATTTTGTGTTCCAATATTATAAAAAAATGTATTGGTATTTTTCTATGTAATTTGTGAATAATGTGTAGGTACTTACATTTTCAATTTTTTTTCAAATTATTTTTAAAATAATGAAATTATTTATAAACATAATTTTTAAAACATAAGAAATACGCTCTGATAATTTAATTATGTAAATCAAATTAAAACAAGTAATATAAAGAAATTAAGTCAATTCCTACTTGGATCAACAAAGAAAAATTTTATTTTAGCTACTTTTTATTAAATGGTTACAATTAATATAAATGTGCATATACATAGGACAGAATCACAACATTAAGTGGTAATTATTAGTTATTAATTATCATTAAAGTATCGTATTGTCATCCAAAACAATCGTGTATACAAAAATTTCAGTTCAACAGAATGCTTCAAAACGTGAGAAAAGAACATTTTTCAAGTTTTGACACAAGTCTCCAAAAGGGTCGATAAGTCACCAAAAATGATGCTAACGTGGTTGTATTTGTAATTCTTTAAATAATTAGTTTTAATCAATTAATTTTTGTTAAGTATAATTAAATTATTGTATTGTCATCCAAAATAATCACGTATAAAACTTCAGCTCTATTCAGCGCTTTAAAATGTATTTTATTAACGATTGAAAATTCCGCCAAGATAAAGAAATAAATAAATAGAGAATGGGAGCTAATATTTAGTATGAATTGAAAAAGTCTTAACTCTTTTATCAATGAAACAATATAGGAAATTTCTATCATTTCCATAGCTATCATAATTTGAATATAAGGAATAAACTGTAAAGGTAGAAATATTTTTACAATAATAGCTAAAATAAGCTTTAAACACATTAAATTCTAAGTTTATCTGAAATATAAGAGATTATACGAAGGAAAATTGATTGTATTAAACATTTGGCATTGTGTTTCACAATATCATTTTTACAATGAAAAACTTTTTTATTGTAACTTTTCCTTTTTTAAAAAAAAGTATAATGAAACATTTATAAACAAGAATGTAAAGTTTGTGAATAAAATCTGCTTAAGCAACCGCTTCGATGGAATTCAATTTCAATCAGATATAGAAATATAGAAAAAGAGGGAGAGAGAAATCGCGAGAGGAATGTTTTCCAACGGCGCGCTTCGTTTTTCATTCTTTGCCGAAAACCTCGCGTTGTTTCAAATGTTTTAATGTATATGAAACCAAAGCTTTTAGTTACGTTAATGCTGCTGTGCTAACAGGATTGCAAAACGTACTTTTTTCATATAATCAGCATCGATGGTGAAATGTAACTCTGAAAAAATACCCAGAACTTTTGTATAATGATAAAAAAAATTAGATAGAGAAGTAAGTAACTATAAATTATACATATTTCTTTTACATATTTTTTTCACAGCAGCAGCAATTTCTTACAACAAATCATAACTAATTTGATTTCAGTATACTCAATACAATAATAGACTATTGAAAAAGAAATCATCTAACTTTTTTAAAAATGTTTGTTTTGTAATAGATTTTTCTTTATGTGAACTGGATATGAAAAACAATACCCCTTAAATGCGTACCATAGTCCAGTCTGCAAATAAAGGATTTTTTAATCACATTCTTCATTAACAGCTTGAAATAATTTATTCGTTATCCTTTGAATTTCTTGATGAATACTAGTCTTAAGCAGAGGAATGGTTCCAAGCTTATTGATAAAAATCTCTTCACACTCCCTCAGAACTCCCAAGAGAAAAATTGGCTTAAATGAAAATGGTGCTCGTAGGTTCTCAACGTGAGAACAAGGAAATCTTTATTTGCACAATGATATTAGACAATCTCTTCCTACATTAATCAATTGAGTACTTTTTTCCAAATATTAAAATGCCTAATCTTTACGTTTAGATTATGAAAACAATAGAAAAATATTTATCGCAACAGTTATTCACAGTAATTTGTAGCACAGTTTTGATTTTTCGTTCGCATTGCATGTTCTTATGTTAGGAAAAGTTTTATGTTTTCAGAAAACGCTTTTTTTATTATATATAAGTTTACATTTTAATAATATACGACTTCGAGAAGACGTTAAATCTCAGTGAACGTCTATGCTCAAACTCAACCCAAGTAAGGATTCTCCAAATCGACTACATTTCTAGATTGTAGATAAAAATAAATATATAAATGAAGGAAAATTAAAACTTCTAGGCTGAAAAGTTTCAAATCTTATTAATACCAAAGCGAGAGAATGCGCAAAGCCTTTAAAAACTCCCATTTTGAAAGATTAAACACAATCACTTGTATTATTCCAAATAAAGATGCATAGCCGTTTTTCACGAGCAATAACAGTCACTTGCGTGAAGCATAAAGTGGTGCATTTGAAGTAAGACATTAGTCGAAAAGTAATGTTGTGTTGGAACACAGACTTTGTTTCAGCTCCATTAATCTTAGAGATTGCACCACTCAATAAGAATAACCGCAAAAACCATAAACACTACTTCTGCAAGGTGCGCCCAATCAGGTTCAACAGACGCCACAGGAAAACGCTTCCATTTCTTTCGAAACAGGGTAGTGCTACTATACCACGACTTCTTAAATACCCTTCCATTAAATAAGCGACGGCGACAGAAAATCCACATCTTGGGGCGGTGCGTCCCTTGATTTTCCCTCTGTCCTGTGCTCAAAAGAATCTGGTAAAGAGGTAGCCAGATCATTTGACAGGAATCTCATTTGAGGTGGAATGAGCGGATGCAATCACGTTTCTTGCGGACACGGTGTTGCCAAAAGTATTGTCAACCTAGCAATTGAAAACGCCTTTTAATCCTGTTTCACGATTCTTCCTTTCTTAAGCGTTTTTCCTTCCTTCTTTGCTATTGGAGATTTGGTTTTTGTGTTACTCCCTGTTTATTGAATTCTTTTACAGTCTGTGATCATAACCTTTAAATTTATAGTTGGAATTTTTCTCAACACCTCAAGGGCTTACATTCTTTAGGCAAGTGCAGGATTTGTGCACCCGAGGTGACCGAGTGATCTTCCCTTTCCCCAATGCGATCTGCTGTCTTTGGTTAACATTGACGTCAAGCCGATCATGATCTATTTTTAAACCTTTTAATCATCCTGCCCCCTATTTTTCTGTTTGTCGTACCTCTACAGGATTTTTTCTAGATCACAAACAATCTCGCATTATGTATCGTAAGCTGGCAAGTGCTTGCTGTACGCACCTTCATCAAATATAAATTATAAACCATCAGAATGTACTACATTTTTATTTTTAAAAGAAGCAACATGGAATACGTATTTCTAACTATTAACAATTAACGTAACAACGCATATTTCCAATGGGAAATACTCAAAAAAGCCTTTTACTCAAAAAAGAGAGATTTATGCCTTATCTAGATTTGTAGATCTCTTCCCCTTAGCTCGGAAGGTAAAAAAATAATTAAAATAGAGACAGATTTTTAAAACTAATGTATTTTTGACACATTTTAATCTTTTTATAAAACTTGCTTCTCCATTACACATTTAAATGTTTTCTTAGTTAGCTTCAGGGAAGGGGGGAGGACATGCTTTATATGAATCTGATATTTCAACAATAATTATGGTATTTAAAGACATTAACTGTTTCACAATTTTCATGTAGAGTGTCCTAATTTCATTATTAGGATCCCTTTTTTAAGAGTTCTTCCCTTTTATTAATACAAATGAAATAAGGTATGAAGAAGATTTGCGTTTGTAAATTATTTTAATTTACCCCTCCCCCCTTCCCGAAAAAAAAATAGACGGAAGTAAAAATATCAAATTAAAAAAAAACATGTTAATCTTTTCGCAACTTTTCCAAAAAATTTCAAGTTGAATTATCATAGAAGAAGATCCATTGATTTACAAACAGAAATGATTAATAAATTATAAATATACTAAAAAAAAAAACAAGAACCAATACTAGAATATAGTTTCAATGTTCAGCCTATTTCCATCAACGAGATGTAAAAAAAAAAGAAAAACAATACAATATCTTAAACTATTAACGCTTCAGATACTTCTGAAGATCATTTGAACAATTCGTAGGAATGAAAAAAGTGATTTGAAAATAATAAATGATGTTGCCTTAAATGGAATAAAATTAAAAAAATAATCTTTTTTAAAAATTTGTATACTTAAAAATCTTTATTCATTGAATTACGCAAAAATAATCTGTTATTGCCAATACAAGTGGCAGTGGTAGAACTCGTAGTTGGTATTATCGAGGGCTCAAATCCTGATGCCACTGACTGTACGTTAAATCTGTTACATCTATGTAATTTATATCAATAATTTTTTTATCTTGATATTAATGTAGTTTATTATACATATAAATCAGGCTTATTATCTTCCATTAATTTCACTACGGTTTTATTTTATACGTGATTTGATCCATTTAAAATTTTAAATTTAAATAGATAATTGAAAAGTGTATTTTCTTTATTAAAATCGTAATTCTGAAAAAAAATTCATTAGAAAATTCAAGAAATTCTGAAACTCTACATACACACCTTTAAAATGTGTCTCAATAAAGTATTTAAAAGAAACCCGCTATATTCCACGCCATTTTCTAGCCTCTCAACTTCTGAAATTCAATTTCATAACAAATTGTCGAAGCAAACGAAAGAGAATTATCCTTCAATAGGGTGTAAAAATCTACTTAACTTCTCTCTATTATGATTGTAGTCTCCATCAACTTAATGATCAACAGAACAATTATGCAAATAGAAACAAAAAAACCACAAAATTAATTTCGACTTCTCCACGTCTGGAAGGCCCCGAGGGGGTATCTTAATAATTCTCGTTCATCGCGATGTGCATACACACACAATCCCCTAGAGTCGCCGACAAACCCGAATCAGCCTTGCCCTGAGCTATGTCCTTACCAACGACCTTGTAGAGGTCGAATCCAACTGCACGATTTCAGTTTTTGATTTTCACTCACGATCGGGCAATGCGTAAGAGGTTCAATTGTTCTAATAGGGCCAGCCATGCATATGAGGTAACTAACGGCAAATCTAAACGTCGATTAGGCGCTTGTTAACAGCTTGACTCCTGCAATTTGGCCCCTATGTAAATAACAATATAATCAAGATTAAACTGGATTATATACTTAATGGCTACGAACTGCAGATGTTAACTTTATTTTTAGAAAAAAAAATCCTACCCAGAATTATTCAAAAAAGAAGACTTCATGAAGTTCGAAAGAAAAAAACTAAATCTTTTTTCGTTACAGGTGATTACGTAAGTTTGATATCAAAAACCGTTTATAAGTCGATATAAATCACAGATTTTATTTGTAAGATGAAAACAGCGAGTTTATAAAGGGTGTTTTTTTTAGAGGTACAGAACTTTAAATTGCAATAAAACAACGATGTATTATTCGATTGACATGAATTTTTTTTATTCGAAAGATAATCTTGTGGCATTACATTTTAAATATGATCAAGCAAGGCGTAGATTCGAGATTGCCATTGTTCCCGATTTTCATAAGCGAATTTTGTTTAGCGATGAAGCGCACTTCTGGTTAAATGGCTACGTCAACAAACAAAACTGCCGCATTTGGAGTGAAGCTAATCCACAAGTGTATGTCGAAACACCGTTACATCCAGAAAAACTGACTGTTTGGTGCGCTTTATGGGCTGGTGGAATCCTTCTTCAAAAACGATGAAGGCCACAACGTTACAGTCAATGGTGATCGGTATAGAACCATGTTTACTAACTTTTTCATTCCTGAATTGAACAATCATGATGTCCAGGAGCAGTGGTTCCAACAAGACGGCGCAACATGTCACACAGCTCGTGCCACAATCGATTTATTGAAAGACACGTTTGGTGACCGCCTAATTTCACGTTTTGGACCTGTGAATTGGCCTCCAAGATCTTGTGATTTAACACCGCTAGACTATTTTCTGTGGGGCTATGTAAAGTCATTGGTCTATGCGGATAAGCCACAAACGCTTGACCATTTGGAAGACAACATTCGCCGTATTATTGCCGATATACGGCCACAAATGTTGGAAAAAAGTCCTCGAAAATTGGACGTCAGATTGGACTACATCCGAGCCAGCCGTGGCAGTCTATGCCAGAAATCATATTGTCACGGAGTTCGAAAGAAGTACACAGTTCAATTAAACAAACAATTAGATTTATTCTAACGCTTGGAGCTCGATACAACACTGGACTGAGAACATGCCCAACTGGCGATGAACTCTGCTTTTATACACTTCGGAATATTCGAGAAATAACCAGTATGCACTCTAAAGAATGATCTGGATTCATCTAGAACCTAGAGAAACAATACATTAAAAACGGAAACAAAATTCCAGTCTTTGGATAAATCTGCCGGGGCCGGGATTCGAACCCGAGACCTGAGGAAGTTCAGTCCAACGCTCTGCCAACTCGGCTATCGGGACTTGTAGCAAATTATGCGTGTGGCATTGCTCCCCTCGAAAAAGAAGACAGCGCCCCGCTGTCATTTTGTTCAAGGGTCTTTATTCTGGAACGAGTGATGGGTCCTTTGTATGATTCTTTGGGAGGAATATCCTCGGTTTCGATTTGCTCGGCGGGATCATGGTACGGTTTTCATACGCAGTACATGGACAACTTCTCTTAGTTTTCTTTTTCGTGAAGCAGGATCAAAATCTTGTACTTCGTAAGTCACGGCTGATAAACGGCGTAGCACCTGATACGGTCGAAATACCTTCATAAGAGTTTTTCGGAGAGACCGACTTTCTCACTGGAGTATAAACCCATACGAGATCTCCGGGAGCGTAAGATACCATTTGGTGTTTGGAATCGTAACGTCGACGATCTTTGTCTTGAGCTCTCAGAGTGTGCACTCGGGCTAGCTGTCGTGATTCTTCGGCTCTGGCTGCTATCTTGGTGATGTTATTGTCATCAAAATCGTTAGGACAGAATGGTAGCATTGTATCTAGTGTCGTTTCCGCTTCACGACCATGAAGTAAATAGAACGGCGTAAAACCTGTGGTCTCTTGTTTAGCGGTATTATAAGCGAAGGTTACAAATGGTAGAATTTCATCCCAATTTTTCTGCTCTACATCCACATACATTGACAACATGTCGGCCAAGGTCTTATTGAAGCGCTCCGTCAGTCCATTTGTTTGGGGATGATACGCCGTTGTGAAACGATGATCAATGTTACACAAGTCGACGAGAGAGGAAACAAGTCTGGATCGAAAGACGGCTCCACGATCTGTGATAATTACTCGAGGAGCTCCATGCCTGAGGACAATTTCTTCAAGTAAGAACTTCGCTATTTCGTCGACTTCGGCTGTCGGCAAGGCTTTTGTTATTGCATATCGAGTTGAGTAATCCGTGCAGACTATTATCCATTTGTTTCCATGAACAGACTTTGGAAATCTCCCAAGGAGATCAATTCCAATGCGATGGAAAGGAGCTATAGCTGGAGGATGGGAACTAAACGTCCAGGTGGTCGTTGAGGAACGGACTTTCTCCTTTGGCACTCCCGACAATGCATGACATACCGAACGACATTTCGGTACATTCCCCGGCCAGTAAAATCTCTTGCGTATCCTGTCATAAGTTTTTCGCGAAACCAAGGTGTCCTGCGGTGGGGGCGTCATGAAAGTGCCTTAGTATGTCTGCTCGTAGATGTTTAGGAATGACTGGCAACCACAACTTTCCATCTGGATCAAAATTCTTCCTGCAAAGGATACCGTCGATAAATCTGAATTCTTCGTTTTTGGATGAGTTGCTCAAAAGTTTTAATTTCGCAAGGTCTTGATCCTTTTCTGTTCCATCGCAAGGTTCATACTCGTCGTGACTGCTAAAAAAATTTGTCTGATGTTTCCGTTTCCTCTTCCACTGGATTTCTCGAAAGAGCGTCGGCGTCACTATGCTTCTTACTGGTTTTATATTTTACGTCAAAATCATGCTCTTGAAGTCGGAGGGCCCATCTGGCAAGCCTTCCTGAAGGATCCTTTAAATTCATGAGCCAGCACAAGGAATGATGGTCAGTTAGAACAGTAAAGTGTTTTCCGAATATGTACGGCCGAAATTTGTTGGTAGCCCATACGATGGCAAGACATTCCCTTTCTGTGGTGGAATAATTCTTTTCGGCTTTTGTCAGAGTTCTAGAAGCGTATGCTATAACTTTCTCGACATTGTTCTGAATTTGTACTAGGACAGCTCCGATACCGTACCCGCTTGCATCAGTATGGATTTCTGTAGAAGCTCTTTCGTCGTACATCCCCAATACTGGATCCGAAGTAAGTGCTTTCTTAAGACTGTTAAATGCTTCCACCTCTTCAGGACCCCAATGAAACTCCACGCCACTTTTCAGCAACGACTGCAAAGGTTCGGCGAGATAACAGAAACCTTTAATAAATCTTCTAAAGTATGAACAAAGGCCAAGAAAACTTCGTATGTCATGTATATTCTTTGGAGTGGGAAAATTTCTTACGGCTTTTATTTTGTCGGGATCGGGACGAACGCCATAACTAGATACAAGATGGCCCAGAATCTTTACTTCTTGGGCAGCAAAAAGACACTTCTTTGAATTTAATTTAAGACCAGCTTCCTGAAGACATTTTAGAACAAGTCTTAATCGTATAAGATGGTCTTCAAAAGTTTCCGAGAACACTATTATGTCATCTAGGTAACAAAGACACATAGTCCATTTAAAATGGCGTAGCAAATTGTCCATCATTCCCTCGAAGGTCGCAGGTGCATTACAGAGACCAAACGGCATGACTTTAAACTCGTATAAGCCTTCGGGGTAATAAATGCCGTCTTTCACGATCCGCTTCGTCTATTTCTATTTGCCAATAACCAGATCGGAGATCCATGGAAGAAAAGAACATGGCACCTTTCAGACAGTCGAGCGTATCGTCAATACGAGGCAGAGGATAAACGTCTTTTTCGTGACGCTATTCAGCTTGCGATAATCGACGCAAAAACGCCAACTACCGTCTTTTTCTTACGAGCACAATGGGTGATGACCAGAAAAGGACTTTCAGAGGGTTAGACGATACCTTCATCAAGCATTTTCTGAACCTCTTCATGAATGATGCGTCTTTCAGTGAGACTCTGTAGGCTCGTTGGTTGATTGGGCATGATCACCAGTAAAAATCCTGTGTTTCACATTCGTCTTCGCGGCTGTCGACTTGTCGGTCTTCGTGAAAAGCCCAGAAAATTTCCGGAGTAGTTCGGATAGCTTGTTTCTCTGTTCGTCACTTAACTCGGGTGACATCATTAACGAACAATTCATCTGTGACTCCAAGTTTCTTGCTGGTCATCCAAGCAACCCGATGTGTCGGAAATAACACATAGATGCCCTTCATTTAGTGGTTCAGCTTGGCCTATGCACATTCCTCTAGGGATGATTTGGTTTCGAACTGCAGGTTGGTAACCCAGACATCACTTTTTCCGTTACGATATGTGGATACCATGGACGGTGTAGCAATATTTTTCTCGAAGAGCAAATGTTTGCTGCCGTCTAGAACTACATTTATGTCTCCTCGGGTTTGATATCCTGATACTGTTATTCTAGTTAAAGAATGCGGCTTAAGTGTATAGTCCCTGGTGGCATACAAATTCCAGGCGTCAGGCGCTGTGGAGTCTCGACAGATGTCTTCTAGAACAAGTTCATTTTGTCCACAGTCTATAACGGCTTGAGACGCCTCTAAAAGTCCCATCCTAGGATGACGTCATGGCTACAATGTGATAAAACAATAAATTCAAAAGGCAGTTCTCGATTGTTTATACGGACACGTAAAACACATTTCCCTATCGGCCGAACAAAATTTCCATCCGCAACTTTCATTATAACGCTCTTGGCATCAGCAAACAGAACTTTCTTTAAAAATCGGCGATACTTATCGGATATGACAGAAAACGATGCCCCAGAATCTACTAGAGCACGTATCGGCTTCTTATCTATTATTACGTCTAGTTGGTTACCAGTCATCTTGGCGGTCGACGGAGGATTTCAGTACACGCGGCCTCACCTCCTTGGAACTTAGTTTTCTCGCTCCTACGGCCTGGCGACTGACTGGATCGGCGATATGGCGACGGGGATCTGTAACGACGTATTGGGGATCGGCCTCTCGTGGGACTTGGCGTAAAACGGCGAGAAGAGTTTGGTCGGCGTATTTCTTCTTCAGTGCCAACGTCGTCGAAGTTCCGTCGGCGGTTTCGAGAGTTGTCAAAGACAGCCTTTCTCTCTCGGCAGTAGCGCATTACATGTCCAGGACGTCTGCAGTGGAAACAAACAGGTCTGTTGTCAGCCGTTCTCCACACATCTGTTTTCTTGGTTCAGGTGGGAATTTCTGAACAGGAGCTCTGTATTTCCTGGTTACAGCGGCGTATGTTGGTCGTGGTCTAGTTTCTGTAGGTTTTGTTGACACTGGGGCCAAAACCCTTTCAACTTCGTCTTGAACGATCTCTTCTAAGGATTGGGGATCGGAGTCCAAAGATTCTTGCGTCTGGTTAACTAGTCGATGGACTTCGTCTTGAACGATCTCTTCTAAGGATTGGGGATCGAGGTCAAGATTCTTGCGTCTGGTTAACTAGTCGATGGACTTCTTCTCGTACGATTGTGCGAATAAGAGAGACCAAATCAGTCTCATCCGTCAGGGATGCAACCGGTACGACGTTTGGAAGCCTTTCAAATCTCGGTCGACCAACTCTCTTCTGCTTCATATCTTCGATATAGTTGCACCATTTGATAAAACTTGCTGTGTCGTTGATTTCTCTCGTCAACAGGGCCTGATAAATATCCTCAGCAACACCTTTCATTAGGTGTGACACTTTTTCGTCTTCTTTCATCAGAGGATTTACCTCTTGGCAAAGTCCTAATACACTTTGTATGTAGGACTGTGTACTCTCGCCTGAACGCTGGGCTCGGCATTTTAGTTGTTCTTCTGCCCTTCTGGTATATTTTTGACGGTCACCGAAAAGTCCACTTAGTCCATTTTTAAACGCTTCCCAGGAATCTAAGGCGTCTTCGTTGTTGACATACCACTGTCTCGCAGTACCGTCAAGAAAGAAATAAACGTTAGCCAGGCACATCATGTCATCCCACTTGTTAAAGTTGGCTACTCGATCGTACTCTTTAAGCCATTTGAGAGGGTCTTCCCCAGGCGCTCCTCGGAAGGTCGATGGGCTCCTCCATTGCTGTAACGAAGGTGTTACTACAGCGGGCTTCGCTTCTTGCTCGGTCGGCATTTTTGTCCTCTTCCTACTATTTTCTTTTAACAGTCCGAATTCGGGGATAATCCTCTTAACCGGAGGCTCCTGCGAAGGTTGTCACTATTATCCACGTTTGACGTAATTGTACCCCGCGCCTCCACCAAACTTGTCACGGAGTTCGAAAGAAGTACACAGTTCAATTAAACAAACAATTAGATTTATTCTAACGCTTGGAGCTCGATACAACACTGGACTGAGAATATGCCCAACTGGCGATGAACTCTGCTTTTATACACTTCGGAATATTCGAGAAATAACCAGTATGCACTCTAAAGAATGATCTGGATTCATCTAGAACCTAGAGAAACAATACATTAAAAACGGAAACAAAATTCCAGTCCTTGGATAAATCTGCCGGGGCCGGGATTCGAACCCGAGACCTGAGGAAGTTCAGTCCAACGCTCTGCCAACTCGGCTATCGGGACTTGTAGCAAATTATGCGTGTGGCAATATTTAAAATGTAATGCCACAAGATTATCTTTCGAATAAAAAAAATTCATGTCAATCGAATAATACATCGTTGTTTTATTGCAATTTAAAGTTCTATACCTCTAAAAAAAACACCCTTTAGAACAATGTCCACGCTTGATTACCGTAAAATCCGGCGTATAACGCGCATCCATACTTTAGAGCTGAATTTTTTTTTTTTTTTTGAATTTTAGGTATATTCGCCGTATAACACGCACTCCCTTATTTACGAAGGAACCTGAAATGTACATGTGTAATGCTGTTATGTTTTGAAGTAATTTATTCGAGATATTATACAAAGATTATGAAAAAATAAAGCATACTTCTAGAACTACAGCTCTTTAAGTTCATCAGAAATGTCATTTATTTTAAATAAATAGTATTCTGATCTATTTAGGAGTCTTAATTTTTGTTTTTCTTCTTGTTTTTTATTTATAAATTCTCATTTTTATACCCGGTGAATAACGCGCTCCCGTAAACTTTGATCTTATTCTTTGTGTTAAAAGTGCGCGTTATACGCCGGATTTTACGGTAAGTATGTTTTTCAGTCAAAGAGAATATTTTGGGTAGTAAACTATGGTTTGCTTGTGATTTTTATGGAACTTATTTTCATCTAGATAAAAATGGAAATATTATTTATTGCCACCTTTGTAAAGTATAATTCTGACAATTTTTGATCTTAGGTAAAAAATAATAAAAAAAATCACTGAATATTTTTATGAGAACATTTTTAAGTGAGTATCTTAAAATCTGAAAAAGATATGAAATAAAATAAATCATTGCTTAAACTCTGAATCTGAAAGATTTTGTTGCTTTTTTAAATGTATTTTCAAGCAATTTACCACTTAATTTCTTGAATACAGAATTCATACAAGAGTTTTTAGGTTTGAATATATAATTTCGTGCTGTAGAATTTTATATTAAAATACCGTAAAATCCGGCATATAACGGCACTTTTAACACAAAAAATAAGATCTTACATACTTTATACGCCTGGTATAAAAATGATAGCCTTAAAAATAAAAAGGAGATGAGCATAGAAAGAAATTAAGACTTCTACAAAGATCGGAATACTGTTCATTTAAAATAAATGATATCTCTAATGAACTTGAAGTGTTGTAGTTAAAGAAGTATGTTATTTTTTCATAATCTTGGGATAATATCTCGAATAAATGACTCCAGAACCTAAGAGCATTGCACACGAACACTTCAGGATTCTTCGTAAGAAAGGAGTGCGCGTTATACGGCGAATATGCCTAAAATTAAAAAAATGCTACTTGAAAGTATGGGTGTGCGTTATACACCGGTGCGCGCTAAACGCCGGATTTTACGGTAGATTTGTTTTATGTTTTTATTTATACATTTGAGATGTAAATTCTGTGAAGAGAAAGATGTTTTACAAAATTTGAAAATCAGAAGATTAATTAATTAATCTCCAAGTATTCTAACGTCTTCCATTTTCAGTAAATAGCAACAAAGAAAATTAAAATACCATTTTTTTTTTTTAGATTTTTAAAGTGTTATGGCAGTTTTTCTCAAACGACTAAAAAGGAATATTAAGAATTTTTTCAATATATTCACGATAAAATCTATTATTATTCATGAAGGTAATTAGCTATGGGTTGAGAATTCATGACAATCACACATTCTCGTGCTCCCCATTGAATTCAAAACTGGCATTACACTTGTACTTGTTGTTCTATTTGCAAATTTAGAAATTTGAAAATTGAGTAACGATGTTCAAGCATTAATATTTTTAGAAAGATTTTAAAAGCTGAAAAAAGTTCTGATACCATACGTGTGCTCTTCATGCAAGTTCAATTTGATTACCTGTGTGCGTTATTATTGCTGAAGAAATATGTACTTTTTACAATAAAGTTTCTGTAAAAAGCAAAAATTGTGACAACAGCGAAATGCAAGAACTGATTAGTTCGAAACGAATGATTTTATTTATCATGTGATTATGACGTAACAGGAAATTAGTCTATTACGTTTGTTAGTTCGAAAAAATAGCGTTATAAGGATTTAAGATTCTCAGATTTCCTTAGAAAAGTAGATGCTATCACAATAAGTAAGTAAATAAATAAATAAAATATAGAAAAATATCTCGTACTAAATGAGTAATGACAGAATGACTCATACATTTTCAAATTTATCTGAAATAACCGCTAATGAGACGAATTAATTTTGAATGTGTTAATATAAGGCATGAAATCATTCATGTAATTTTTTTTTCTCTTTCTTGAAACAAATTGTTTAATTATTTCTTTAGCCTTAATACTTATTGCTACTTTCAATTATAAATCAACCTCGTCGTTAATAATAAGGATGATGTTTTCATGGCAAATACTATGAAAAAGAAATCGATATCACTAATGTTCTTTCTTTTTTTTTCAATTTTTGTTTTTTGCCTTGTTATTTCGTAGCTTTTATAAGGGCGAAAACAAGTGTATAATAAACACTATAAGCTAGATTTTAATAATACGCGCAAATAGTTTTAAAATCTTTTATCACGACTGAGTACATTTCATTGATTTCAGAAATAATTATTTTCCTTAATTTACTCAATTTTTTTTAGTTTCTTTGTTTTTTTCTGCATAAAGTATAATGAGATTTCTACAATCTCGCAGAACTTCTTAAATTCAAGAAGGCTCTTATAAAGAAATATTTACTATTTTTAATTGTTGCTGCTTAATCTCGAAATATTTGTTCCCTATATTTTGTTTTGTAATTTAGAAGTAAGGTTTGGAAAAAAATTTACAAAAATAATTCATTAAAAGATTTCTCTTTTCTATAAAAGCAAAAAAGCCTATTGATGCGATTTTATTTTTGATGCAGAATTTTAATTACCTGAATAATCCGAAAGAAATTTAATAGAATATTATTAATAAAATCAATAAATCATTTAATCTGATAACTTTTCTAGCTTTTTCATTATAATTATTCACTTCCTTTTTTCTTACATTCTTCATTCATTTATATATATATATATATTGAGAACATTCATAAATCTCCGTGCACCACAAAGTATCACACAAGGGCTCACAGAAGTAAGCATGAAGCACACATTACAAAGGAAAGAAGGAATTTAAATTCATGAAGGATTACAGTACAATCATCCATACCTTCTCCGCGATTCGAACCCAGGCCCTACGACACTTCAGTCAAAGTCCCTAACCACTACACCGGATGGGAGGCATTCCTTTATATTTGCTGTTGTTATCACTTATGCCACCAGATCGACATTAACATTAGATCAAGATCCACGAAATTCATAGCGTAGAAGGGCTAGATTTTTTTGCCTACCGTTAGCCTTAGCTTTGAGCACCATGCAGGTGACAGTATGATTTTACTCCGTTCCACCCCAATGTTGAGATGGACCCCCCGCCCGGTTGTCTTGAGATTTCAATTTTTTTCATTTTTGCTTGCTGAGTGTTCATCTCTCTTTCATAGAGAATTTCGACTATGTACGTATGTATATATATATATACAGAGTGTTTTTTTTCCAGGTATAGAAGTTTAAGTTGGCATTACTTTCCAAGATGGCGACTGATTTAACAGCTGTCAAGTGATTTATTCTCAGTTTGGTTTGGCAATTCATCATGAATAGACTCACGCCTGAACAACGCTTTCAAATTGTGCAATTTTATTTCGAAAATAATGGTAGATTTTCATAAGCGAATTTTGTTTAGCGATGAAGCGCACTTCTGGTTGAATGGCTACGTCAGTAAACAAAACTGCCGCATTTGGAGTGAAGCTAATCCACAAGTGTATGTCGAAACACCGTTACATCCAGAAAAACTGACTGTTTGGTGCGCTTTATGGGCTGGTGGAATCCTTCTTCAAAAACGATGAAGGCCACAACGTTACAGTCAATGGTGATCGGTATAGAGCCATGATTACTAACTTTTTCATTCCTGAATTGAACAATCATGATGTCCAGGAGCTGTGGTGCCAACAAGACGGCGCAACATGTCACACAGCTCGTGCCACAATCGATTTATTGAAAGAAACGTTTGGTGGCCGCCTAATTTCACGTTTTGGACCTGTAAATTGGCCTCCAAGATCTTGTGATTTAACACGGCTAGACTATTTTCTGTGGGGCTATGTTAAGTCATTGGTCTATGCGGATAAGCCACAAACGCTTGACCATTTGGAAGACAACATTCGCCGTGTTATTGCCGATATACGGCCACAAATGTTGGAAAAAGTCATAGAAAATTGGACGTCCAGATTGGACTACATCCGAGCCAGCCGTGGCAGTCCTATGCCAGAAATCATATTTAAAATGTAATGCCACAAGATTATCTTTCGAATAAAAAAAATTCATGCCAATCGAATAATACATTGTTGTTTTATTGCAAAGTTAAAGTTCTATACCCCTAAAAAAACATACTTTATATAGATCAATATATGTATTACGTATATATATATATATATATATATATATATATATATATATATATATATATATATATATCAATATATATCAATATATGTATTACGTATATATATATATATCAATATATATCAATATATATATATATATATTCAAGTGCAATTTTTAGGTAAGTTACCTCTATTTTGTAATGGATTTAGATATTCCTATCCATTACTTTCAATAGGTTTTTCTCAGTATTATTTACACAAAGGGGGAAGGTTGGCTGGCCAAAAACATGTTTAATCCCACTTTTTTATAGATTATTTTATATATTAGCTGTCCTAAGTCAGCAATGTTTATAATACAGCAGCATCGATTTTATAATTTTTAATCTAGTGTCCTTCATTGTATGATCTCTTTACTGTCTCTGTGTTCTTTTTCGAATGTGATTGATGAATGTTTATCTCTTGTTTGTAGAGAAATAGAGAATTAATCTTCAGGACTCTGACCCAAATAATTAATTAACTACTCGCCTAAGGGGAATGACCGTAACTGTATCTTTTATAAATTATGTGTTCTGCGTTTTTAAAGCAAGCTTACGTGTAAGTTTCATCGTACGATATCTTTCCACCAATCACAACCTCCGTTCATGGAAGTCATATGAGTTAGTCCGTTTGCCGCTTGCTATAAAACCGAGTCTGGAAAAGCCCGCCTCTAGTCTACTTTAAGTAGCCCGTTGCAGCTCGTGTTTGTTTTTGTTTCTTTGTTGTACCGTCCATATCGTGTTTGTGTCTAAATGTGAAGTTAAGTGAAATAGCCTTGTACAAGATGATTCCTCATCAATTCAACATCCTCAATATGCACTTCTATTCTCGGGATGATTAGAAACAAATCCGTTGGAAAAATGAAAAATATTTTTGGAGACAATAGGCTAAGTTCACTTCACGTCATAGTCACGTGATAACTATATAATCACGTTTTTCAGCCAATCAGTTCAACAGCTACGCTGTTAACAATTTTTGTATCTTGCAGAAGCTTTTGCTTAAAAAGATCATAATTGTCAACAATAATAACGCACATAAATAAGCAAAATAAATTTAAAAGTATACGTTTAGTATAAGATTTTCTTTAATTTAAAAACTATTTGATGAATTATTTTATAAATGCTTGAATATTTTTTTTTCCAAATCATAAAATCTGAAATTTTTCGTAAATTTTACAAATATAACAATAAGTATAGATTTAATGTGTGTTTTGAATTCAACGGAGAACACGTGATTGCCTTTATCACGTCACCGTCTTAAATATAGCTCTTTCCCACATTTAATCACAAAACTAGACGCTACCGGTTAGCTTTAACAATGCAACTCAAGAAAAGAATTCCATGACTTTGTTCCACTAACGTTCAATTTGTCAAAACTGACGAGGTAAGTTGAATCTAAAAGTAATAAAAAATATATTAGATTTACAATGACTTAATAATCATCATCGCGAATCAAGAAACCACAACATAAAATATTCTCTATTTTTTTCTTTAATTTCATCTTTCTTTTTTTGTTGCTCGTAGCATCTGAAAATAGCAATGTATGTACATTCAGAATCATCTCTGAATTGCTATTCTAAAATGACCGCATTGCTTGTATGAATTACCGCTGGATTCCTGACACAAAGCACTTGCTGAAAGGAATCCAGAACAAGAATCTTATTAACAGCAATCATATGTTCAAATCCGAACGAAAAGCAGAGTAATTTTCATGTCAAGTAGCATGTCTTGATGGGCAATGTGCCACTGGGTGAATAGCAAGAACCGAAATTAAAGAAATAAAAGAATTTTAATTATAGCTCTCCTTAAAAACATCCCTATGGAACAAGCTTTCTCATTTGAAAATAATTCGAAAACAAGTAACCGAAAAACAGAAAAGCGAGAATATTCTTCGTCAATTGCATGGCAATAGACAATTCATCAAGTTGCTAACAAAACTTCTGCACTACTTCTAAATAATTGACTAATTTAGATCTTCAAATGAATGTAATGATTGTCAAGGAATTATTTGTAATTATAATCGTTGGAAATATCAGGAGAGGGTCCTTTTTATGGCGTTTTCAATAGAAAAACAAAGAATATATTCAAATCGCGTAGCTTTTATAATACTTCTAAGAAAATATTAATATAATTTATTGTAAACATGAGATTTCGTATAAAAGATATTTGTGTGTGAATAGATGGAATTTTCTTGAAAGACGCGTCAGACTGTAAACAATTTAATATAAGGTATTGGCGTCTCAAAACAAATTATATTTTGCTCTTTTGGATTTTTTTTTCTTGGAATATTCAGAATATTTTCATCAATAGCATCATATATCCACCATTTTATAAACTACTAATTAGAATTTCATTTTTGTTTTTTTATCTTGAGATTCTCTTTGTCTCTTTCTATATATACAATAGGGTCAGTGGCGCACACAAGGAGGGGGTCCTGGGAGTCCGGACCCCCCTAAAGCCCTCGATTTTTTTCCGATTGATTATAATTCTAAGTACACAGTACGTAAAATTTAATTAAGTATTTGTCATTAATGATTAACTTTATTAATTAATGCTAATTATTTATTCAATAATTAGTTTTTTACTGTGTTTTGTTCCCGAAAATCGACAAAATCAAAAGGAGCATGATACAAAAATGGTGAACTTTCGACCCCGGACGCCCCCCCTTGAAAAATTCCTGTGTGCGCCACTGAATTGGGTCGATCACGATTGTATGAATGGGAAATTGAATCCTACCTATGAGGGAAAGATGTTCTATGGGATAGGGATTTTTAAAATTTAATTTAAAATTGCCACAAGGGGGACAAATTTTCGAAAAATTGGAAAAAGACATAATTTTGGTTAGAGGATTTTAAACTCAATATCTAAGTAATCTTCTTCATTATAAATAACTCAAAATGATGATTATTGATTAATAAGTTCCGAGTAGTTCTATGCAAACGTTAACATTCCATATCCCCAGTTCTCTCTCTCTCTCCTCGAACTGTCGAATAAATCCGATCCAAGCTTTTTTCCGTGAACTAACATTTCGGCAGTAGGTTTTTTAAACACTTAATACTAAAGAATCTGTTAAATGTACCTGATGTTTTTTCTGTAACTATTTAGTAGGTGTCCACTCTTCACAATAAATGTAAAAATACCTGTTTTTAACTTTAATAAAAATTATTTTGACTTTACCGTAAACAAGCTCAAATACCTAAATTTCATTCCCTTTGTAGTCGTGCCCAACATAAAAGTTAATATTTTTACATGATTTTTTTGCCTGATTTATAAATCAGAGAATATCTTTTCCGTACGGGTAGGTTTTGAAATTCTGAAAAAAATATGTTTTGATCCACCCTACGATACAATTTGCTTTTTTAAGTACGATTAACGTCTCTACAGAATTTATAATACTTGCTCATCAATAATTACATTTAAAATTTTGGCTCGACTTTTTCTAAATAAAAAGGGTGAGCAATATTGATCCTACAGATGCACGTCTATGAAACACAAAGGACATATAAATCTAATAAGAAATCACGTTGAAAACTAAAAATTTTCATCTATTTTTAGCGAAGAAACAGCTAAAATTTTTTTCATTACCTTAATTAGTAAAAAAATAAAATGAACATGTGTGTTTGCGGTTGAAGCATTTTTTCAATTAATTTTGAAAGCTTTGAAGTTAATTATTTAATAGTTAAAAAACATGTAATTCTTTATGCACTGTAAATAAGAAAAAATAGTAAATAAATCCTTAATATTTATGCGTGTAACATATACCTGTGATCTAATAATTCTAATTTCCATATAATATAAGTAATGTTAAGTAACATTTTAAAACGTTTAGCGCATCAAGTTAAAAAACACTAAAACTGAATTTTTTTCAATACATAATTTGAAGAGGAAGAAAAAAAATAATAATAATTCCTACGATTTTTGCAAGGGACAAAAAAACCTTTTCAGTACCTCCCAGATCTTTTATAACATATCACCTATAGCGTTTCGATCATGAAACGCAAACCTATACAAGGAAGCTCAACTTTCTCTCCTCAGCAATGAACTCACGTTGTTGCTTTGCGTTGGGTGACACTTGGCCTGTTTGCATTCAAGGCACACACGCACACAAGTATGACCTTAAGGTCGTTGGTGGTTATGAAAACACTGCCCTTTTTCCACAGAAAGGTTGCGTAAATTCCTGGCAGAACCCTAGGAATTAGTTTACTCAGTAATTACAAAGAAATTCTTTGTCCAGGCAAATATTCGACGTGATACGTAAGTCACGCTAGATGTAAAAGAAAGCAAATGCCAACATGTTTAAGCAAAGGACGGAGGCAGTACTGAAGAGTCCTTAAAGAAGTAATTGTAAATCATTTAAAAGTTTCATAAATCATCTTTCAGTATGTGTTCAAATTTTGTTCATTTAATTTGTATAATGGAAAATTATAAAATGTTTCAGTCGTTCTTATTAAACGATTGCGTATAAAATAATGCTTGGATAAATTGCACTTCAATAAATTGAAAAACAATGGTTATTGAACCTTATCTTTAGAAACATAAGGCGACTTAATTATAATTAAAAGTCAAACATGCCTCCAAAGACAGTTTCTATCACAGGCGATTTTAAGAAATTTTTTTAACTGTTTCTCACGCTTTAAGAATAGGTTGTATCTTAAATTAATTGTAAAAATTCATCTTAAAATCTGTAATTGATAAATAAACCGTTATTATTTTCATGTAAGTTTATCACAAGAAACTCCTTTGATCGAATTCCGGAATATATTATTTTGATTTACGAACTCCCTGTTTTCCCTCAGTGCTAAGACATAACTCTATAATTTTCCTTTTAATCTGGTAAAAGCAAATTAAACAATGGAATTATTTTTGTTGTTAAAAATCTTACTAAAAACAATTTAAAAACTTCAAATTCCTTTTTATTTCATTAAAATACCTTTCTTAGGCTTTAAAGTTTCGTTGGCGTGTTGTAGAAGTTTGGAGAGTAGGATATCAGTTCAAGTGTCATTCTCATCACTTGACCGATGTTTAAAATTACCAGGTTTATCGCCAATAACTTTTGTGTTGCTCGGAATTTCGGCGTTTACTAAACAATCATTAATCAGTCCATTTTTGTTATAATTTATTAGAGCCGTTTTTAGGGATTATTTTCCAACAAAATTTTATGAAAACTTATTTTTTATAGTTATTAGCGCACATCTTTGTAAAATCTTCTAATTCAGGGGTGTCCAACACGCGGCCACCTATACATAAGTTGCGGCCCACCAACTCTTTTTTTTTTAAATTTTGAAACATCAGGTTTTTAAAGTTTTTTTTATTTTGAAATTTATTTGAGGGGAAATTTATATGTATATATAAATCTACAATGCATTTGCCTGTTCTTGTTTTAAAATAAATCGTTTTTGATAATAGAAACGTCCTTCAGATTAAAATATATTTATATTTTGTCAAACAGTTACATTTGATTTTAGTATAATAAATAACTTTTTTAATAAATTCCGTATTGCATTATGCATATCCTTTACTACGGATGGTACATGATTCTCTGTGTGTGCCACTTTCATTTCTCCTTCTCTTTTTCTGTTTGGAGTGACCAAAAAGCAAGAGGCATTCCGAAATGTTTTGTAAAGTTAAAAAATATATATTCAGGACGGTTAAGATAAAGGGCAATGTATATACTAAATCGTTTGAGAATGACAGTACAATCAAATTTTAAAAATGAGTAACGAAAGATCAATTCAAAAGGAACTCCGTAATTTTCAAGAACATAGTAACACACACTGTAATATTTTAAACATTATTTGATCATTGCATTATTATATTACATAAACATTATTGTATTATCTATGTCTTTTTATGCATGAAAATAATGAAATCAATAATAATAATTCATTCTGTTTCAAAATTTCACTCCAATAAATTATTTTTGTTTCCAAATCTGATATAAAGGTACATATTTTTATGTGCGGCCCGCGGGATTATAATGTTTTTCCGAAGTTGCCCGCAAGGTCATTTGGGTTGGATACCCTTGTTCTTATTCTCATAAGTATGTATGTTATACAGCTTGAGACCACACTCTTATTGAAAAAAAAATTCTCTCTCCTCCTTAATAGATTTTTTAGCAAAGTATGGAACTTATGATCTCTTAAAATGTTCGAGAGATCTTTCTTTTTCCTTCTATCGATTTTTGAGAGAGGGAGACACCCCTGGGATACCTATTGAACTTTCCCAATTTTTGATCCTTTTCCTTGTCAATCAATTATCTCCCCTCCTCCAGATCACAGATACAAGTTATTTCAATGAATAGGATTATAATTTTATTAATAAGATACATTTCGGTAAAACTTGTAACACTTTTGCTATTTTTCAATACAAAATAAGTATGAAAATATTTCTTTAAAAGAAAGAGCATTGTGTGTGTGATATATTTTTATTATAAACATTTTTTACCCTCTTTTTGGGAGCAACTGCGATAAAAGTCTCGATGGGCGAATTTCATGTGACGTCACAGTCACATCATAATTACAATCACCTCTGGTTTCAAACAATCAGTTCATACATTCATTTGACTTCATATTCACGTGATAAATGTAATTGTGTGTTTTCAGCCAATCACCTCATGAGTTTCAACGTCGCCAAAGAGTTTGCTTCTTGCGGAAATCTTCTTTTAAAAAGTACATACTTGTCAATGATACTTACATACAAAGATCAACAAAAGACACTTGATTTAAAAATATACGAATATTAGAAGAATTTTTTTTTATCTTAAAAACTCTCTTTGATGAAATTGTTTTTCCCCTTAATACTTGAGCATTTTTGTCCAGTTATAAATCTAAAATTTGATGAAAATTTTACGAACATACAGCAAGTACAAGCTCAATGTCTGTTTTGAATTGAATGGAAACCACGTGATTGCCTTTATCATGTGACCGTCAGGAATTTAGCCCATTACAAAAAAAATATAAACATTTTTTTTTTCTGTCGGAAAGCTCAATTTTAATAATTAAAGCTAGAATACCGTCAGATTTAAATGAAATTTATGCATTTTGCAAAACTTGTTTTATTTTACCTTGATAGAGTTTTGGTGTGGGAATTGTTATTTTTAAAGTTATTATACCTACTGAGAGAGATTGCAACTTTAGCCATAACAACAAAATTTCTATAGTAGTTCTATTAAATGATTAGTGTTGCATTATTTCTTTACTTTGAAAAACTTAAAAACATAATAATTAATTTAATTGTATCATTACAACCCATAAAAAGTCGGCATTTATTAGGAGAAATTGATTAATAAACGTTAAGAAATTGTATTGTTGCCATATAATTTTTATAAACCTTCATCTTTAAAGGGAATAACGTACTAAAGCTAAGGGATCGAATAGATAGGTTGTTTATTTGAATCAGTGGTATTAAAATTAACTAAATAACAATCCTGAAAACAAAAGAAAGAAAGAAAGAAAAAAGAAAAGAAAAGAAAAAGAAAAAAAAAGAAAAATGCATTCCTTTAAATAACTTCCGTATCTGAAAGTGTTTCAACGTTCTTTATGGGCATTAAGAAAACATAAAACAATCTTTTCTTTATTAATAGTCATCTTAACGATATTATGCAAAAAAAATGTGTCCTTTTTTCTTGAAGATGATTTCAAACACAAGCATCAAAGAAAGGAATTGTGAAAAAATACAAGACTTCAGTCATCCTTTCATTAAGAATGATTATTTTTCACTTATTGTTATAAGTTTTGCTTATTATTCTAATGCCCAGTAGATGATCATAACAGTGCAGTAATATGAAAATGATCAAGAAGTTTCTGAAAATTCATTGGTTAATGATAAAAGGAACTGAAAGCTATTTTTTTTTTTTACTACTGAAGTTATTGTTTATCGCTTAGATGATCGAATATCAATAAAGTATATCCTTACTTAATAGTTCTTTTGAAAAAATTTAAAGATAAAGACAACATAACAAAGAAACTATCTTTTTGTTAAGATTTTTTTTTAATTCAATCCTGAATTTCTATTCAAAAATCCTGAACGAGATATTTTTGTTTTTCATAGCGCTGCAACCATTTTGAATCAGTGACGGTTTTTAAGGATTTTATATGGTCTTAACGCAAATCTAATATATATTATTAGGCAGATATTGCATTTTTAAGTATAAAAATAATTAAAACTACTCTACTGTATCTTTTGGAACGAGTGAATATTTCGCACTGTTCAGCTACAAGGGGGTTTTGGCAACGGACCAGTAATTTTGAAATGGTTAGTGACGTGGACAACACGTCTGGCACCCTCTTCTCCTAACTACCACAGGGCTGCGGTAGCCCAGTATCCAACCATGGCAGGCATGGGGTTTCCAGGTACCACTAAAGACCCGCCGTGTAGGGAGCGATGCACGTTAAATCTTCGAGAGCTGAAACGTCATGATTGGGAAGGGGGTGCCAGAGGTGTCGTCCACGTCACTTGACCACACCTGATCTGTAGCTGAACCCTAACTTCTCTAACTACCACACCATACCAACTTAGAAGGAATATTCTACCAATACTTAGCAGGAATATTCTTTGAAATCCACTCTTCCAAGATGCATAGCAGCACGGGTTCCATGATGAGTATTTTAGCGGAAAAAATAGTTTGTCAAAATTTAAGTGTCTTATTTTTTGTATGTTAATGAAGACCTTAGAAAATTATTTGACTACTTATTTTAAGTTAACGGTATATATAATTAATTTTACAGTGGAATATTTTTAATTAATTTATTAGCTCTAACGGATTAAATTTTCCAAAGTGGAGTATTTTGTTTATGTATATCCCTTAATTTTAAATGTAGTGATCCAAAAAAAATATTTTATGAAAAATACAGTAAATCATAATGCGGTTGGACGTGCATTTCTCCCCTACACGGCGGATCTTACAAAGCTCTAATAAAGCTCGAGTTATGAAAGTAGCTAGGCATTTGCCAACTTGACTCTATCGTTAACATTTCGCTATGTTTTTTATTGAATCGTCATTATAATTTAATAAACGACGTTGCTTGCGAATATTACAACTTTAACATAAAATAAATACTACAGAAAGTAATATTGATGTATTATACTTTCAGATAAAAATTATTTACACTATTTTAAGCGTTCATTACACAAAACTTTTAACAATGTGTTTCTTTTGCTGAGCAGAGATCAGCTTAGGATGGTATTTTCAAAAATCGACCCTCAAGAGTGTAAGGGGAGTTACAAATAAAAAAAATATCCTTTTTATCAGCTATTAGATCTACATACTTAAAATTTAACAAAGGTGTTTTATTTCACTCTTTTTTTGTTTTTGTTTTGCTGAGCTACGCAAAAAAAAAGCTTTTTTTGTTTAATTTGCAATTCACGTAAAATTCACTCATTATAAACTTCTTTATCCTTCAATCTGTGTTGTTTAATTTTTCAGTTCACCCGTGCGAAGAACGGGTATACCAGCTAGTATTGAATATATTTCTCGGTGAAAAAATACTTTAATTTTTTTACGCAATAAATATAACTATTTTGATGATAATACAAAACGTTAGACATTGTAAAGAGAATAACTAACAACGCATGTAAAAAATTACATATTCACTCCATATTTCAAAAAATATATATATAAATTTTTTAAAGTTGTTTTTGTAATTTATGCCACCTGATAGACTGTAACATTAGAGTAAGGCCTACGAAATTCACCGTCGCAAGAGGCTAGCTGTACGCCTGTCGTTAGCAGTAGGCTTGTGTACCATACAGGTGACAGTACGATTTAGCTAGGTTCCAGTCCAATTTTGAGTGAGTAGAACACTCGGAGGGTGGTCAAAGGAATCCCATCTCTCTTCCCCTTCCACCAACCCCACGAGAGGACTTGTGGCTCGACGGCTATTTAGAGTTTAGAGTATTTTCATACCCCAAAGACTATACATTTTCAGACATCCATGCCTTCTCCGGGATTCGAACCCAGACACTACTGCACAGCAATCAGCGTCACTAACCACTATACCGAATTGGTGGCATTCTTATAAGTTTTAACCACCAGGCTACGGCGGCCCCCTTCATTGCTTTAAAGTACAACGTTACTAAAAAAATCGAAGGAGAAGCGAAGTAATAATTAAATAAATAACAATTAATACTTGACAATTTAATAAATAATTAATAATAAAAATTTAATAAATAATTAACAATAAAAATTTAATAAATAATTAATAATAAAAATTTAATAAAAAATAAATTAATATTTAACAATTTAATAAATACTTAATAAAAAATTTAATAAAAAATAAATTAATATTTAACAATTTAATAAATAATTATTAATAAAAAATTTAAGAAACAATAATTAATAGTTAAACATTTAATTCTTGATTGAAAATTTAATGAATAATTAATAATTGAAATTTTAATAAATAATAATTAATAATTGAAATTTTAATAAATAACAATTAATAATTGAAATTTTAAATAATAATTAATAATTGAAAATTTAATGGATAATTAATAATTGAAATTTTAATAAATAATAGTTAATAATTGAAAATTTAATAAATAATAATTAATACTTGACAATTTAATAAATAATTAATAATAGAAAATTTATGAAACAATAATTAATAATTAAAAATTTAATTCTTGATTGAAAATTTAATGAATAGTTAATAATTGAAAATTTAATAAATAATAATTCAAAAATAATTGAAAATTTAATAAATAATAGTTAAAAATTTAATAAATAATTATTCAAAAATAATTGAAAATTGAATAAATAATAGTTAAAAATTTAATAAAATTAATTTTAGAAAATTTATTAAATAAGAATTAATAATTTAAATAATTTAGGAGTGCAGTCATTGCATATAAAGATGTTTCTTAGAGTAAATACTTTACGTATATATTTCAGTAGTGTTGTCCAATGGCGTAACGGAGAACATTTGGGCTTCCCTGCAAAGTCAGGTTTTGAGCCCCTAAGATGGATTTTACAAAGGGTAGGTGCTTGGCGGCAGTCAGGCTTTGGGACCCCTATAACCCTTAGCTCCCCCGGCAATGCGAGGACTGCGTGGTTGTACGTTACGCTATTGGTGCTGACCCTTCAACAGCATTGCTGAAGCTGCTTTTTAAAAATTTTGTGTAAAAGTGTTTTCAAAAGTTATATTAAAAAATAAAGAAGCATAAGAAATCTTAATTTCATATTTTTTATGTTCTCAAAAGCTGATTTTTCTTACACTGAAAGGAAATTTTTCGTATTTAGTATTTTAATGTTAAAAGCAAACAGTTGCCTAATGATGAAAAGAACACGCCGGCAGATTATCGTGCCAAGTTAAATAATACTTAATATGCAAACAGTTTGCTTTCAAATATCTTGTTTCTTTTCTGCTTCCTGTTTATAAACCAGTAAGTGAAGGTACGAAGAGTCAAATGACAGTTGACATTATCGAAGGTCAATACACTTCTTGAGTACATTGCGTTTCCATTAAATTTGAATGATAAGAGATTCAAATTGTACGTGTATGTTTTATTCCAATTATGTTAAACTCTACCAAAATAAAGATTACATTTATGAATAAAAAAAACGTATGGATTCAAAACTTTGAAAAAACTCTTATCATGTAGATAAAAAGTGTAATTAACATAACAAATGTTTTTTCAGTGCTTTTTATTTAAATCATTTCAGAATTTATCTTTCCATCTTTACATCTTACATCCGGAAGTGAATTTGAGGCTGAAGTAATCAGTTTAGGAAAAAAAGATGTTTCTGGTTATCAAATATTCATTCTAAAGATTGTTATGTTAAATACTGGCAGCTCCTGTGTCCCTTGCTTCGTTGGGTATTTCATGAAGTCGATAAACACTATTTTTGATATACTGTTTTTAATATAATGTATGTAAATATGTAATACTGTAAATATACTGTTTTTAAGATATTAATATATAAATTTTATAATTAAACTTTCATATAAATTGAAACAGATTCTTACAGCTCTCTCTCTCTCTCTCTCTCTCACTCTATTTTACCTCTTGATTTAGAAAAACATGGTAACAAAATTTCATATCTCTAGATCCAATAGCTTGTCAGATCTCGGGATGACTGAATATTTGAGTCACTTTTCTCCTTTACAAAATACAAAATAAATTTTTGAAACGATATTCATTAGATAAAATAATTAAATTTAAAAAGAAAGAGCATTCAAATTTAATAACATAATTTGTTCTGTAATGATGTTTACACAATTTTATTATGTAAACATTGATAAGTTCCATTAATTTATGGGTTTTTATAAATGTAGTAAATTACTAGAATGTAGTATACTAGAAAGTTATGTCTATTTTTAGAGTGGAAGGAAATAAATTTTCAACACATTTATTTATTGAGCAATGTAATAGCAATATATTCAGGCATGATGGTAATTCATGGATTCCAATTCTATAAAAAGACCGACTTTTTTCTTGAAAACTTTTACAATTTCTCATGTGCCACAAAGTATCACACGTGGTTACAGAAGTAAGCATGAAGCACGTTACAAAAGAAATTTACAAAAAGTTAAGGAGGATTACAGATACTTAAAATGAATTTACGAAAGTGATCAAAAGCACACTTCTTGTAGAAATAAGTTGGTGAAAATCTGGTGTCCAATTTATATTAATACCTCTAAAAGTACATTTCTTAAGATTTTTCTTTCATTGCAAAGTTAGAACACAGAAGGTGCACATGTTCAAAATTTTCCTTCCCACCAATCTTACATTCACAGGAAGATAACAGAATCAAATTTAATCTGCTCAAATAAATTTTAATACTACCATATCAGGTGAGAAATTGGGTTATTTTGTAATTAGGAAAACACAAAGTGATGGCATGGCAAGTCTCATATCATTGGAAAGAAAAAAATTCTTGTAAAGCTCCCTCTATTTAAACAGATACATTCTTGGTTCTAAGATTCCACCATTCTTTCGGGCAATATTCTCAGATATTAACGGTAAGGTGGCAGCCTTTGTAAGAAAACCGGACCGTTCATTTCCAAAAACTCCCGGGAGTCCACGAGCAAATGAAAAAGCAATCGAAATGCTTTTATCTTTTAGGTTTTAAGTTGTTTTTGGATCTCGATGATTATGTTGTTGGAAGAAGAAATACACTTCAGAAAATCCAAGGATAAAAGAGAATTATTACAAATGAAACTCACTCATGAAGGCAAAAAAAACCGGAAGAGTTCTAGGTCGACACCTGTTTCATTTCGGGAATTTGGGGGGGGTATAAAGTTTTGAAGAGGGAAAAATAGAAGTTAATAAGAAGGTGCGGATGCTACAGGAATATCTAGCCGGCAATTTTCCGGTAAAGTTGCCAATGCAGCACGTGATCCTGCGTTGTTATAATGCGATATAACTTGCTTCCTGTTGAGTAGCGATGGTCTCTTGAGTGCTTCGTTCAAAACATCTACTTGTCGGCAATACGTTGCGGAATTGAAACTTTTTTCATTGGATTTCAGAAACTCAAAGTATATTATCTTTTAATGAGCCTTTATATACACAACATTCTGTTATTGAGACCGAAGCTGAGTTTTGAGGTGACCACCCTGAGAAGATGTCAGGAATTTCAATAGAAGTTATATTGTTTAGCAAATATTAATACTTTTTTTATTTGCATTGGATAAAATTAAATGTATCGTGAGGGTCTATTACGGAAAATAAGGTTTATATTCACGATTCACGATTAAACAGGTGTTGCCAGTTATAAATACTATTTTTAGAGAACACACAGATCTCTTTTTTCGGCTTTTTTTCAAAGAATAAAAAGACTTATTACGCATCAATTTTTCATATTATACAGTGTTTTAGAATCATTTTTTGTGCTTTGTGTAAATTTTATGCATTATCTTTCACTCAAATGTTTTTTAAGAAGGTAGTATCAAAAAGATTTTTAAGAATTTATCATGTGGTAGCTAGTTACTATTGCTTTTCTGGACAATTATTTTTTGTGGATTAAGTTTTAAAAAGCTATGCCTATATATATATATATATATATATATAGAGAGAGAGAGAGAGAGAGAGCTACTTCTTTATATAATCGTTTTTTTTTCTCATATATTTCCTCAGTATTTTCTGACAATAAAGACGCATTAGAGTGGGGACAGAATTGTTTAGCGAAATTTATAATATTTTCTAACTCTATTCATATAAACTAATGTTAAAACAAACTAAATTCCCTAATTTTTTTAGGGTAATTATTTTAATATTTAATGTTATTTTTTTGAATTAGAATATACACATAAAATTTTTTAAAGAATATTATTACAATAAAAATTACTTAAATGTAATTATTTGGCAAAAAATGAAGAAAGAATGAGATATTTTCAAAACATTTTCCTTTCATATTGAAAAGAATTATATAATAATAATATTTTGTCTATATATATATATATATATAGGAATTCTTTACCGTGTTTATTTAAGATTTTTTAAATATATAATTTTGAAATGGATTTATTCATGTTTTATTGCATCAAAGTAGATAAATTTTAGCAATAAAAACACTGTTTATTTTTTCAATTCATTGTAAGTCCGAAGGATAAAGTAAATTTTTTTTAAAAAAATCCTAATTCATCCCCGGTAAAGATGTCTTAACTATACACATATAGGAAAGCATTATTCTTATAGAGGCATTTTTTTCATAAAAGTAGAATGTTTTAAAATATGTCATTCTTCCTAACTTGTATTTAAATTTAATTTTCTTGTAATCATATTCTTAAGACAATTTTATTTATATGTTCTAATTCAACTGACACTAAGTATCAAACAATTAACCCTTTATACGCTGTTCCAAAATCACTGTTTGAGACTTTGTCAGTTCCCCATCTTAACTATATAAATTATATTCAAAATTGTGTACAATAAATGTGTGAGTTAGTTACCACTACATGATGCAAAAACTGAGGAAATAATTTTTCCAAATATATGTATTTGAGTTCAGCATTTTAAAACTAACATACAACACAAGTATTACAGTATTCTTCAAAACTACTTACTAAGATATTTTTTTTACTCTAATAGAGTATATCCATATATCAGTGCGTACTGTTTGCTTTATTTCGTAAAAATTTTTCAGGGATTCACTAGCTGCAACAATAACATACGAATTTTGAAATTTTTTCTTCGTATTAATAGTATAATTGTTGATTTTGCAATTAGTATTTTTAAATTATTATATTTATTTATTTATTTGCTCACTGTGTTTGGATTATTAAAATTCAAGATTGAGCAAATCTACCAAAAGATATTGCATTGGTGACAAATTGTTGTTTTTGACAACTCAACTCCAGTAGGAATTTAATGACCGCGAAACAACATGAATGACCATCATTAAGACGAAGATGTGTTCTTTATTTTCCCCCCTACCGGCTAAAATGATGAAGTAATGATGTGTTTACAAAAGAAAAACAGATTTGTTGTTTTATTTCATCCAAAACACAATTTCTGAAACTGTAATGAAGATATCATTTCCCTTGTTTGCATTCTTGATGTTTCCTACTGCTACAGTTTGATTCTTCTTGAAAAAGAATGTTATCTTTCACCACGGATCACACAAATGTCGCCTTTTTTTTTAAAAAAAAAAAACAGCAACACAACATTTGTTGTGCTTTTCATTTTTACAATTTTTTTTCCTACTGCATATTTTTATTATTTTATGCTCAAAGCTGCTAGAATAGATTTTGCTATTAAATTTCGACTTCGTTATAGAATAGGTTGTTACATATATTTGGGGATGAACATTTTTTTTATAAAAAGTATTCTTCCCGATTTAATTTTTCTTTTAATCAAATGTTACGAAACATTCATACAGTTTAAACCTATGTATTGAAAAGGAATGTGATTTAAATTTTGAAAAAAATCAAATTTTACAATACATTACTGAAACCTTTTTTTATCGTTTGGTTCAAGTATGGAGAATAAAACTGTAATCAATCGAATATAAAATATTAAAGAAAAAAAACTAAAATTATATAAAAGAAACAGTCTTCTATCCTTTATACGTTTGATTTAATAAATTTTTGATACTTATAATAAAATTGCTATTTTTCAAACTTTATCATCTTTTCAAATTTTCATATCATTTCAGAACAATTACATTTAAAACACAAATATAATTTTACACAATCGCAAAAAACATTTCATAAAAAATTATAATTTTAGTATATGCCCAAAGGATTTTATGTAGAAATAATTACCGTAAAATATCCTGCGTATAACGCGCACTTTGAACACAAAAAATAAAACCGAAAATTAAGGGTGCACGTTATACGCCGGGTATAAAAACGATAGCTTTAAAAATAACAAAAGAGATGCGTATAAAAAAACTACTTCAACAAGTATCAAACACTATTTATTTAAAAGAAACTACTTGCCTTATGACCTAAAAGAGTTATAGTTCTAGAAGTACACTACTCTTTCAAAAGTCTGAGATAATACCTCGAATAAATGGCCTCAAAACATAAAAGCAATATATTCTAATATATCAGATTTCTTCGTTAAAAAGGTGGTGAGTGTTATACGGCGAATATATCTAAAAATTTAAAAAAATTCATCTTGAATGTTTAGGTGCACGTTATACGCCCGATTTTACGGTATACATTTGAACATGTTAACATGTATCATAGATTAAAATAGTCACCTAAATTAAACCCAACATAATGACCATTAAATAAAACGTATTTAAAAGGTTAAAATAAATAAATAAAGTGTTTATTAATTTGGATTTTAATTTTCTTGTGTATTCAAAGCATGATAACAGATAATTTCAGATTTACATTTTCATATAAATACAGAATAACTACCATAAATTAAAACCGGCAACACCTATGCGTTCATAATTGGCAGATTATTAAAAAAGTTAAAATTTAGAATCTATACCATTAAAAAAATTTTATACAAAAATTATATACACATGTAACAAACATTTCAAAAAATCACTTTTAAAACATTTTTATAGACAACAATTCCATCAGGATATTCTTCAAGGTCATTCCTAGATCTATATTTAGTTAAATGTAATCCCCGTGAAACTTTAAGAAATTTTCATAGTATAACTTTATTGAATTAAGTTGCAACTGTGAGGGAATACTAAAAAATCCCATCATAAAAATATATCATATTCAAGGAAGTTATTACTTTTAGTTTCCTTTTAAACAACACAACTATTAATATTATTTTGGGGGAACACCGTTTTTTTTTCAACAAAATTAAGTTTACCATTTAGATTAAAATCTTCCAGAAGGAGAAACATTGGCTTTTTCCAACCTGTTTTTCACATAATGATAATCCAAGTGGAAGAGCAAAATGAATTTTTTTAAAAATATGTTTTATACAAATTCATCCAATTACGTAATCAGTTAAATGAAAATTGCTTCGCTGATTAGTTGTTAGATTAACGGCGAGATGTTAGAGATGTCAAACTTGAAAAACACTCAAAGGAATTACAGGTACACCTGTTTGCGCATGCGCGCCAACGTCATGCGCACAAATGCAAATATGCATCCTGGCCACGCTGTGTCGGCAGATGAGAACTTTCTGCGGAACGATATAGACGAGAAAATTTCTTTTTAATACTCAGACGTGAGCATTAATATAGGACTCTAATACTCGAAGCTCACAATAAAAGAATTAATTAAAATTTGCTGCGCTTGTAAATAGCATATATATGTTGTGTGGTTGAATAAAAAAGTAAAAAAAGAAATGAGCGTGGCTGGTCCGTCGATGAAACAAAAACAAACTAAAAATAAACAACACCTTTTGCAGTAATGATAATTATTTCTTTTGAAAACAGGCAAATATAAAAAAACTTCCAGTGAATAATTTTTGTGATAATATTAATTAATTTTCTTCCATTTTTAGTTACTGCTTAAAAAATATTTTCATGCTATCTTTTTTTACCCATGCCAGAGGAAACGAATGATTTTCTTATTTTTGTAAAACATTAAACAAATAGCGGTGTGTTACCATATACATCTCCTCAATGTAAATACCATCCGCAGTTTTTTATGTTCAAAATATCGGAAAATATAACCACATTCACACGTATGTGAAAGTAACGCGGAAAAAGAGTTAATCAGTTTTACAGTTAAAAGAATTTACAGTTTCAAATTAAATATAAGTACTGTATAATTATAAGAACACTGGTCCCATTTTTGTGTTTTATGAACAGTTTTTATAATCAGCTTGAATAAAGTAATGTTTAAAAATGCAAATCTGAGTTGTTAAAACTGGAAACTCTACGGTTAAATTTAGAGAACAGAAAGTAAAAAAAACAAAAAAACGTTTGGATAGTTCTTCTTTCAATTATGAAATATAAATATCTATATATATATATATATATTAGAATAATATTTTTTTAATTTTCTTCAAATGCTTTTATTAATAAAAATGTCCATTATTTTCTAATGAAAAACACCGTCGTATGTAACTAAGATTATTTTTTTCCCAAAAATAGGCCGTAAAGAAATTCTACATCTCTGAGGTTGTCAGTGTTCTAAACGAAGTTGTCACAAACAATCTATCAGGACGTTTTAACCTACGTTTGACATTTAAATGCCTTTAAGGTATCCGACTACGTTTGGAATCATGATTTTAAAAAAAGCATAAAAATGGATAATTTTCATGATATTTAGTATCACTTAGATTAGAATACACGTATAAAATTGTTTTAACATATTGACAAAAAAAATTATTTAAACACAATATTTCGGCACAAAAACTAACTAAGACTAAGCTTTTTTCAAAATGTTCTCCTTTTGTGAAAAATACTTCTATTATAATAATATTTTGCCTGCATATAGCTCAGACCTCTGTACAGAGGCTCAACTATCTTGCGTTGCAGCTTTGTGTATTTGCAGATGATCTTTTTTTCTCTCACTATATGCTTAAATTTACGTATAAAACGTAAAATAAGATGCTCAAATTAAAAATGTTTTATGCATTTGTTAGTTTTTACAGCGAACTGCAAACACTAGTTCAGTTACCTTACATTAAAAAATTTACTTAAATGGTAAATATGAGAAAATGCAGTTCATTCATAGCACATTTAGGTGAATACCTCCATTTGTTACATCAAATAAATTTTAATTTTAAAGGAAAGTGTCCTCATCTCTTAGCTCATTATTACGAAAATTTTGATTTTCATTTCGAATAACATCTCTCTCAAATCTTAAGCGATAAAAATAGACTTTTCATTCTTTAATCATTATCATTTGGAATATAATGGTACATTCTATCTTCAGTTATTGAAAACATTATTAAGGGTAGAGAAATCATAATTTACTACCGATTGCATAAAATCATATTTAAAAACTGATTTGAATCATTCCTATAACCTTAAAATGTTTAATAATATATAGTATAGCATGCGCTCTCTCACAAGATTCATCACGGCCGCGGCAGCCGAGTGGTATAGGTATCGGATCGTGGCTTGCCTGGTCACGAGTTCGAGCCCAGTACCACTAAAGACCCACCGTGTATGGCAGCAATGCACGTAAAATCTGTCGAGAGCTGAAACGTCCTTCCGTTGGTGTGGTGTGGTAGTTAGGAGAGAGGGGTGCCAGCTCAGGTGTCGTCCACGTCACTTGACCATGGTTCAAAATTAAAATTATGTGGTCCGTCGTTAATATTCAATCAATCAATCTCACGATTCATGGGGGAAAAATCTTTTCGGAAAAAGATTATTTTTAAAAAGTTCAATTTCAATTAATAATTTTTAAAAAAAAAACAAGCTGAAAACAGTGAATGATTAAACGTTAATATTCAATCAATCTCACGATTCATGGGGAAAAATCTTGGTGTATTTATACATAATTGAAACAATTTGAATGCAATTAAAACAAAAATAAGTATTCGAACACACAGTGGCATAATTCAGAAATTTGTTTTCGGAATGGAGAAGGATTATTTTTTAAAAAGTTCAATTTCAATTAATAATTTAAAAAAAAAAACGAGGAAAAGTAATTGAGAAATAAATGTTAAAAAAAAGAAAGAGAATGATTAATAGTCGAATATTAAATTAAGATTTATGAATAACATAAACGTATCAAATAAAATAGGGAAATAAATGATCCAACACACATCATCACACTTCCGAAATTACTTTCAAAATAGAGAATTACTAAAAACTCAAAAGCAAAATAATGCATAAATAATTTCAGAATAGAGAATGATTATGTTTGGAAATTTCATAATACACAAATAAATGTTCCCTACCTTTGCTTCATGTTGGGAGAGTAGTTACAAAAGTTCTGACTATCCTATTTATAAAATCAATGGGTTGAAAGTCACTCCTTTGGAGCCGTGGAGAAGTGAAGAGTGATGTGATCAAGGCCAAGGTCTAATCGCATCCTATGCCGATCGCGGAAGAGATGAAGAATCATCTGGTAGATGAGGAGTTATCATGTTTTGAGTGAGCGAGAAGAGGATGATGGTTGAATTGCGCCAACACCTCTCGACGCTATTGGTCGAAACGTTCGCGCATGCGCTACTGGGAATTTTCGCTTTAAATAAAATGTCCAGTTTCTAGAATCAACAAAATATTATGGTATATTTATTTAAGTTATACATGAAGTTTTTTTTTTTTAAAAAAAATTCAGTGTCTTGGAAAAATATTTAAAATATTGATTAGTGAAAAAAAAATGACAAGCAATGTATAGAAATATATATATATAATGATATTTACATAATTTTTTTCCTTCATGGGACTGAGATATTTTTACAAACCGTAATCTGTAAATTTTTGAAAGAATTGATTAAAACAAGTTGTATGTTATTTTTACATTTGTGTTAAAAAGAAATATAAGCCAAAATTTTTTTAAAAAATTCACGTGTATTAAAGGAGTCACTAAAAATAATATACTGGAATAGCTACGTAAATAAAGTGTTAAACGACATGCGGAAAACCTTTTTACCCTACAACTTTTCCTCGTCAGGTCCAATTTTATTTCCTATCCTCTCATATCCATTTCTTACTAAGCACAGTTAATCATAAGATCATATATATAAACTTAACCCTGAAATATTTTTTGTGTGTGTATGGGCAGTAGGATCAAACATCATCAGTGTGTGTATGGGGAGTAGAATTTAATGACAGTTTTTTTTCTCTCTCAACATTTTTTTTTGTATTATTTTGTTTTTGGGTACAATCCTAGGGGAGTAGGATCACTCAATAGCTAAAAATCTCAACAATTTAGATGAAATATGTAATCTTCGAAAAGTATAGAATTCTTTTGCATTTCATTTGAATACCGCCTCAGTCCCATGTGCCTCTTTGGTAAATTCTATATTAAATAATGATTCAATACATAGGTTAAATCAGTGCTTCTCAAACTTTCAATGTTCGCGACCCAATATTAAACCTTAATTTTCATCACGCCCCCATCCCCCACCTTCATACAATAGCAATCTATTGAATTCCATATTGCTACACTTTGACGCTAAAGCTACACAATACGGCTTTAACCTCTCCTCTTAAGGGCCACCGGCGTATATAAACGTCTCACTCAGCCAAAGCGTTAAATGCCCCAGATGTATATACACCTATTTCAAAGTATGATATTTTCCGTGTATTGATATTCTTAAAAATATCTAGAAGGCTTTGGAATACAAGAAAAGGACCTTGACAGTGTTTGCGAAGGATTTACTTATTTCGGAGGATTTGCTTATTTATTCCTCCCCCCCTCCTTCCTCCAATACATCACATCACGCACCTATATGGAAAACGGATGCACTGGGAAGCAAATCGCATAACTTTTAATTGGAAGTTAACTGATTAATTATAAAACGTATAAATTATCCAGATAAGTGTTAATTTTTGTTTTTATTTTATGTATGATAAGCCCATAGTGTCAAAGTATGTTCACAACTTATTATTGCTAAATTAATTAAAAAAATACATTTTGCCCAACGGATGCCTTTATAAGTGCATTATATCAGCGTAAATGTGTATATTCCATTTTTTATTATGTAAAAATGTATTTTGTTTGTTTACTTTAAGTAGATTAATTAATTTTTTTAAATAAATAATCTATTGTTTTCGACTTTTCAAAAGGATCGCGCCTCCCTCGTAGAGTTATCATACCCCTCTAGGAGGGGGCGTGGCCCACAGTTTGAGTAGCACTGGGTTAAGTATACAATTTGCAACTATTTACCTTTTTCGTGATTTTTTTTTGTGTGCATAAAAATTATTTTCTTACAATAAAAAATATTTATTCATATATGTGGTCAAATATTACATTTTGTATCCAAATGTGTCCTTTTACGGTCGTATTCTCAATCGCGGGTTATCCTCGAGTTATCCCCGAACCGGAGGTAACTCGCAGATTGGCGAAACATCGTTATTCTCAACTGCAGATCGCGCCAAATCCGCGGATTATTCATCCAAAGATAACCCGCAGATTCTACTCACCGATTTCGGAGAGTAACTCGCGGGTTTGTAAACAAATATGAACGACCGCTTCGATTTTTTTTCTGCTTGAGGTTTTAGAAACATTTTAAAGTATTGAAAGAAGGCCAGTTTTCATTCCTTAACATAGGAACAACGCAATTCAATACACTTTTTTTTCATGATTCATCTAAAAATAACGTTTGATGTTATGATTTAATGTTATACAATGAGAATTCAAAAATCGTATTATATATATTTTAAAATTTCAATTTATATTTTGATTGTATACAAGTATATATATCCTTATCTATTTTTTTTTATTTAAAATTTTCCAGCAACACTTTGGTAGGTTAAAATAGAATGTATATTATGTATATAATCATTAATTTAAATAACTTCTAATGTCTAATAATTATTCTTAATTCATGATTTCTATAAAATCTTAGAATGAAAAATCCAGTATTTTTGTGAAGAATAAATTTATTAATTGAATCTAAAGTCACATTTATATCTAAAACAGAACATATGTTACTGAATCTTTTCCAATTCCATCTAAAGTAATTATACTATTGGTATTAATCTGATTTTATTTGTCACAAAACAATACATATATACACACATATTTATCAATGTTTTACAATATAGAACAGAAAACAAATTTTACATATACAAAATATTTACAATTTTTCAGAAAAGAATATTTTGGTAGCAGAAAAAATTCAAAACTAACTATTCCTAATGACATTTTTTTAAATTTCACTTTACAAAAATAACCTTATTCAATTAGTTATTATAGTAACTAATAGTAAGTAAATTAAAATAAAAATAATAAGTATAATTTTTTTAAAAAAATTGAAATAATTCTGAAAACTTGTGAACATATTTTGTACATTTTGAAAATAGGTATAATAAATTTTATTGAAGTTAAAATTAATTATAAAAAATATGACATCTTCATACTTTTAAAAATCCAGCAAACAATAGAATAAATTTCAGCTATAATAAAAAATAATACTGATAAAACGAAATCTGACTATTTAAATGACAATAAAGTTCATTTTCTTCAAAAATTAGTGACTTTTCCACAAGAAAGCATGAGAAATAGAGAAGTCGGATGTTTCTTCAATTAGTTTCTGCTGCAATAAATGATAGAATTTAGAAAAATTACATAAATTATATTATTTAGTATAATTTAAAATGTATACATTAGTATTGTTAATTTAATATTAAATATGCCACTACAGTTTTTGATACATTAATTTTTTACCAAACTACAAATTCGTCCACTAAAATAAATCTTATTCATCGAAAAGAAATTTTGTAAGCTATTGCCTACTTTTATTAAATAACTTTACTTTTCTGTAAGTCCTTCATTATACATAAATTTTCATACTATAAAGGGGACTATGCACAGTTTATAATTTAATGAGAAATCACAGTACATTTTCAAGTTTGATTCATTGTACACATTAAATAATGATAATTACTTTAATACATAAATCCATGATTTTGCAAGTTAATTCTTTTTAATCATTTTTAATTTTAGGTGTAATAATTTACATCTTCTTCTCTTATATATGTGCAAAAGATGTGCATGTCATCTTTATTCTTTTTATGAAAAGTACACATACATTTTACACACACAACCTGAGTTATTTTTTTACATAATTCTAATCAAATATTTGTGAGCACAATAGACAAGGAGCCGTGGTCACAAATTCATTCAGTTTAGTGCCTCTGAAAACCTGAAATCTGTCATCATTAAAAGTCCACAGGTTGATGTACTATGGCAATTTAGAATGAGTTACTAATTCAGGTGTGTTGTCCTTGATATTTGACAGATGTTCAAATGATGAAGATCATTGTAAATAGACCTCACATTGCTTTAAGATACAACATTAATTATAAATCAAATCAAACCAACTGAATTTTTAACTCTTTTTACGACCATGTTATTTGCATTCCTGGATAACAGAAAAATTAACTTTTACATTTTAAAAGCGTATTTTGAAAAGAAATTTTGTTCAATTATGGATTCTTTTACTCAACATTTCATAATATGATTCATATTAGAGTTCATTTATGTAGTAAAACACAAATCACTATCAGAAAAATCTATTCAGAATAAAACGGAAAATTTAAATTAAAAACTAAATAAAGACAAAAAAAATCCATGTACACTTACCCTGAGTTCCTGATAAAAACAACAGTATCATAATCGTTGTTGCAATCGTATCTATACGGCAATGGTTCAATGAGGACACCCATAGCTTGCAGCATTTCATCTAACGATGTGGTCAGTAACTTTTTGGTTCCTCCACCAGTTTTGAAAGTTTAAACATTTTAAAGCGTCTTCGTTTTTGAAATTTTTTATTTTGCAGCTCTTGTCGACTTCGTTTGGAAAGGCTGCCTGAATTGAAATCAGTAGTCAAGCAATCCCATGGTTTTTCTTTTTTCTTATTGTAAACTGCGCTGGTTATCTTGCAAGGAATAATATCTCCTTGTATTTTTCAATAAGATTCCATTAGAGAAAATTTACTTTTATTTGACGTACTAGCCATGAGAAAAAAAAATAGCTGTGAATCGAAAGTCTTGCGCCGAGATACATGTAAACAATATACCACGTGATTATCAGTGTCCAATCACAACGAGTTTAACATCTCGCTAACGCAGTGTTTCTCAAACTGCGGGGCGCGCCCCCTGGGAGGGGCGCGATAAACCTACAAGGGCGCGAGCATATCGAAAATAAAAGATTAAAAAAAATTATTTGCTGGAATGAAGTAAAACAAAATACTTTCTTAGTTAAAAAAATACACATTTACACTGATATAATTTATATATATCATCTGCGATATTACGTCATGAAAAATAAAAGCTTCTACTTCAAAACCTCATTAGTTATCTTTTTTTGATACTATAATCAAATAAAACTCATTTTATTTGATTTGCTGTATTCCCATGATGAGATATTCTTTTATTGCGTGAGAAAAAAACAAAACCCAGACCCATAATCAAAAAAAAATTTTTAGGAAGATAAAAAATTCATCACTGTTGTATTATTGCTATCAGCTGTAGGCTGCAGAATGTATTTACTGCGGTTTTTGACCTTCGAATTTACTTGTACAGTTAGTTACGTCTCTGCTTTTATGTATTTGTTGTTTTTTTTTCATTTAGGGAAGTTGTAAATAAACTATTTCTGTTGCGCTTTTTTCCTTGTAAAATATTTTTATGATTTTTATGGTAACGAAAAACGTTTTACATATTTTTTTAGAACATTCATGTTGTAATAAATACACTTTTAATTCGGGAGCGGTCACGCTGAGCACAGAGTGCACGAAATCGGTAATTCTGGCAAAACAGTTTGTTACCAATGGCCCTGACACTATCCTCCTGTTTGACAGTCTTAACGTGAACTAAAATATATTTGTCACAAATCTCCCTCTTTTCTGGGAGTGACAAACGTTTTTTTTACAATCTTAAGGTAATTGTTTTGAATGAGTTCCCGGTGTGATAACTTTTTTTCACGAAATATCTTATGTTTCTTTGAAAGCAGGTAAGTATATTTTCTCTTTATTAAACTGTTCACTGGAATTACGATTTTTACTGTAAAATATAAAAATAATTATAAAAAAAAGAGATTGGGTGACTCATTAACCCCGCTCGACCATTAGTATGGAGTGCGTGCCTGCTCCAGGGTTAAAACATGTTGAAGTCTTTTCGCTTTAAATATTAAAAATAATACAATTATTCTTAATCAGAATTTTTTTTATTGTTTGTTTATTATTCAACATCAATTCTAAATGCTAATTCTGTGAGGCTTAAAACTACAGTTCTCTTAAAACTAATTATAATTTGAGCAATCATTTAAAAAAATCATTTTACATTTTTGTAAACATTGTCGCGCACTTGGCTTTACTCTCCTTACAATTCAGCGATTATATCAATAATGTTTTATTTTCTTATAAATGAACTCGTGCAAAGAGTGGGTACTTAAGCCGGTATACTTTTAATGTATCAGTTCTGCACAGAGTATTTAATAATGAATTAATTAATACTAAATTAAGAACAAGTTTAATAAGTATTAGTGACTTCAATGGGCTTGTCTTACAGAGCAAAGTTTTTCAAAGGAATGCTTATGATTTGAGTTATTTTTCTATATTTAGTTTATATCTATATTTTTTCTTCTAAGCAACCACTGCATTTTGTAATATGTTCCAATTTACGAATTAGAGAAAGGAAAAATTTTATAATAATTATACTATTACATTTTTTTGGCTTAAAAGTAACATATACAAAATTTAATACTTATGTCATGAATTTGTACGGTTTATAATAAAAATTGTTGCTTTAGCGTCAAAGTGCATTATTATTGCCTTCAGTATTTTATTAATGTATAAGGGGGGCGCGATAAAAATTGTGATTAAAAAGGGTGGTGCCAGTGTTGGAAGTTTGAGAAGCACTGCGGTAACGCATAACTCTCGGATCCGGTAATCGTCAGTTCGAGAATAAGAAAAGGGAATTGGGGTACCCACAATCCGCGAGTTTTCTTTTCAATAACTCGCGATTGAGAATACCACCGATGGGTATGAAATTTTTTTACATCTTATTTTTAATCCTTTCATAACTAAGAGAAACATTTTCCTCCATTTTAAAATTGGTGATTGTCGTATTTAAGTACGAAATCATCTGCATGTTTTATACATTATTTCAAAATAAAATGCATGCCGAACACAATTATGCAAGCGGGATCATTTAGAAAAGAAAGGAACTGTCAAATCTATATTGGAGCCAACGATAAAGCATTCGTGGGCTGTGTTCTTATTTTTTTAATTTTAATTTATTGCTTCATGTAATGATATATTATTGCGTTTTCTCACTTCTTTTATATTATTTGGAAAGTATATTTTCTGTGCAATAAAGGTAAATTTGAACAATAAAAAAATGCCTGATTAAATTACTTGTTGATCAGAATTGAATTTGTAAGGGCGCCCCCTTGGGTGCCCTTTTCCTTGATTATCAGCATGAGCTAGAGGTGTAGGAATAACGGAAGAACTAGAAGAAGTCATGATCTTAATATGACTTTATTAAGATATTTAACTTAAACGTTTAACAAATTAGATAAAAATAATATATGTGAGAGAATCTATGGTGGCTAAACACACAATATATATAATACCGAAATAACGTAACACGGACCACTATCAATAACTAACTCGCCTCAGCTCAATTCCAATGCCTTCACAAATCCGAATATTAACTCCGAATACACACTCCTTCACTTTATTTAAAGTATTTTCATTTTTGTTTTTTTAGACATCTCGTCAAGAACGTTTTTTCTCAAACATGATCAAGATCGAACTAAACTCAGAACGTTGTTTTCTAACAGAAAAAGAACCAGAATTTTCATGTAAATTTGTAGTATTACAAGCATAAATTTATTTATTATGCTGCGAAACTTAGAAACATTCCAATAACGTGCAATTTTTCTTACCTTAGATATTTAATGTAAAAACCTCATTTAATATTATAGAAACCCCGGTCACGAAATAGGGAATGTATTCAACATTAGATTAAGTTATTATATAGTTATCGCTTCAGTCAAATAATAATTTTTTTGACTAATTATCATTTCTTTTATGTCTAATCCAAACAAAATATGTTTTTCAATGAGTTGTCACCACATTTCTGTTTAATTTAGACAAAAATAATAAGCATTACAGAGTGCCTCTCTATAAGATAATGATGGTCATAGAATAATAGAATAGTAAAGAATATGAAAAGTGTGTATAGTATTGGATAGGATATAATAATTATATTATATCCTATAATATAATATAATAATTATATTATATTATATAGATTAAACTACTGTGGAATTGGATATTCAAGTAAAAAAATGATTACAACTCTAATTAGTCAAACTTAAAACTTTATTCCGTGAACTGAATATTTCCTTTCATATATTGGCATTGAATGTTCCAGAATTTTCCATAACTATAATTAGAGTTAACTTTTATAAATACAAGTGCAATTATTAATTATAAAAGCACGAGCGAAAAAAATTAAGATTAAGAAAAATAAGCACAAGACACAAAAATTTAAATCGATACAAAGAAAACAAAAGAAGTTTCTTTTTGGCAAGTCGCCCGCAGCCGGGGGCGTGAGTCTAAGCAGTAGATCGTGTCCATGGCAACCAAAATGAACTATTTTTGCTACAATATAAATCTGTATAGGAGGATAAAGATTACTTTCAATTCGGGAAAATGTTTCGAGCTTTGATACATGGAAATGTGTTTAAGAAAATGTCTTTTATCATTAATATATAATTTCACAATGACACATTTACAAAAAATATGATTCATTTTTTTTTTCATGACACGCATTAAATACTTTAAGACTTTCCTCTTAACCTTATACCTTTTTCAACACTCGTTTTTTCTATAAATGGCTTTATGTTACAGAAGATTAAAGTGTGTAGCATACTGTTGTCTGAAAATTGCGGTCCATTGCAGTTAACATCAATCATTATGCAACTGCTCACCACTGCGAGAGAGATGAATATTTCTTACCTTTTTGATATGCATCGCTGATGTTTCTAGAAGTAAGGGCAAAAGATGCTTAAAGGTTTCCTTATCAGTTTTCTCCATCGGTTAATTCTAGAGTACGATTTCAACTTTATGCTCGGTCGATGTAACAATGCTTGAAAGAGATATTCAGTGAGGTTTCTCGATCCCTTTTCTATCAACCGTTAAGTCACTTTAAATTTCTCCCTCCATATCCGAAGTACAAGTAAAAATAGTTTCGAATGCATTGAAAACATATTATTTATACAAAAATAGTAATTTAATAAAATGAAGCAAAACGAAATACATTCTGACGCAATAAACCACGTTTATACTGATACTTATAAATGTATCTGTACTGCACAATGTGTTTGATAGTTAATTATTATATATATATATATATAAACATATATACAATACTAAGTTAAGAATAAGTTTAACAATTACCCGTGACTCCATGCGCTTGTCATATATAATACTATATACAAATTTAATACTTATTTTAAATAATTTGTACGGTTTCCAATGAAAGTCGTATTATAGCCTTACGTCAAAGCATATTGTCATTGAGTTCAATACATTGTTATTGTATTGGGGGGACGATTAAAATTATGATTGAAAATTGGGTTGCAAATATTGAAAGTTTGAGAAGCATCGAATTATATAATATAACATCGAAATACTATGATTTTTTTTTTCAATAAAATAAATTCATGATTATATTTGTATTCTGATATTAGGATTTTGAAATACCTAATGTCAGGAGCTTTCGAATATTAATTTTGTTGTGATCATTAATTTTTTCATACCTTTGAAATTGAAAGACCATTGAATTATTTCTCTTTAAAGGAATTATTTATTCAGATTTTTAAAATAAATATTACCCAAATTTTTGGGTTGAACTTAATACACACATATTTAGGGAGATCCAAAAACTTGCCCTGATAGCAAAAACTCATTAAAAATACCGTTGAATATAACAATGTATCTCTGTATCACTGGACAGGTCAAATTTAGTAAATTTGTTTTTGTGCAACCGCAACCTTTTTATCACTGCGGACCAGTCAACGTTTGATAATTTTACTATGGCCCGCTGAGGGTGGGACACGTTGATTGCTTGTATTTTAGATTGTTTTGCTTTTACAATTTTAATTTGGCTACATTTAAATATGCCTTCAGAATAAAATATAGTTACACCAAAATGAATAGAAGTGATTTAACGTGGAATATAAAGTGATTTCCGTGGAAAGTTGCGCAAATCCGAGAGAAATGCACCACTTTAAATAAAATGACAACAGTTTAATGTTCTTTAGGCGGCCCGGCACCATTTGATCCACGACCCGGTACCGGTCCGCGGACCAGGGGTTGCGGATCACTGCAATAGATGACGGGAGTACTCCTACGAAGTGACTAGGTGGAATATTTATAAGGAAGACATCATTTTCGGTCGAAATGACGTCGATTCAAGAGAAGGTCAAATTGGTGCATTGGTTTCACGAAACGATTTCGCCAAATAATGTTCAGCGTAAATTTAGACATTGTTGCGGACGTCCTGATGCAAAATCAATAAAGTGATGATGGTATAAAATGTTTAAATTAGCAGGCAGCGTAACTGAAGACACGTTAAAGAACACTTGTCGGGAAATGGAATGCGCCTAGATATTCTCCGAGCTACCAAGGGGGCACCCGTTATTGAGTTAAATGGTCTTATATAAAAAAAAACTCACAACAAACAAAATATTTGTCTAATTACAATAGCTTGAGTATAATAAATATTTATAATCAGAGTCAGACTTTTTTGTTTCATCCTTATATTACAAAGATAAAATTATATCCTTTTTTTAATTTGGTGTGCAACCATTTTATTCTTTAAAATTTATGCTAAACAAAAATAAAAGTAATCTACTTTTACTTAGCATATTTTGTGTAAGTTGAAGTATTTTTTAAAACTATGAATATATAATATAGATAATATTGTATGAATATAATATAAATAATATCGTATAAATAAATATGATATATTATATAATATAAACATTTACGGAACAAATAATTTTTTCATAGATATAAATTACAAGTTTAAAGGGAAAAGTATAAGAACGAATTTACTAAAAACGTGAAATCAAGTTTGATATAGGGAAAAGTTTAAATTTTATTCATTTTTTTAAAAAGGAATCTTGATTGTGAAAGTGTCAAAGGAGATTTTTATTTTTTATTATTTAATTTTTTATTACGATTCATTTTTTTATTTTATTTTTCGGTGTAATAGTAAATATTTAAAATTATTTGGGAGATAAGAGGCGCTGTTTTAACATATGTGTGCAGACTTGTATCCGTAGCTGAGTGTGAGAATGTCAGAGGATTTATGAGTTTGACTGAAGAGAAAAATACGACTTATGAGGTTGAAAAAGCAAAGATACGATTTGGTTGTTGTAGTCATAAGTTGTTGTTGGTTAAAAGTGTTGATGTGAGTCTCAATACTGGTAGTGAGTTGAATAACAAATATATTTTGAAATATTTTTCGTTTTAAAGGATATTGCAAAAAAAAAAAAAAAATCATGTATTCAACAAAATTAAAAGTACATTTTCTTTACATATATATATGTATATATATATATATATATATATATATATATATATATATATATATATATATATATATATATATATATATATATATATATATATATATATATATATATATATATGTAAGATTTTCCCTTTGAAACATTTGTAAAAGGTTGAGTGATATCCTTTTCAGAGGACCATAAATCTCAATTTGATTTATTACTGCATTCCAGCGCAGCGCCACCCCAGTGAGCTTTCATAGCTCCGGCTTGAATAATTTTTCGGCAGAGGCCAACTAACTACTGCTTGATCAACATATCGCGTCTACCGCGTTTCCGCGCCAACGCGGCACCACCAGTCTAACATCCAATAATGAGAAAGGTTCATTTCCCCGTCTTCTAAAGGTATTACTCAACTTTTAATTAACTTAATTCCTGCATTTCTTTCTATTTGTAATTATCTTTTTTTTTTTTGTAAATATTTTCCTTTAACTTTAAATAAATTCTCTCTTTTACTTAAAAAAGTATTCGTGTTTTAATGACTTAGATTCATTTTAATTCATCACTCACCCTTAAATACTTACCCCTAGACAAACCACCTACGCCAATCTAAAATCCCCGCCTTCTGAAGAGTCTGATTTTTATTCGAAGATTTATTCGGACTCCCACAGAAATAATTGGGGATCGCCTGGGATTTGATTTCGAAAATCTTCTCTAAATAATAAGTTGATAACCTTCTCTCTTCTTCTTTAAAAACCCCTTCATTTTTGGCTGCACGCCTAATTTATAAACGGACTGAATCGAAAATGCGAATTGCCTCTCATAACATACTAACATTTAGGTGCTTCAAGTTATTTTCAGCCGTGTACAACAACTACAAGAGTTTCACAAGTCCAGTGAACACATCCAGGAGCCTTTGAAGTTTGTTTTCAAGTAATTAATCACACGTCGTCAACTGTATCAGGTACTTTTTATATTGTTCTTCAAAAGGAAAAAAATCTAAAAGAATACGGGAGTCACCGTTAATTTGATTATGAAAAAATTGTTGTAGTCGATTTCATGGAATAATTTATATTTTTAAATATCATGTGTGTTTTTCTGAAATACTAGTTTTCTATGTGTATAGAAATCGTATCAATTAAAATTTTCTACAAGTATATCTTTTAAAATATTAAGAAAGTCGTACGTAATGTTCAAGTTTTTTTATTTTGTATGCCATTTATTATCGAATCGCATTGAATTAATTTTATGCGTGTACGAAAAATTCTCATTTTCTTCAGTTACGTCATCGACCTTGAACTAAGAGATTAATGTCTTCCCATCCCTAAACATTACCGTTTCGAAGCGATCGTAATTTCGATGACTCATACAGTTTAACATTTCTCTTGCAGATGTTTAGTAATTAATTATTTTTATGAGTATTCAGAAATATATTTTGAAAGATTATGCTATGTTTTTTTAGAATTGATGAAAGATCATGTATAATCTTATTTTAAATGATGCATATCATTCAATATATAAGTATTTTGAGTTCATTTTTTGACAGAATTATTATGCTGAAACATGTGTTTATCCTTAGAATGTTCTGAAGAGATACTAAAAGATTTTTATTTTTATTGGTGTAATAAAAAATATATATGAAATTTTTCTTAAGTAACTAACTTCTAATTATTTGCTTTTTCAGCAAAGAACTTTTAAATGATTAAATCTTCATATCACAACAAATTTAATTACAGTTTCTAAACAAGATTTATATTAATTTATTTTTCTTTCAAATTCTTTTGCATTTATTATAATGAAATCAGAGAACTGATATATCAAATGGTTTTAAAAAAAGGTTTTGTTTTTAGTTGAAATTAATAATTTGACTATTTTAAATTAAGCATTACGTATTTTATCTCGCATTGTTGTCTTTACACGTTACTGGTTTAAAATATTTCTAAATGAATAGAATTTGAATATTTCAATGTATATTTAGTGTATTTTGATGCAATATCATTTTAACTTGAGAATTTTTGTAAATGCAAACGAGAATTGCCAATAGCAACATCATTGTTTTTGTTTGAACGCGTGACAATTTTGTTTATTCCTTTGGTTACTATCTAAACTTATATTTAAATTTTAAAATGGCGTATCTTGGCAAAGGTCGACGCGAAGATTTATTTGTCTTAGCCACGGAATTAAATTTAAAATTCGATAAATCAATGACCATCGCCACACTTAAAGATCTAATTATTAGTAGTGAAGATTATGACGAAGAACTGACCAAAAACATACATTCAACGATTGTTGAGGATCGCAAAGCCAGAGAAGAAAATTTACGCATTGAAGAGCAAAAGAAAAATTACGCATTGAAGAACGAGAAGAAAAATTACGCTTCGAACAATTGAGGTTAGATGAGCAAAAACGCAAAAGATGAGTTTGAGTTGGAAAAGTTAAGAATCAAACACAATCCAAGTTAGGCGCTGATACATCCAAAGAAAGTGATACTAAATTTCTCGTCAAGAAGTTTCAAAGTTTATACATCGTTTTGATTTGAAAGAAGACATCAGTCTTTATCTAAAATTATTTGAACGTCAAGCGCAGAGATTGAATATTGATCAAGAAAACTGGGTTTCTCATCTGTTAGGCTTGTTACCGACGGAAGTATCTCACATCATAGCGAGAGAGCCTGACGATAAAGCTAACTCTTACGAACACGTTAAAGATTTACTGCTGAAACGCTTTAAACTAACTCAGAAAAGTTTCGACAACTATTTGTCACTCACCAAAAAGCATCTGAAAGAACATGGATTGATTTTTACCATGAGTTAAACACTTACTTCAACGGATGGATAGATGGATTGAAGATAGATACTTTCAACAAGTTATCAGATCTAATCATAACAGATCAACTCAAACGAAAAACTCCTTTTGAATTTAAAGAATATTATCTTGATGAATGGGCAAATATGAACTCCCCTGTTCAATTAGCAGAAAAACTAGAAGAATTCGAAGACTTTAAAGGACTCTGAAACAAAAATCGAGTGGTCCAAATGTGAAGAAACAAGAATTCAGATTCACAGAAAAGAATCGCAGATATGAATCACCAGGAAAATTCGAGTATAACAAGAAAGATAAAGTTTCCAGCGTCAACGAATTACAACAAACATTACGAAGCCCCTGTCACCAAGTACGAATCTGTTCAAAAGATATCAAGACAGCGCGCAGAAAGGGTATTACAACAAAAATTATGAGAAACACTCAAATCACAATGCTTCCAAGAGCATGCTCAAACAAACTATTCAAAATCGCAGAAATTCAAAGAACCTCCAAAAGAAACTTGCACACTCATCGTTAAGGAAGGTTTACGTACTAAAGAGATATTTTTTGTAAAGGTGAAAATCACGGCGCTCATAGACAGTGGTAGTTCCGTAAGTTTTTGCTTCGAGAAAACACAAGCAGAAGAATAATGGATCCAATGAAATTATCGAAGAACAAGATGCTTCTCACAGGTATTGGTGAAGCACAAGTGACAACTATCGGTTCCTTTGAACATGAGTTCAAAATAGATGATGAAAATTACTCGTTAACTTGGCATGTTGTACCGACTGATAAATTAAAATTCGAAGCAGTTATTGGATCAGATCTTTTGGAACAAGCATCGATAAGTTTTACTAAAAGGAGTTAAATTCAACAAATATGAGAATCATGCACAGCTTATGCAAATATCTGCTGAAAATCTTCAAGAAGAACTAGACCTACGTCATGTTGAAAATCGTCAAATCAAGAAGGAACTTGAAAAGTTAATTCAAGACTACAACCAGAAAAACAGCATCTACTGACGTCACAATGAGAATTATTTTAAAGACGAAGAACCAGTCTGTCCAACCTCCTCGTCGACTAGCTTTCACAGAAAGACAAGAAGTAAACAAACAGATAGAAGAATGGCTCAACGAAGGCATTATACGTCCGAGTTCTGCGGAATATGCAAGTCAATCGTAATGGTAAAAAGAAAGATGGATCTTCGAGAATGTGCATTGACTACAGAAAATTGAATCAAGCTTGTGAAAGATAAATTTCCGTTACCTATCATCGAAGATGTTTTAGACACTTTGCAAGAAGCAAAGGTATATTCTACATTAGATTTACGCAATGGTTTCTTTCACGTCGATGTTGACGAAGATTGCAGAAAGTATACATCCTTTATCGTCCCAGATGGACAATTTGAATTCAACAAAGTTCCTTTCGGACTAAGCACAAGTCCAGGAGTTTTCCAACGCTACGTATCAAGTATATTTAGAGATCTTACTCGGAAAGGAATTGTAATCAGTTATTTAGATGATCTCGTCATTCCAGCGAAAAACGAACAGGAAGGTCTCGAAAAACTTAAAATTATTTTTGAAGTCGCAAAGAAATACGGTTAGAAATTAAGTTCAAGAAGTGCCAATTCTTAAAAAGAAAATTGAATTTCTAGGTCACATTGTAGAAAGCGGAACTATTAAACCATCTCCCACGAAGACACTAGCTGTCCGAAAATTTCCAGAACCAACAACAATAAAACAAGTACAAAATTTTCTTGGTTTAACTGGATATTTCCGCAAGTACATCAAGGATTATTCAAAGATAGCTAAACCACTTAGCGATTTAACAAGAAAAGAAAACCTCTTTGTTTTCGGGATTCAACAAAAGAAGCATTTGAAAAATTGAAGAAAATCATGTCGGAAGGCCCAATCTTGCACCTCTACAAGTATGGAAGAAAAACAGAACTGCATACAGACGCCTGTAAACAAGGGGTACGGCGCAATTTTGTTACAAGAAGCAGAAGATGGAAAGTTACATCCCGTTTACTACATGTCGAAAAAACAAATACAGCAGAAGAAAAGTATGACAGCTACGAATTAGAGGTACTAGCAATTATCAACGCATTAAAGGGAGTTTCGTGTTTATCTTTTAGGACAACCCTTTAAAATAGTAACTGACTGTTCAGCATTTCAGAAGACTATGCAAAAAAAGGAGCTAATTACTCGCATAGCCAGATGGGCGCTTCAATTAGAAGAATTCGATTATGAAATAGAGCACAGAGCTGGAAGTCGTATGAAGCACGTCAATGCTCTTAGCCGATATCCCGTAATGATGGTATGCAATGATACATTAACTCAAAGCTTAAAAACGCACAAGAGAAAGATGACAACATCCAAACATTGAAATCACTTCTAGAGAAGCAAGAATCAGAAGAATTTTTTGCAGCGAAATGGTATACTCTACAAGTACTTAAATGGTCGAGGAATTAATTGTAACACCTAAAGCAATGCAAGCTGAACTAATTAAATTGATTCACGAAAATGGTCATTTCTCAGTAGGAAAAACAGAAGAAATTGTGAAACAGGAATTTTTATCCCAAATTTATCCAACGTCGTTAAAAAAGTAATAATTAATTGTGTTCCATGTATCTTAGCTAATAAGAAAACTGGCAAAAAGGAAGGGTTTTTTGAATCCTATTTCTAAGGAAAGCATTCCTTTAAGTACGTACCATGTTGACTTCATTGGTCCTTTACCCTCCACAAACAAAAGCTATCAACACATTTTCACCGTAATAGACGCATTTACCAAATTTACTTGGCTATATCCCGTCAAAACTGTATCTGCTGAAAGTGCCCTCGAAAAATTAAAACAACAGCAGAAGACCTTTGGTAATCCCATCAGAATTATCTCTGATAGAGGTTCAGCGTTCACTTCAAAATTATTCAACGACTACTGTGATGAAGAGAACATTCAACATCTACAAATAGCAACAGGTGTTCCTCGAGGAAACGGACAAGTTGAACGAATTCATCGAACTTTGATTCCAGTTCTAAACTATCATTAGACGACTCAACGAAATGGTACAAATACGTCGACAGATTACAGAGAATACTAAATAGTACTATAAGTCGCAGTACAAAATGGACACCATTCGAACTATTAGTGGGAATCAAAATGCGTAACAAGGAAGACATCTAATCAAAGACTTACTTCTAGAAGAAATAGCGAAAAAGAATTACTAGAACAACGCGAATTTTTTAAGAAACGATGCAAAAAGAACATCGAAAAACCATACAGTCTGAAAATGAAAGACGTATAACAGAAGAAGAAAGAAAGCTTCGTTATACAAAGAAGGTGATTTAGTTGCCATCCAAAGAACCCAATTTGGAGCTGGACTGAAACTAAGACCAAAGTTCTTAGGCCCTTACAAAGTAACAAAAGTTAATTCCAAGGATAGGTATGAAGTGGAAAAGGTTGGTCAGCACGATGGACCGAACTCAACCACCACCTCTGCTGATTTGATGAAACTTTTTATGCTTAATTGAATTTTTATATTTGTTATTATTTTTAATTTTTCTCATATCTCTCTTGAGAAATTAATAGATGTTCTATGGTAACACTCGTTTCCATTAATCATTTTATATTCGCTTGTAATATTTATTATATTTTCGTATTATTCATTATCTTTCTATTGATGCGAAGCATTTTATGGTTTAGTTAATTGTAGATCACAACATGGAATATTTTGTTTTTATATGCTTTATTTTAGGTCCGGAATTGTGAACATTAGGTGTACATCTTTTCATCTGTAATATTTTATTTTATTATCTTTAAGAATCTTATTACTTGTCTTTATTACATTCATATTCCAATAATCATCAAATTTATAGTTGTAACTAAAAATAGTTTGTATTTAAAGTACTTAAGCTCAACATTTTGTAAGAGCTGAGAGACCAGCTCTGTCAGGAGAGGGTGATTCTGTAGGATTTTCCCTTTGAAACATTTGTAAAAAGGTTGAGTGATATCCTTTTCAGAGGACCATAAATCTCAATTTGATTTATTACTGCATTCCGAAGCAGCGCCACCTAGTGAGCTTTCGTAGCTCCGGCTTGAATAATTTTTTCGGCAGAGGCCAACTAACTACTGCTTGATCAACACATCACGTCTACCACATTTCGCGCCCAACGCGGCACCACCAGTCCTAACATCCAATAATGAGAAAGGTTCATTTCCCCGTCTTCTAAAGGGTATTACTCAACTTTTTAATTAACTTAATTCCTGCATTTCTTTCTATTTTGTAATTATCTTTTTTTTTTTGTAAATATTTTCCTTTAACTTTAAATAAATTCTCTTTTACTTAAAGAAGTATTCGTGTTTTAATGACTTAGATTCATTTAATTCATCACTCACCCTTAAATACTTACCCCTAGACAAACCACCTACGCCAATCTAAAATCCCCCTTCTGAAGAGTCTGATTTTATTCGAAGATTTATTCGGACTCCCACATATATATATATGTATATATATGTATATGTTTGTGTGGGGAGACAACAAAAGGTCCAAGACATTTGTCTTTCTTCAGATTTATTTAAACTTAACAAAAATTAATTAAAAAAGGTAGCTATTCTACAATTGGATTTCCATGATGTGTCGACGGTAACGCCTGCTCGCGTGCCTCAGTCTTTTCTGCTCTTTTCTCAATAGTCAAAGTTTTGGTTTTGATTAGCTGCGCCTGCGCGCGAAGACTGCGTGCTTTGCTAGAGATTCCAGTAGCTGACGATTCCACATATGTAAATGGATGTTTGATTTTGTGAAATCGCATCTCTCCAACACCGTTCAACCGATCACTATGAAAATTGGCAAGTATATGTATATTTATGTGGAGAAGGTTTTGTGCTATCATCTTTGTTGCAGATCTCCATCAGGTGGCGCTACAGCATATAAACTTCTGCATCGTTCAATAAATCGCCAAGTTGCCAACATTGTTGCCAAAAAACAGAGAAATTTCGTTTTCGTAGGTTCACCTTTAATGTTAATCTCTCTCTATATAGAACTCCAACTATATTTCACTCTAACACCGTTCAACTGATCACTATGAAAATTGGGATGTATAGGTGTATTTTTGCGCTATCCTCTTTGTTGCAGCACCCCACCAGGTGGTGTTACAGCATGTCAACTTCTGCACGGTTTAATCAATCACCAAGTTGCCAACAGGGTCGCCAAAAATGATGCCAACTTGGCTCTATCCCCAACATGTCACTATGTTTCCATTAAATCTCCATTATAATGTAATGAACGGAGTTACTAAAGAATATTACAATTTTAACATAAAATAAATACAACAGAGAGAGAGAACGTAATACACTGCTGGACAATTGCTAAGGACGGATCACAAATTGCTATGTAGCATAACATTAAGCGAGACATGAGGCCTAGTAGGATAAAATATAGTTGCCACACTGTTCAGACATTAGAATAAAGAATATTTATTGTTCTGGAAAGTACAAAAGCTGTGAAACATCTGAAAAAAAATGTTCATTTGATCTGCGTACGGAGAAATGGAACAATGCATCTTAAAGTCAGCAGGCACCTTAAAGAAAGAAGGTATCAGTACGGGATATGTCCACCGTGGAGTGTGATGCAACATTCCACACGTCGTACCATACTTTGCACAACATTATCCAGCAGCTGTTGAGGCAATTTATCCCATTCCTCTGTGAGGTACGGATGAGGGTGTTCTTGTTTGTCGGAGGATAGTTTCGACCAGCAACTTGCCTCCCCAAAACATCCCACTCATTTTCAATGGGGTTTTAGATCTGGAGATCGCGCTGGCCATACGAGACGTTGAATACCCTCTCAGTCTAGAAAATCCTGAACAGCGAGTGTTCGATGACATGTTGCGTTGTCGTCCATAAAAACAAATTTATCACCGACAGCACCACGGAAAAAGACGAACATGAGGAAGTAATACTTCATCAATGTATCGTTGGCCCGTCATAGTCCCATTCGCAACCACATGTAGGCGCGTGCGGCCATTGATCATGATGCCGGCCCACACCATGATACTGCATGTCGGATATCGGTCCTTTTCCTGGATATTTTCTGGACGATAAGCAGTACCACTCTCGCGCCAGATCAGCTGGCGTCTACAATCCGATGACAGACTGAACCTACTCTCAGCTGAGAATAGTACGCATGCCCAGTCCAATTGTGATGCTCAGGACACCATTGCAAACGGGCAGTACGGTGCTGTCTGGTCAATGGGACACACACAACAGGTCTCCGTGCGTATAGTCCTCCTCCCCTCAAACGTCTGGCAACAGTATTTCGGAAGATCTGCTTTCCTGAGGCAGCAAGAAACTGATTTGCCACCTGCTGAGCTGTGGTGCGCCTGTTCCTTTTGCTGATAGGACGATATATCTGTCTTCTGCAGGCGTCGTACTTCTAACACGACCTCCCCCGTGCCGTCTACTACACATTCCAGTAGTTTTAAATGACTTCCACAGCCGTGAAACAACGCTGTGAGCGATGTTGAACTCCTGGCAACATGTGTTATTTTTCGCCCTTCTTCGATCTTTCCAATAATTCGGCCACGCATAAAATCATCTATGTGATGTCGGGAAGACATGCCAAAAATTTTAAGTTCGTCTATTAAATCTTTCCTGTTCGTCTATTAAATGTTCCTTTGACTTGAAACAACAACTGTCCACACGCGTCAAAACCTTTAAAGCTCTTATGAACGCTATCACGTGATGAACAGACGTGGGAAAAAATTTTGCATACTCATACTTCTTCTTACTAATATCCCGCACTTATTCTAATTTTCCACATTTTGCTTCCTTTCATTTTGTGGTTGCTATGGATGATAGTGTTATCCGTCCTTAGCAATTGTCCAGCAGTGTATTTACGTATTACTCATCTAGATATAAAATATTTACACTATTTTAAGCATTCATTACGCAAAATTTGTAGCAATGTGTTACTTTTGCTGAACAGAGACAGCTTAGGAAGGTGTTTTTTCAAAAATCGACCCACGAAAAAATTAAGGGGACTTATAAATAAAAAAATCCTTTTTATCAGCTATTAGTTCTACAGACTTAAAATTTAACAAATATAGTTTTTTTGTTTACCTGAGATATGCAGAAAGCCTCTTTTTTTTTTGCTTAACTTGCAATTACGTAAAACTAACCCATTAAAAACTTATTTATCCTTCAATCTGTATTGTTTAATTTTTCAATTCACCCGTGCGAAGAACGGGTATAAACATTCATAAGAACTCAAAGAAATTTTATACAAAATTTTCAAATTTTTTGAAAAACAAAACATTTAAAAAGTTTTTGAAAAATAATCTGATATTTTTTTCTTTGCATTGTATTTTTTAACATCAAACTGGCAACAAATTGTTCGTTGTCTTTCATTTTGTTATTCGTTTCTCCGTTAGAATGTGCGTCTAAATATAATTGCGCATATTTTTCATGATGTTTCATATTTCGAATAACGTGGGACCAGGAGCTGCATTACTCATTTCATTTTTGTCATCCAAATCTGCATCAATGATATTGTTTGAGCTTGGAGCAAACTCCCAAATATATTTTTTTCTGCCTTAGTTAGTGCTGTGTACCCATTATTATCATCTACTGCAACATATTCTTCCAATGGTACAGTACGACAGACCAATGCGTGTGGTGTTTTCAGTGTTTTGTTTACTCCCAAAAGAGAAATCACTTCGTGTTAAGAGATTTTCGTTTCGTCTTATAAGTAAAAAAATGCATGAAAATGCATAGTAGTTTGTCGGCACTATTACATTATTTTGTATTAACCGATATTTCGTTTAAAGCAATTTCACATTAATCGTATTTCAATATATATAAATGATCACGATATCTCCAGAAATATTACAGACTTGAAATTCTGCAGGCATGTTCCTTTAATTGAGTAAGGGTTCTCAAAGAAAAGGTTTTGCGAAAATCGATCCCAAGGGGGGGCGCTTAAAGAGCAAAAAAGATAAATGTTCCCATTTCTGTACTATTAGACCTACAAACTTGAAATTGGTTACGCATGGTTTCTTTGTTGAATAGAGTCCTGCTAGGAACGGTTCAAAAATCGACTTTCAAAGGGTGTTACGGGGCATATAGGTAAAAAAAATCCCATTTTGAACTACCAGACCAACAATCTTGCAATTTGGTACACATGTTTATTTTGTCGTGCAAAGGTCTGCTAAGAAAGGGGTTTTGCGGAAACCAACTTTGAGAGGGGGAGGAGGACAGTATAGTATTAAATATGCCAGAATTTATTGACTTATAAAGACTCTGATATTTATATAAAGCTATTTATAATTATAAGATGAAGTTGAAAATGTAATTATGGCAGAAAGAGATAACGATATCCTGCTTTACACACACACACACACTTCCACTCTACTGCTTTTTCAAGTCTATATAGATCTAGGTTTTTTTCTCCCTTTAGTTTATCCATCTCACTGCAGTATTTCAAGAAGCAGTAAAAAAAGAAGTGCCAAAATTAATACCACGGGAATGTAAAAGATAATTCTACTTCAAATTTAGAAGCTCGAGTCTTTTCCTTTTTAGAGCAAGAGATAGAACTTAGAAAACTGTAATATATATATATATATATATATATGTGTGTGTATGTATAAACAGTATATATTCATGCAACATCATGAAATGTCCGTCAAAGAAGGCGAGTAAAGACTAGGGCAAGTATATATTTGTGTGTGTGTGCAGTTTTTTGTTGTTATTCTTCTCAATAAACATAATTGTTGGACACAATGAACTTATATGCTATTTAAAGAATTGCATTTGATTCAAAAGTAAATTACGGAACGCGAGTCGTCCTTCAAATCCAATTAAAGAATGGTTGTTGAAACACATTGTTACGGATTTTGTATAATGAATGCTTAAAATAGAGCAAATAATTTACAACTGGATGTGTAGTAATTTAAAACTACTTTCTTTTATATTCATTTTATGCTGAAATTTTAATATTCACAAGCAACGCCGTTCCTAATATTATAATGGCGATTCAGTGGAGACTTGACGATAGAGCCAAAAGTAATCATTTTTGGCGAACATTTTGGTGAGTTAATGACCATATGGATGTGCTTCTAGAAATTATTGGAGAAATCTACTTATATCACGATCTATGACGTAAGTGGATTTTTCAAGAAATTCCGTGTAGTCTATAAATCGGGCGTCGCTCACCGAAACGTAGTAGTATTGATTTGACCGGAAGTCGACCAGCGATTAGAAATTACTTCGGTTGTTAAAAAAGACAAGCGAGTGCTTGTGAAAAGTCTTTACCATACTTGTATTGCAGACACTGATAGTTGTGTCTGAGAGCTTTAGAATTTGTGAAGACCTTCTGGGGTTTATTAAGCGAATTTGAGAGCAGTATCTTGTATTTCTAAAGATAGTTTTTCTACATTAAAACTTCTATCGCTTCTGAAGAACTTATTTTCTTTTTGAGTGAGTGAGTGAGTGAAAATTAAAGTCGCACTGTTCAGCTACACTAGGGCTTTTGGCGACAGACCTCGTAATTTTCAACCATGGTCAAGTGACGAGGACGACACCTGAGTTGGCACCCCCTCTCATAACTACCTCACCACGCCAACGGGTGGATGCTTGAGCTCTCTACAGATTTAACGTGCATCACTCCCCTCCACGGTGGTCTTTAGTGGTGCTGGGCTCGAATTCATAACAAGCTGGTCACGATCCGATGCCTTGACCACTAGGCTACCGTGGCCACTTTACTTTTTAAGATTGATAGCATAAAATTCGTGCAACCCGATCTACGTAATATTACACACACACATACACACACGTTCTTAGTTAGTAAAATACTTTTCTTTCTCCGAACTAAGCTTATGAAATATTTTTAAAGAATTATCCTCTCATTTATTTTACTTCATAATCCAATCAAATAATCGATATTAATTATACTTAGCATACTGCATGAGGTACATAAGTAGGGATAAGGTTGTTGGGAAATAACATCTTACTAGTTTTAATTTCTGTAAAATTTCTACGCTCTTTTCTTCCTTACTCGTGATTTTCTAAATCTTCAATGTCAACTTATGAAAATAAATGGAATTTCCGATCAGTGGGTGCTAGGCATACTAATGACACCCACTGTTAGAGGAAAATAACTAATTTTTTCTCTTCTGACCTCACACAATGTTCATATGGAGACGAAAAATCAATTACATCGAGATGGTCTAACTAGGACGTGCCTGAAATACAAAAGTCTAAGGCAACAGTTAAAGGAAGCTCACATTTAAGAGGGACACACACACGCACATCACTCGGGAAAGCAAAATAAAATGAATTTTTGGCTTCGAGAAAATCCGTCTATAGAACTGCCTTGAGGTTCAGTGGCAGGTAGCTATAAAACAGAGAAAAGCTGAGGGTAATTATGGAGTTTGGAAAATAAACAGGTCGTTTATTGTTTCAAGTGAAGTTAAAGTACTGGTAGTAAAGTTTTATCGTTTTGGGATTTTGTCAAATGAACAGACCCTACTGGTAGACCATTATTGCAAAAGACCTACCTCACTCGAGCTCAAATACAGAATTAAAATTCTGCACTTACTGCAGCGTTTCTCAAACTCTGCGGCGCCCCTTCTCTTAGGGAACGTGATAACCCTACAAGGGGGGGCGAGCTTATTGAAAAATCGAAAACAAGCGATTAATTAAGAGATTTGTCAATTTACTGAAAGTAAACAAACAAAATACATTCTGACGTAATAAAAAGTAAAATACCGGGTGTTTCTAAAAGAATTTCGAGTTTTAACGCTTTATAGCAGTGATCCGCAACCCCCGGTCCACAGACCGGTACGGTCCGGGGATCAAATGGTGCCAGGCCGCCTAAAGAACATTAAAATATTACCATTTTATTTAAAGTGGTGCATTTCTCTCGGATTTGCGCAACTTTCCACGGAAATCACTTTATATTCCACGTTAAATCACTTTTATTCATTTTTGGTGTAACTATATTTTATTCTGAAAGCATATTTAAATGTAACTAAATTAAAATTGTAAAAGCAAAACAATCTAAAATATAAGCAATCAACGTGTCCCAACCTCAGCAAGCCGCGGTAAAATTATCAAACGTTGTCCAGTCCGCAGCGAAAAAAAGGTTGCGGAGCACTGCTTTATATAGTATTCATCACATATAACATATTAGAATGACTTATACATAGAATGAAAGAGTAACTGAAACAGTTCTGTTTGCTGGCATGTGTGCGCGAAACATATGTTAGATTTTCCTCTTTCTTGCCGATCAACGCGTTAGTAGAAAAATGACGACTAATAAACAGAAAGTGTTTTGTGTTATCCGGTTTGTAAAGACAGAATCTGTTGTTACTGTGCAACGAGCGTTCCGTATTAAGTTCTGTTGTCAACCTCCAAAGAATAATAACATTCTTAGGTAGTATCATCAGTTTGAAATAACTGGCTGTCTTTGCAAAGGGAAAAGTACGGGACGACCAAGTCTGTAACTGGTTCTGCCTATCTTGAGGCTCTACGACTATGGCTACCTCCTCAATTGGAAGAAAGTGAACCAAATAACTTCATTTGGCAGCAAGATGGTGCACCGCCTTACTGGCATCTCTCAGTTCGTGATTGGTTAAATATCACTATACCCAACCAATGGATTGACTGCAAAGAGCCTCCCGTTAAAGCTTGTACCGCATGGCTTGTTCACCTGATCTGACACCATGTGACTTTTATCTGTAGACGTTCATAAAGGATTGTGTGTATGTTCCTCCGCTTCAGTTACTCTTTCATTCAATGTATGAATTATACTTGTAACTTATATGTGATAATTACTTATATGCAGTGGCGCACACAAGGGTCCGGACCCCCCCCAAAGTCTGAGTATAATAGAATGTGACTCATATTTTTAGGGCGTCATTTGGTATTTTTCCGATTGATTATTTTTCTGCATCACAGTAAAAAACCGGTATACGGGTGCGAGTTATACGCCAAGTATAAAAATGTACGTAAAATTTAATCAAGTGTAGTACGTAAAATTTAATCAAGTATTTGTTATTAATGATTAATTTTATTAATTAATGATAATTATTTATTCAATAATTAGCAATAATTAGTTTTTTACTGTGTTTTGTTCCCGAAAATCAACAAAATCAAAAGGAGCATGATACAAGAATGGTGAACTTTCGACCTCAGACCCCCCCCTCGAAAAATTCCTGTGTGCGCTACTGCTTACATGTGATAAATGTGTTGTATTGGGGAGAAATAAATAAGCAAGTTTTCTGAAGCAAATAAATCCTTTGCAAAAAAAAAAAAACCATGGTCATTTTATTCAATTTCAAAGCTTCCGAAATAATTTTATGGATAGCAGTACACAGAAAAGGTCGTAATTCGGAAAGACGTATATATACGTCCAGAAACTAATGGTTTGGCTGAGCGAAACGTTTATATACGTCTGTGGCTCATAAGAGGTTAAAGTTGTATTGTAGCTTTAGTATCAAATTATAGTATTATTGAATTCAGTACATTTTGTTATTGTACGGAGGGGCGGGGGGGACAATGAAAATTATGGTTTAATATTGGGTCGCAAATATTGAAAGTTTGAGAAGCAATGATGTACTGTTTAAATACTGAACCACATTATATATTTGAGTTATCTGGAAATATCTCTGCATTTGTGTAAGAATTTTAAATTTATAGCTACTGTATGAGTTTTACTTTAAAGGGACATAGTAAAATTCATAAAAGAATGTACACTGGTGTGCAAAACTTAAACAACAATGTAAAAATTTAGCAGAGAGATAGCCATGAAATTGCAGAAAAGGAGGTCTGGAGATCAGTGCAGTGAACAAGTAAGTCAGTAGGAACGTCAAGCGTATGCAAATATCAGAAACCAAACGTCAGAAGCGACGTGAGCGTACGCAAAACGCGTGATGTCGGCGCGCACTGCTCAACAGTAGAATAAAATGAAGGAAGGAGACGCAATTCAACATATTCGTTGCAAGTGCCAGTGAGTCAGTTCTTGAAATATGGCTAGAAGAAATCACCTGGACGACTTCACAAGTGGAAGAATGATCGGAAAGCTGGAGGACGGGCGTACCGTCGTTGCCAGTGTAGCTGCAGAGTTCGGAATCAACAAAAGTATCGTTTCGCGTGCTTGGAAAGCGTTCCAAACCACAAGTACAGCTGTTAGAAAGGTTGGTGGGGGCCACCCGAGGGCGACAACTGCAGGGAATGACCGATATATCATCTTGCAGGTGAAAAGAGGGCAGTCAGCAAGCGTCATTGCTCAGCAACTCTCTACAGCAACGGGGCGACAAGTATCGCGGTTTACTGTGGCCAGACGCCTTCACAAAGGGGCCTATTCGCCCGCCGTCCTGAACGCTGCCCCCCGTTGAAAGTTGACCACCGACGCCACCGTTTACAGTGGTGCAGAGAGCACAAAAATTGAACAACTGATCAATGGAGTCGTGTCCGATTTACGGATGAGAGTCGGTTCAGTACCAGAAGTGATTCTCAACGCGTTTTGATTTGCATAGAGATCAAGACACGGTTTTATACCAGTAACATCAAGGAAAGATACCATTACAGTGGTCCTGGAGTTCTTGTCTGGGGAGCATTATGCTGAACGGGCGAACTGAGCTCAACATTTTCGATAGAGGGTCTGTAACTGGGGATCCCTATTGTGAGGAGGTACTTCTTCCCTATGTGCGTCTGTTCCGAGGTGCCATTGGCCCAGACTTCATTTTTATGGAGGACAATGCACGGCCACATCGGACTCTTGCTGTTGAGGAGCTGCTGGAAAGTGAAGATATCACTCGAATGGATTGGCCAGCGTACGCTCCAGATTTAAATCCCATCAAACTTGTGTGGGATGCTTTGGGGAGGTGTATTGCAGTATGCTTACATCAGCCGGAGAACACGCAACAACTCAAACAGATGCTGATTGAAGAATGGGTACTCCAAGAAATGTTGCACCAGCTGGTTCTGAGTATGCGGAGACGGTGCGAAGCAATCATTGCAGTGAGGGGAGGGCATATACCATATTAAGTACATCTGCTTGTTGTTCTTCCTGTTGGATAGACCATCATGAGTCACGATACTTTGCGTTCAATAAAGCTTGTTTTTGTTTGATTCCATACCGTATGCATTGTATTCCTTTTCAGTGCCGATGCTTTCGTCATCCTTTACGTACATAATACTCTCCCTCAATTCTGAATATCATGTCTCTCAGATGATTTTTCGTGAAGTTATGGTAATAAACCCACCTGTTGCTTAAGTTTTGCACACCAGTGTATATCTATTTCGTAAAACAGTTTTTGTGTCCTCAAAATACTACAAATGACTGACCATTTAATTTTTTTAAGAAAAATTTTAAAACTTATGTAGGGATTTTAAAATGCTACTCTCCTCCAACAATAATTGACAAAATGTATAATCCTAAAATTTGATATACAAATACGTTAAACTGTAGATAATAAAAGTTGGTATGGGATTTTTTCTGGCATAATTGATGCTCGTAAAATACTTTTTTCTTAATGCTCATAGAAAATTCATTGAAAAATGAGAGAGAGTAAATTCTATAAATTTATATATATTTTTTTAAAAAAAATAAGTATTCTGATTCACACAATTTTTCCAACTCGTAGTAAGGTTTCAACCACCTCCCTCAAGAGAAGGTTCGTGGTCAATGACCTTAAATTTCCACAAATATGCAAATTATGTATTTAGATTTATTTTATGAATTTCCTCTGGGAGTAGGCAGGATGATGACAGTTAAGAGTAAAAAGGGAAATATCTCAGATAAGGTTCAATTAAGGCCTCTGAGGAAGAGATATTGTATCATTCTAAGTGACTAATGCAGTTCTACTTAATTTTTCAATATTTGCGACCCAATATTCAAGCGTAATTTTCATTGTGCCTGCCCTCCTCCATTAGAAAACAATATATTGAATTCAATAAAATTATATTTTGACGCTAAAGCTATAATACGTCTTTAACCTCTTAAATGCCATCAGCGTATATAAGCGTCTCGCTGAGCTAGTTCGTTAATTGCCCCGGACGTATAAATACGTCTTTCCGAAGTACGATCTTTTTTGTGCACTGCTAACCATAAAATTATTCCGAAGGCTTTGAAATGCAATAAAATGACCCTGACTGTGTTTGCGAAGGATTTAATTATTTCAGAAGATTTGCTCATTTATTCCTTTTCTCCCCCCCAAATACATAACACACGTGCCTCTAAGTGGAAAATGGTGGCATTGATGAGCGAATCGCGTAACTTTTAATTGGCAGTTAAGGGTACAAATTATCGAGATAAGAGTTAATTTTTGTACCTAATTTTTTATGCATGATAAGCCCACGGAGAGTCACTGGTAATTATTAAACTTGTTCTTAGCTTAGTACTGTTAAATTAATTATGAAACACGCTGTGCAGTACTGATACATTTATAAGCTTATTATATCAGTGTAAATGTATATTTTGTTTTTTATTATGTCAGAAGGTAATTTGTTTGTTTACTTTCAGTATAAGTAAACAGTTTTTTTTTTTTTTTAAATAATGTTCAGCTTTCGACTTTTAAATATGCTTGCGCCCCGCAGTTTGAGAAACGTTCGACTAGAATGTTAATGGATAGTTTAATTCATTTAATCGACATAGTTAATTAACTTTCGAGACAGATATTTCTTATCGATGCATAGCACTCGCGTTTCTTTAAAGTGCGTTGTTGATTAATACTCACTCACTCATTATCCACGCTGTAGTTCATCTTTATATACCTAATTCATCTTCATAAAATTAGTTTAAATTTCAAATTTCATAAATATTTACACCAAATTTTCAGAGCAACGGGGAGGGGGGGTAAGAAAAGGGCTCCCTGATTCTATAATCAGTGTAAAAGTTAACACTACATAAAATGTTCTATCGTACGCTTGTGGCCACCTGGATGTCGCAGATGTAAGATGGCTAGGATAAGAAGCAGACATGATCTTAACAAGTATAATATAAAAAACAAATTTAAGTCAATTCCTCTACTTAGATCAACAAAGAAAAAATTTATTTTAGCTACTTTTTATTAAATGGTTACAATTAATATAAATATGTATATACATATGACAGAATCACAACATTAAGTGGTAATTAATTTTTATTAATTATCATTAAAGTATCGTATTGTTATCCAACACAATCGTGTATATAAAATTTCAGTTCAACTGAATGCCTTAAAACGAGAAAAAAACCTTTTCAAGCTTTGACACAAGTCGCCAAAAATGATGCCAACGTCACTGTATTTGTAATTCTTTAAATAATCAATTTTAATCAATAAATTTTAATTTTTATTAACTATAGTTAAATTATTGTATTGTCATCCAAAATAATCATGCATATTAAATTTCAGCTAACTTGAGAGCTTTAAAATGTATTTTATTAACGATTGAAAATTCCACCAAGATAAATAAATAGATAAATAAATATATAGAGATTGTGAGTTAATAGTAGTTTTAAAAAATATGTATTTTATTTTTATTAACACTTTATGAATTTTATTATTGTATTGATCAAAATAATCATGTAATTAAATATTTAATCTAATTATGAGACTATTCAAAATTACTTATCTTTATTGTAACGATATGCAAGTCCTCTCGAAACCAAGATAACTAAATACATAAATACAACTCCTATAGCCGCGGTAGTGAGTGGTATAGGTATCGGATCGTGGCTTGCCTTGTCATTTTAGATCCTAACACTTAATGAATGATTATTTTATTGCGTTAAACCTGTCGAGTGAGCTGAAATCCTCCCGTTGGTGTGGTGTGGTAAGTTATGAGAGGGTTCAAAATGACTCCATCCTGACCATTGTATCCTTATGCGAGTGCGTCGCCAAAAGACGATAGCTTGAACAGATTCACGCTATATTCAATCAATCAATCAATCCACAACTCCCGTTGGATTCTAAGATGAATATTATTTTCAAGCCCAATGACTGCCTAGTCACACAGTCATTTTCTACTACTTCTTCATTTCACGATTAACCTCATACACCCCAATGTTAGGGTTTAAATAGCATTTACTTTCGCCTAAAATCAAGTCTTCTCTATGAACAGTGGTGTTTAAACTAAAATCACAGTTAAAGAAAAGTTTCTCCAAGAGGATTAGTAGAAGTACCACGAATAGAACCCGTCACAACTTTAACACCAAAGCCTTTCAAATTAAGCAATGAATGATAGTTTCCAAATTCTAAAAATATAAATAAAAGCGTTATAAAAGTTAAGAATTATCTAATACAACTACAAAAAAAATGAATACATTGCAACAAACCTCTTTTATATTTGAATTCCTTCTATCATCAAATGCTGAAGTGTAAAATGTCACGTATATTCTTTTCTAATAGCTGAAAGAAGAAAATCACCAAGTTAGTTCAGGATCAAACCTTACTATCGGAAATCAAGATGTTTTAAGGGACCGTATACTAGTTTATATAGAGCATTTTTCGATCCATTCATCCCACATTACGAAAGATTGGAGGGAATGCTATAAATGATTGTGAGCTGAGTAATTAATTATACGGTCTTTTCCAACAGGTTTCTTCAAATATCTCTGTAACTAATGATCAGATTTAAGAAAATAAATCGGAAAATAGATTTTTTAGAAAACTTTTGATTAAGGAAAAATGAGTCCATTATTTAAGAAAAATTATGTTTTGGAAATTAATTGACTGTGTTAATTTAGTTGATTCATTAATCTATTTACTTTTGAACCATTCAGAATGACAGAGATTTTGTCTAGCTGCAATCGAAATTGCAAAAGTTCAACTTTTTTGACGATTTTATTGAAGTATGTTTAGGAAATTAACTACCTATTTCAGAACTTTAAATTATTAATCCTATTACGTATAAATCTACTTTTTTCCAGTATCATTTTCGTAAGAATCTATCAAAACTTAATTCTTAATTTATTTTCTCATTAATATTATTTACATGTCTCATTTTTAGAAAAAATGAAAAAATATCAAAAACAGTTGAAATGTCTAAGTAAACTTGATACTGTTTTCGAAAATGAAAGAAATTCCTGCTTAATCTCACATTGATTATTTTTTTTAGTGAAGCCGCATCAGAGAAGCATCAATATGTTTTTTTCAGAATGTGCAGTACTTGTAGAAATATTTTATCTGCTTTTTATTCATATCAGAGGGAATTCAAATACTTTGGATATGTCGCAGAGAAACGACGAAATTAAGAATCTCATCGAATCTCTGAGGGATATGTATGATCAGTTGACGTGAGATGTTAAAATAACGTCTCTTCAAGGCCATTTTCCTGATGAAAGAAGTCTTTATCAAATCCCTGAATTGTTTCAGGGAAATAAATTAGCCAGGATTTGCATTGGCAAAATGCTGCTCATGGGAGGGAAGACTCCTGGGAGAGTCGAGTCCTTGTACTTCCTAAAAAAACAGGTAGGACTATCGATCCCTTAAATATCAACCCCATATGTTTAAAAAAATGACACAATAGGATTAACATAGGGATTGATATTTTAGTGTGTAAGCATCCGAGAGGAAAGGTGTTACACATCAAAAAATACCAGCCTAAATTTATAATTATTTGTTAATTAGTTTCAAATAAATAATTCATGTTTTATTGACAATTGTTGTATTACTTACTTCTACGTTTAATAACACACTATATTTGTTAAATAAGTACTTTTAAACTCTTGACAATATTATTTAATCATTTCACTGAAGCAGATCAGGAATTTATTCAAAACCCTTACTTTTATCAGGGAAATGACCTTGAAGAGAGACGTTTTAATATCTCCAATCAATTTATCATCTCCCTTAGAGATTTGATGAAATTCCTAATTTCATCATTTTCCTGCGACGGATACAAATTCCCAGAATTTCCAAGTCAGTGACAATTTTATTAATGATTGTATAATGAAATCAGGGGTACTCAACCTTTTTTTCTTCGCATACATATGTCAGCTGTCTCACGCGGCCGCATACATATGTCAATTACTTAACGCGGGCGGCAACTTGAGGATAAATAGAGGGGGGAGAATTGCTTTAAGCATTGGAAATTTAAAATGTGGAAAATTAATCAAAATATTATAACTCCTTTTTTTTAATTATTATTTTATCGATATTTTTTGTCTCTAATTTAGGAAACACTCCTCCACAATTTCTGCATTAGTATAAACGTTTCCACATGATTACCAATAATATAATAAACTTCATACGATGTCTTAGTTACCGCTGTGATATTTCCAGTGATAAAACACTATGTTGTTTTGTTGCAAAGATTATTCAAGAAAGCCTATTTATCGCCTCTTGAAAGAGATCTTCGAGGAAAAGTGTCATTGAATGATTCCTGTTTATTGGTATTTTTTAAATACAGCATTTTTTCATGACAAATCAAACAATTACGGATCTATGTTTGTTTTTCACTACAAAATAGTCAACATCTTAATCGTTTTGAAACGATATATGTTCTTCGAATATTTCTCTCTTGAAAGATATGAAAGGCTGTTAAAAATTAATGCCACCCATAAAATTGTCGCAACTCCATTGTTGTCTGTTAGCACTAACCGTAATTGTTAAAAATAAGAAAAAAATATCAATTCACACCCATATGACAACGGTAGCAAAAATCAAAATTGATATATAATATTTGATTTCATTACAAAGAATTTCCCACCAAATTTTTACTACAATGCTTTTTAAACAAGTGAATTTCTAAGAGCAACGTCCCATCCACGGGCCACTTAAAAAGGCTCGGTGGGCCGCATGCGGTCCGTGAGTCGAACGTTGAGTATCGCTGCTATAAATCAATACGAGGGCTATTGGCAACGAGCCTTCAAAATTTTGAATCTCGGTCCAGTGACGAAAACAGCACTTGAGCTAACACCTCCCTCTCCAACATATTTCACCACATCGATGGGAAGACTTTGACATTAACAGATTTAATGTGAATTAACCATATCTACACAGTGGATCTTCAGAGGCATCAGGACTCCAACCAGCAACACACCAACCACGAGTTCTCGACCATACCAGATTTTCCAAAAACGGAGTCAGAAGGGGAAGTGAAAAAGTTTTCTTCAATGGATTGGATTTTTCAACCTATGTGTGGGAAAAAACAGTTCTTCAATATACAGTCGGACCTCTATATAACGAAGTCGCTAAATCCCGGAAAAAAGTTCGTTATATGGAAAATTCGTTATATATAGGTTCATCTTTTCATACACTTTATAAACCATATAAAACAAATTTTAAATTCATTAACACTATATATTAAAAAAAAGCAGTTATTCACATTTTTTTTAAAATTAATATTTGTATATTTTATATATCTTACCCATCAAAAAAAAGAAAGAAAGAAAGAAAACTGTAAAGAAAGCAAGAAAAAAGAATGTCGAAGAATACTGTACTTTCAATAATAAGAAACAAATTTTTTATTAAAATTAATGAATTTTAAGAACATTTTATAATTTAAAGCATATAAGTAATATTAAATTTACATTATTTCATAATTAGAACACGGGGACACGGGACAACTCCACTAAGTGTGAAAGAGGATATCGAAGATGTTTCTTGTGAAATGGTCAATGGGGGTTAAAGGTTGCACTTAGCGGATGAGACGTCCAGTACTCTATTGCTCTCGGCGAGTTAGGATCTAATAAAATCGGTTCAATATTTATGATCACCAAAAAAGGTGTTAAAGAAAGATTAACTTGATATTTTTTCAGAAATACATTAAAAAAAAGGGAGAAGAAAAATCTAATAACAAAGAAAAAAGTTCGCTATATAGAAAATGCGCTTCGCTATAGAGAGGTTATTTTACCAAGAAAATCGTGAAATGTTCAAGGTTCCAAGAAATAGTTCGCTATATAGAAATTTCGCAATATAGAGGTTCATTATATAGAAGACTGTTCGACTGTACTTTTAAAAAAGCAAGTAACACCAAAGCAAAAACAACGACTTTATTAGCAAAGTGTTTGAAATTAGTGAGGTAGAAAATAGGGTCCAATATGTTTATTATTCATCTTATTTTGCTTAAAATTTTGAATCTATGCTCTGTGTTGTTGAAGAAAGATATTTAAGTTATAAATGACTTATACGAATGTTACATACATATATTTTTTTAAAAAAAGTTGACAGTAATATTTTTTAAATTTTCGAATAACTCAACAACAATAGCAAAAATCATTTGAAATAAGTGCAAAAAAAAAATATTTACAAAAAGCCAAATCAACACATTTAATACCGTAAGATCCCCCATGCCAGTGGAGTCTGAGAATAACGTGTAATGTCAAGCAACAACTAAAAAAAGAGAAATCATGACTTGATTGAAAAAATATGGGACTTCCAGCAAGAATTTATAGGGTGTCAATTAATGTTGAGGCATGCCCATTCGTTTTAAGCCTGCCTAGAAAAAATTTGTTGGATTGAGATTTTTGCCAGACAATCCATTTTTATCCTCACTCTCAGCTGTTCGTTTACGATGATATAGTGCATTGTTGTAACTCTAAAAGAAGAAGAATCTGACAATAACGGGTTTAATATTATTACCGCGACCTCCAATTTTCGAATCGAGGGAACTTTGAAACTCCGAATCTGCTCTCATCTGTAAAGAGTACTCGTCCCTCATTCATTTTTTCCAATTCCGGTGTTCCCGGCACCACAGAGAACGCCTTCTCCGATGGGCAGGCATTAAAGGTACCCACAGGGCGTCAGGTACCAAACAGATCACCACCTCCTCAACGGTAAAATAGTTTCTTCTGGCCAAAAACCGGTATTCTGAAAATATATATATATGCATGAGTTTTAAAGAAAAATATTTTTTATTATTGCAATTATAGGCTACGCAAGACTTAAACTGAAAAACACTAGTTTTATATAAAATTATATGCATGTGTTTAATTTAAAAAAAAAAAAAAATATTTTTATTATTCCAATTATAGGGAACGCAAGATTAAACTGAAGGTATTTATATAATTTTAACTCACAATTGATATAAAAAAAAGAAATACATTATCTCAAAACCTATTTCGAGATTAGAAAACGAATTCGCGCCCTCCCCCTAAAAAATGGTAACAGAAAACTATCAAACGAAAGACAAAATTCAATTATTTAAATGACAATACAATGCGAAATAAGTAAGAATTGGACACTTGGTAAAGTATAAGCAATCAGATATAAAAGGGAAAAAATATATTTTCTATAATTCACGTATTAAAGATATTATTATCTATTTAATTCTGCTTTACATTTGCATTCACTACCAGTCTTAGAAAAATATAATAGACTTCTCAAATAAAAACTATAAATGCTACACTTTTTTTCTGAAAAATTGAATCACATTTTAATGCATGCTTTATAAACATATCAGTAACTCTGGAAAAGAATTTATCTACTTTAAAATCGTTGTGTTCGAAATCATGAAATAGAAAAAAAATCACTTCTATGCGTGATTCTCTGTTAACATGTAGAGAAAAAGCAAGGGGTAAAAAAAATGTAGGATACACATAAATCCTTATAATAAGGTAGCAGATAAAATGAGTACCTATATTCAATTATTGAAATAGGAATAAAATATTCCATCACACATGAAACGTTGGCGAAAATTTAAAAAGAGCGAAGTATATATTAAAAAAACATTACATTTCATACTCACTTCACTTTTCTATTACGCTTAGAATTTTTGGTGTAAAAAATAGGGCTATCTTTGAATGTTCTATGTCCGAATAATTGATCTTTAATGTAAACTACCGACAAAAGGTACTTACTTCAAATCAAACGAGCTTGCAAATGGTGGTTATTTCCACTTTCTTTCCATTACAGACATTGGCGCCATTTTTTTCCTAATACCAAAATGGCAACCACTGAGGGGGGCAAACGATCTTTTCAAACGAGAAGGTGTTGCCATCGCTAAGCACCATTTCTCTCGAATAGTATTATTGTTCTTTTTTCTTTAAAGAGTGTGTGGTTGATGCGAGAAAGGTAAATGTCACCATTTAGTTCGATAGTTTTGGTTATACGAGACGCGTTGTTAAAATGAGAAGGCTAATTGTGCGAAGGTGATAATGAGCGGGTTATAAAAACAATGTGACATGTCACACTTTGGTATAAGGATCATCAGGTTGAGTGTATAGTTAACGTATCTATTAAACAATACTTCTTGGCAAGGCCCCAGTTGTTGGCTGAAGATGATAGTACGAAAAGCCATCGACACAAACTCTTATTGACCCGGAAAAGTTTTGTTTCCAGAATTATTTCAGTAATTCGAGAGAAAGAATTGAATTTTTTTATTTATTTGATAAAAACTACCATATATATATATATATATATATATATATATATATATATATATATATATATATATATATATGGTATTTTTATGAAATATATTATTTTTATGTTTTTGATAAATAATACATATTTCTTTTATATATATATATATATATATATATATATATATATATATATATAAAAGAAATATGTATTATTTATCAAAAACAAGAAAGAAATGAATTTTTTTATTTATTTCATAAAAACTACCATATATATATATATATGTATATATATATAAATATATATATATATATCGATAAAATATATATATATGTTTCAAAACAAACTAATTCAATTTGGCAAAAGTGGGAAAAAAAAGTCTATAAATATTAATTTTGCTGAAGGTACATTTTTTTATATACTAAATGTATATATAAAGGGTGTTTTTTAGAGGTATAGAACTTTAAATTGCAATAAAAACAACGATGTACTATTCGATTGACATGAATTTTTTTATTCGAAAGATAATCTTGTGGCATTACATTTTAAATATGATTTCTGGCGCGCAGGCTGCCACGGCTGGCTCGGATGTAGTCCAATGGCGACGTTCAATTTTCGATGACTTTTTCCAACATTTGTAGCCGTATATCGGCAATAACACGGCGAATTTTGTCTTCCAAATGGTCAAGCGTTTGTGGCTTATCCGCATAGACTAATGACTTTACATAGCCCCACAGAAAATAGTCTAGCGGTGTTAAATCACAAGATCTTGAGGCCAATTCACAGGTCCAAAACGTGAAATTAGGCAGTCACCAAACGTTTGTCTTTCAATAAATCGATTGTGGCACAAGCTGTGGGACAGGTGGCCGTCTTGTTGGAACCACAGCTCCTGGACATCATGATTGTTCAAGTCAGAATGAAAAAGTTAGTAATCATGGCTCTATACCGATCACCATTGACACAACGTTGTGGCCTTCATCGTTTTTGAAGAAGGACGGTGGTTCCACCAGCCCCATAAAGCGCACCAAACAGTCTGTTTTTCTGGATGTAACAGTGTTCTCTGTGGTGCCGGGAACACTTGTGGATTCGAGAAAATCCAAATGCGGCAGTTTTGTTTGATGACGTAGCCATTCAACCAGAAGTGCACTTCATCGCTAATCAAAATCTGGACTTATGAAAATCGACCATTATTTTCGAAATAAAATTGCACAATTTGAAAGCTTTGTTCAGGCGTGAGTCTATTTGATGAATTGCCAAGCCAAACTGAGAATAAATCACTTTGTGAAGGTCTCCAACAGGACCTCACTTTGGGAACGAGAATAAATAGAGTCATGAAAGAACCAGTAGCCATTTTTATAAACGCTATTCTTTAGTTGGTTATCATGGATCCAAATAGAATCAAAGACTTATTAACAAATATATCTAACTAGTATTATGAGGTTTTAAAGGTAATATCCTTTGCACGATTAATGAATTAATGATCCAATTAATTAACAATTAAATAACGATCACGCAGAGATTACCACGATAAGAGATCCCAGAATTATATTTAATAATGGCCTATTGAACATTTAATTTTAATCTCACTCTTAAATCTTTAAGGAGACTTTAATTATAAATCAATGGGCAACGGAATCTCAACTCTTCTTGAGGTTAAATCATATCTCCAACAAGAAATCTTCAATTTGCTTCACCATAACAGGGATGCTTCAATCTCTATCCCTACTGCTCCATACTATTCCGTTTGAATTAAATACTTTATTAATCTGCCTCTGAATTGTCCGCTTTTTGGAGTTGATTGAAATAGGTAGGAATTAAATGTCCTAAAAAGGACGACTCAGAAGGTTAGGATCTTCCGTATAGATTTGTCACAATGTGTTAAATCGGTCGCCATCTTGGAAAGTAATGCCAACTTAAACTTCTATACCTTAAAAAAACACTCTGTATATGCATATAATACATTTTAGAGTATTTTTAATTAATTTTGTTAAAACAAGTATTTTTATTTTCCAATTTGAGGAGGCATTCGAAACCATGATTTTGAACACAACATATAAATGGATATTTTTTTTTATATATTTAGAGTCATTTGAATTAGAATATGCAGAAAATTGTTAAAGAATATATTATTACAAGACAAATATTTAAATACAATTTTTTGACAAAAAATGAAGAATGACATGTTGTTTCCTTCCTCAATGGCACGACAGTACAGGGTAAGCCTTGGCCTTTTTAAGCATTCCATTTCAGGTTGTCCCGTTCTTTGCCTGACTTTTCCACCTTCTGACATTAATCGTTTTTGGATATTTTTCTACGCAATAGATCCACATGAGTCTTGAGCTTCCAATTTTTGAGTACCATATGATCTAAACACAGAGATCTTTTTCAATTCCTACTATTGGCTCACACTCTGTCTACATATTTATTTATTTATCTTAGTGGAATTTTGAATCGTTAATAAAATACATTTTAAAGCGCTCCATTGAGATGAAATTCAATATACATGATAATTTTGGATGACAATACAATAATTTAATTATAATTAATAAAAATTAATTGATTAAAACTAATTATTTAAAAATTTCAAATACAGCCACGTTGGCGACTTAGCGACCATTTTTGCGACTTGTGTCAAAGCTTGAAAATGTTTTTTTCTCGCGTTTTAAAGCATTCAGTTTAACTGAAATTTTATATGCACGATTATTTTGAATGACAATACCATACTTTAATCATAATTAATAAAAATTAATTACCACTTAATGCTATGATTCTATATATATATATATATATATATATATATATATATATATACATACATATTTATATTAATTGTAACTATTTAACAAAAAGTAACTAAAATAAAACTTTTCTTTTTCTATCTAAGTAGGAATTGACTTTAAAAACAAATTTTATATTGCTTGTTTGTGATTCGATTTTCATCCAATCTTATCAGGTGTCCTACCCATTTTAAACTTTGTATTGCAATGGATTTAACAATACAGTGGCTGATCGGTTAACGAACAAATCAGTTAGCGAACACTTTCACGAAAGATTTTTGTGTTCGGATAACGAGCACATATTCTAAGGTGATCAGGGAAACAAACACCCCTGAAATTATGGATGAAATTTTGACAACTGCTAGAGATATGGAATTGGAGGTGAACGAGGATGACATAGAAGAGCTCATAATGGGACATGGAGATGAACTGACGATAGAAAAACTCCAAGAAATTTTGAATGAAGAACATCAACAAACACAGCGAAATGTGTCTCCTTCTGAACAAGAGGAAGACGAAAGAGGACCAATGCCGACATCTGCCATTAATGATCTTTTGAAAAAGTGGGAGGCTGTCAGACAAAATGGTCTTAGAATGGCATCCAAACCAAGCTGATGTCAGTAGTATTGGGGATCTTTACAACGACAATGATATTAATTACTTCCGGAAAATCCTGAAAAAGAGAGAAAAGCAATCGACATTGGACATGTTCTTCAACACCCCCATAAGAAAAAAAATGAAAAGGACTGATTAATATGCAAGATAATATATGTATGCATTATTTTTTTTAAAAACTCACTTAGGAATTGTACATTTTTTAAAATTTAATTTTTAGGGTCTCCAGAACGAATTAATCGATTTCACATAGAAATCTATGGTGAATCAATGATCGGTTAACGAACAATTCGGATAGAGAACATAGTCTTGGAACGGATTATGTTCGTTAACCGATCACCCACTGTATATATATTTGGTACCTCTGAAAAGAGTTTATAAATTTCTCTCTCTCTCTCTCTAAACTGGGTTTTTTCCCCACCAAATATCATCACACTTCAAACCCTCAAAAATACTTATAAGTACTCTTCTTTCAACTATAGCAAGTGTCTCCTTGACTCTCTCGGTCATTTCCCACGTTTCTGCAGCATATGTGAAAACCGGCCTGATTAATGATTTGTAAATGAGTACTTTTGTTTTTCTGCTGATGATCTTAGATTTTAAATATTTATGAAGTCCATAAAAGCATCTGTTACCAGCAGTGACTCTGTAGCGAACCTTTGAGGTTATGCCTTGAGTGAGTTCAGTTCAGAACCTAAATATCTAACACCATTGACAGCTTCAAATCTGTATCCTTTTTTTTTTCAAAATAAGGTTCATTAAAAATAGTACTTCACGTAAATTTGGTTTATACTGGTTTATGGTAAGAGGCCTTTTATTTGCTTCCGCTTCCAAATAAAGGAAGGCATGTTTAAATGTATCGGGTGACCGAGCGACTATAACCGAGCGACTGAGCGAGCCAATCAAGGGACAGCCTATAGAATCCCATTGGGGGGCGATGTCCTAGCAGAAGGAAATCCGGGTGCCGAGGCGTTACCAGATCTTGCTTCACTATTGGTCGGGCTGCTCTGTTCCCATAGGTCGAGAGCGAGTCTGGTTAATTTCGAGAGAGCTTGAGAATTTTTAGATTACCAAAAGGGTGAAAATGAGAAAATTAAAGTAAAATATTACGAGATTTCTTGAATAAAGGATTAATATTATATTTTTCGATACGTGCAATTGCTCGATTAGTATGAGAATCAATATTATTGAAAAACTTAGTAGCTATCTTTTTGAAAAAATCTTTAAGAGTTTTAAGTTTAAGTGCGGTTCTGAGATCTTCATTTCTCAAGTACCATGAAGAGTCAGTAATTATTTTAATGATTTCATTTTGAGCCGCTTCAAGCATCTTGATATTAGAATAGGCTGCGTGGCCCCAGATTGGACTCGCGTATTGTAAAATTGGTCTGAGAACGAGTTTATAAATAAGTATCTTGTTTCTTAAGGATAAACATGATTTCCGTGAAATTAAAGGGAAATCTTTAGCAACGAAAATAATAAAATTTCTGCGAATGATGTGTCGTTTAAAAGTGAGTCGTTTATCTAGGATTACACCTAGGTATTTGCTGTTTTTAGACCAGGGTATGTGTGTGTTGTATACCAGGGATTCTCTCTCCCCTGACCTCTCGAAGATCAATAACCTTCTCTCTACAAAACACAGTAACTCCCGCCTTGCAGGTGCGGGACGTCGCCAAATCTTAAAGAATCTACTGCCAACCCTTTGTAGGATGCTACACTTATAAATATATTTTTAAATATGTTTTTGGAAGAAGGAAATTGTCATCATAATTTTTGCACGAAAAAATGGGATACCTCCAAAACAATCCAATGAAGTTCAATGATAACACTTACGTAACAAGCCCTTTAGAGTGTAACAGACCGTAGGCTTTTAGATACACTCAGACAAAAAAAATTAGCGCACCAAGAAGGAGTCGTCAAAACGAAACAAAATTTTACATACGTAATGACTACTTTGATGTAATTCAATAATTAGAAAATCAAAGAAAAAGGATCATTTATTTCAGAGAAAAAGGCAAAAAACGGAGGATTTAATACCCTGTTGAACCCCCTGTAGCGTGAATGCACTATCCGATACGATCGGGCATTGAGACATACAAGTTCTGTATGATGTCTTGAGACATTTCGTTCCATATTTGCTGTAACCTTGCCTCTAGTTCGTTCGAACTCGTGGAATGCCCAAGTCGCCGTCCCAAATGATTTCAGATATGCTCGATTGAAGAAAAATCTGGGCATCGGACAGACCAAGGAAGGAGAGTAACAGTGCAGAGGCAGTCTTATGACACTCTGGCCGTCTGAGGCCGAGCATTTTCTTGTTGTAAAATGGCTCCTGGGAGCCATTGCATGAGTGTAAAACATGTGGTTGCTGGATGTCATGGACATACCGCTGGGTTGTCATGGTGCGAAGGATCAATACTAGGGATGACCGTGTATTGTAAGCAATGGCACCCCATACCATCACACCAGCTGTGGGAGCGGTGTGTTGCAGTAAAGCAAAGGTAGGATTGAGGCGTTCACCACGGGGTCTCCACACACGAACACGATTGTCATCACTGCTGAGATGGAATCTGGATTCGTTGCTAAAGACGACCTGGTTCCATTCCGCTGCTGTCCAGTTTCCTCGTGCGCGGCACCACTCCAAACGGAGGCGTCGATGGGTAGGCGTCAAGGGAAGCACACGTAATGGGCGCCACGATCCTAAATGTCCTTCAGCTAGGCGCCTTCGTATGATTCTAGAAGACACAGGGGCCCCAAGTGAAGGTGCTACCTGTGCCTGGATGTCGGCTGATGAAGCATTTGGCTGTACGCGTGCATTTCTTACGATGTGGCGGTCTTCTCGACGACTGGTCTGTCGAAAGCGTCCTGAGCTTTGTCTTCATGAAAATGATATCTCTCGGATCCTCTGGTCCATACATCTTCTCACAACACAATCAGATCGGCCTATTTGACGAGCTACTCGCCCAGATGACCACCCAGCTTCCATCATGCCGATGATTGGCTGCTCTTTTTGTCTTCGAAAACGACCTAATAGCATGTCTACCTCAGCTCTTTCTTTGTAAATGATTCAGCACACTCAAACAAGCTTTGGTTATCTGTTTTATACTCCACAGAGAACGATGTTAAACGCCCTCTACCAGCTATACGTAATGCGCAATCACACTGCATTTCTAATCATTTGCATATCTCCCCAACATATACTTTCCTGCCAAGTTTCGTTACGATTACGCAATTATTTCTTGGTGCGCTAATTTTTTTGTCCGTGAGTGTAGTTACATTTAATCATATTTTACAGCAATTTTTAGCTGTGAACGTAAAGTAATTTTGAGGAAAAATCATGAAAGTTAAATTTGAATGCTCATAAAATATTTTTTGTCCGTAAGTTTGTGACACTTCTAATGGATCAAGAAGTATATAAGTGAAATTAAAATCACATTATGTCCAACGTGTTTCTATATATACAATTTTCCGTAAAAATAAAAATCTTTCTAAATTTTTTAAAAAATTATAGCAAAGGGGGATACATTTTATTTATTTAATAATTATGACTCTTTAAACCTGTTTAAGTTCCTTATTTCTTCTGAAAATCAATTTCTGAAAAACTGGTCTCCGAACCTAATCGGATGCTTTAAAACATGGGGGGCCAACCCGCGGCACACGTGCCCCAGTGTGGCACGGAGGAGTTGTATCAGTGGCACGCGAAAACGTGATGGAAAATTAAAAATAATTTTGAAAAGTTAATAATAAATAAACTCTTTTTATTATTTAATTGAAGTATGGTTGTCTAAGACAAAAAATCTCAAAATTTAGATTAAAATATAGTTGTGAATAAATGTTTTTTGCCATGAACATAATAAAATACATCACTCAAAACCAGCTGATATGCATCTATAATGACCCAATTTTGTTAGAATCTCCAACAGCAAATCCTAATTTAGAGCTAATCTAAATTAGAGCTAACAAAAAAGAGGTGATTTAAAGCCACATTAAGTAAGTACAGAACGTTTAGTAATTATTTTAAATAAAATCATTCAAGTTACTCATTTTCATTTTATACCTAAGCTAACTGACTGAAATTGTAAAATGCTTTTATTAACAATAAAATCTACGTTTGTATTTTCGTCTTATTTATTATATACTATTTTCAAATTTCGACTTATAAACTTGCATTAAAAAAAAATGTGTTATTTGCATAAAAATCCCATAATCAGCTTATTAGTAACATTGTTTCACTTTTCCATATTTTTTTGTTGGAAAAATTAGAAGTGTAGCACTCAAAACTTTTTTTTATGAATAGTGATATAGTTTTTTTATCAAAAAAGTTGACTACTCCGGCTTTAAAAGATGCATCTTAATTTATACATATGAATTCACCGGACATTGGTACAAAAGGTATATAATTAATGAATCGTGATCAATCAAATTATCTTAACTTCGAATGTACCTGTTTTTCTTACTGATTACATCAAAAGTATCTTTTCATTTTCCTATTTTGCGGATTTTTTTGTGTTTATCATTTGATATTTTGCATTTGGGGGAACGTAAAATAATTTCTTTTTATTTTCCTTCCGAATTGAAACAAATAACGTTAGCATGCATTAAAAAAAGCGGACCAAATTTATTTTGTAAAATATTTTTTTTTAGATTATATCGAGATATAATCTAAATTATCTTATATTTAGATTTACGAGTATACCGAGTTCCTATTTTATTTTTATTGTTTATGCTTAATAACAACTTTATCTTTATTATATTGTAAGAAAACAGTATTTTTTTTCACCACACAAACACAAGTACCAGTAAAATAAACAAGAAAAAAACTGCCCCAATTAAAATAACTAAAAAAATTACTTTTTTGGAATTTCAAAATTTTTTAAAGGTTTTAGAGAATTTGATTTGTAAACTTTACACATATTATTTGTCCCATTTTAACTATGAATTATGAACTATAAACTCTTAAATATCACATAATAAATACAATCCCATGTTCTCCATTTTCAAAAAGGGCATTAGGCTAGTACTTGTTCTACTTGCAAAATTTAGATAAATTTTTGAATTTGGTAATAGGGTAAAGATGTTTTTGAATATTAAGATTCTTAAAACGGTTTTTCAAAATGAAAGAAAAATACTTTTATATCAAGCACCTTTCATTTACCCATATGCGTTGTTATTGTTTGCAGACATATACTCTTTTTAAAAGGATCTGCAAAAAGCAAAAGTTGGCAACAGCGAAGTAGATATATTGAATGACTGGAAACACGTAAATGCATTTATCATGTGACTGTGACGTCACATTATATTTTAACTGATTAGAATGAAAACACGTGTTTGTAGTAATCATGTGACGTCATAGTTACATGAATTCAACTCATTTCTTTTCTAATATTTACGCATGTCAAAGTACAAATTTATTTTATACCATTCGGAAAAAAAAATATTTACTTACGTGCTTAAAGTTGTATTAAAATATTCATCAAAGCTTAGGAACTATAAATATGTTTATGTTCAATGTATATTATTTTTTGTTATTGTTTCTATCAATTTTCTTTTTAAAGAGTAAAGTTATTCCTCTACCAAAACACATGTAAATGCATTGCCTTCCCAAATTAATTCTCTTATAATTATATTTAAATTTAGGGTTCAATATTTTAGTGATATGTTGACGGCCAATAAACGCATAAATAACAATTTTAGGAAAATTTACTTGGTATAATTGTTATTTTCATCTCAAATGTAAATCTCTCCTCATGCTCAAAGGATTTTAACCTTTCTTTTTTTTGGGAATGCCTCTGCATAAATTACCCTTTTGAAAAAATTCTAATGTAACAAAACTTATTAAATAGTAATACACTTAATTAGTTTCTTGGAACCCAGTTCATATTTTTTTTATTTCTTCAGTTAATGGCAATATAAACCGATGAGCGTAATTTGTTCTGCAATTGCATGCATAAAGCGTCATTCTAGATTGAGTGCATTTAAAGGTTTATTATTAAAGACTGGTATTGATTATGATTTATTACAAAATACCAATCTGTTTGAAGCAATTCCTTTAATCCAAGATTTATCGAAACATTTATATATTCAGACTAATCGGAGCTTCATGTTTCATTAATTAAGGGATGCGACTGGGTTTGGTAACGTGGGTTCGAAAAAGCTTATAAATAAATAATTTTTTTTTGATATATACTGTCACCTATCAAAACACATGTATGAAAGTGCTTCACGAATAATATTACAATTAAAAAAAATATTTAAATGCAATTTTTCGGAAAAAAATGAACATATTTTCAAAGCATATTCTTCTTTTATAAAAAATACTTCTATAATAATATTTTGCGTAAACATACCTGACTTCTACACAGAGCCTGGACACGGATTTTTGAAACATACATATTATTTTTAGAGTTACTATCAATTAAAATAATAATCGATGGTTTTTAGTTGTTAAAATTTTTGTATTCTAATGCAGTAAAATATGAATAAATCAGCATGCATTTAAAAAAATTTTGGTTCAGGCTCTACATGGAAGCTTTAGCTATATATATGTAAAAAATTATTGTCGCCCATCCGGTATAGTGGTTAGCGACGCTGACTGCTGTGCCGTAGGGACTGGGTTCGAATCCCGGAAAAGACATGGATGTTGGTAAATGTTTAGTGCCTTCACGGCACGAGGGTACTCTAAATTGCCGTCGAGCCACAAGTCCTCTCGTGTGGTTGGTGGGAGGCCTTTGACAACCACCAGAGTGTTCTCCCTCTAAATTGGGGTGAACCCATCCAAATTGCACTGTCACCTGTATGGTGCTCAAAGCTACGGCTAACGACGGGCGTCACTTAGCCTTTTGCCATGATGAATTTCGTGGGCGATCTGGCCTTTGCCGATCAGGTGGCGTTGGTAACAACAACAAAAAATTATAATTTTAGAAGTACAGTCGAACCTCTATATTGCGAATTTTTGTATAGAGCGAACTTTTTCCTGGAACCTTGAACATTTCACGATTTTCTTCGTAAAATAACCTCTGTATCGCGAAGTGCATTTTCTATCTAACGAACTTTTTTCTTTGTTATTAGATTTTTCTTCTCTCTTTTTTTAAAAGTATTTCTGAAAAAATTTCAAGTTAATCTTTCTTTAACACCTTTTTTGGTGATCATTAATCTTGAACTGATTTTATTAGATCCTAACTCGCCGAGAGCAATAGAGTACTGGACGTCTCATCCGCTAAGTGCAACCTTTAACCCCCATTGACCATTTCACAAGAAACATCTTCGATATCCTCTTTCACACTTAGTGGAGTTGTCCCGTGTCCCCGTGTTCTAATTATGAAATAATGTAAATTTAATATTACTTATATGCTTTAAATTATAAAATGTCCTTAAAATTCATTAATTTTTGTATAAAATTATTTTCTTAATGTTGAAAATACAGTGAATTCTTCGACATTTTTTTTCTTGTTTTCCTTCCTTTTTTCTTTATTTTTTTTCTTTTTTGATAGATAAGATATATAAAGTAAACATATATTAATTTTAATAAAAGCTGTGAATAATTACTTTTTTAATATATAGTGTTTATGAATTTAAAATTTGTTTTATGTGGTTTATAAAGTATAGTAAAAAATGAACCTCTATATAACGAATTTTCCATATAACGAACTTTTTTCCGGGATTTAGTGACTTCGCTGCATAGAGGTCCGACTGTATGTTTCGTAAGACGAGAATGTTTTGAAAGTAGGTAATTCTATCTTCTTTTTTTACAAAAAAATAGCATATAAATAATTTTTGTTGTAATACTATTCTAGAACTATTATATATATTATATATATATATACATATATATATTATATATATATATACATATATATATATATATGTATATATACACTCTGTCGCAAAAAAATATATGCACCCAGAAGAAATTGAGCTACATTCACGAAATTTGGTATGCATGTAGTGTATATGAAAATAAACAAATGATTAAAAATTCAGAACAAAATATCATTTTATTAAGCGGTTACAGCTTGCAAAAGGTTAAAAATCAGTAAGTAGTAAAGCCACCTCTGGCAGCTATACAAGCCGAAATTCGGCGTGGCATCGATTCAATTAGATCACTTATGACCCCCTGTGGAAGATCCTGCCATAGTCTTTGCATCTGCGCAGTTAATTCTCCTGTATCTCAGGACGGCTGCAGTTGCCTTCCCAGCGCGTCCAGACATGCTCTATTGGCGAAAAAGATCTGGTGACCTGGCAGGCCATGATAGGACGTCATATCCTTGAAGACATTGTTGGAAGAGTCGTGCAGTATGTGGACGAGCATTATCCTGTTGATAAATGGCACCTGGGCGACTTGATAGCATGGGTAGCACAATCGGCGTTAAAATATCGTCCACGTATCTGCGAGCTGTCAAAGTGCCTTGAAGGACCACTAAAGATGATCGTGTGTCCCAAGAAATTGCTCCCCACACTGTCACACCTTGTGAAATTGCTGTATGCCGCTCGACAATAAATGCCGGATCGGACCGCTGGCCGGTGCGCCTCCAGACACGTGTGCGGTGGTCATCATCACTGAGACTGAATCGGGATTCATCACTGAAGATGACACGTCTCCAGTCTGTCACACTCCAAGTTGCCCGAGGTCGGCAAAAATCCAGTCGACACTGCCTATGATGTGGGGTCAGTGGTAAGCGTCTTAGCGGACGTCGGCTCCTCAAGCCAACTTCGGTCAGTCGTCTCCTTATGAATTCTCTTGATGGCACTGGATGTCTGGAAGGAGGTAAGTGGCGTTGAATTGATGCTAGCGACGTTGTTGGTGCCGAAGTGGCCACTCTTCTGATTGCACGATCCTCGCGATCATTTGTGTTCCTGGGACGTCCTGACCCTCCGCGACGGTACACTCTACCTTCTGTGATCCACTGTTGCCAACACCGAGCAACTACCATATCGCTCCGACCGAGGTGGCGGCCGATACGTCTATTCGACCAACCTGCTTCTCTGAGACCTATTATGCGGCCCCTATGATAGATAAGATATATCCGTCAGCTGCTCGTACTGCCGCCGGTTACGTCTTAGAGGCATCCTAAGTCTCAATATCGTCTATCAAAGTCATCAGATTCGTTTGGATAGCCGAACCTCATATAACGAATTTTCCATACGGCGCTCGTACTCATGCTTTTAAACTCTCCCAGTTGCGCAACTAATATGCGCGTAGCACACTTAGCCTTGTTTTGGCTTCGAAATTTTAATCATTTGCATATCTCTTACCAGACTACATTCTTGCCGAGTTTCGTGATTGTAGCTTGATTTCTTCTGGGTGCATATATTTTTTTGCGACAGAGTGTATATAATATATATATGTATATATATATGTATATATATATATAATATATATATATATAAAGTTGTAATTCGGTTGACAGTAAATATCAAAAAAAATATTCATTTATACACATTTTTAAGATGATGGTTCTGAAACCAATCGAATACCTTCGAGCAAACATTCAAAAAAGTTTCTTATAACATCTCCATATGTGATATACAAGGAATCATTGCCTTACTAAATAAGTTTAAATATATAGTTTTAATTTTTTATTAAATTTAATTTAGAGAATATGCACATTTTTTAACATTAAGAAAAATCTCTTTCAATTATTTTTTTAAAAGTTTAACTTCAAATTTATTTAAATTAAACATAGACTTTAAAAAATTAACAGACAGATTTTTTTATTCGGTTGGTTCATGTAAGTACGAAGCATTGTTTTTACAGCATTCTTTCATTACAAATTTAACATGCATTAAACAATACTTCCTTTTTATCTAAAACAAGATACTGAAGAATGCACATTAAAACTGAATTTAAATAAATAAAAATAAAAATAAATAAATTTTCAACAAAAAATATTCGAAAAAACAATCAACTCCAATTTTCTTAATCATAAACCTTGAACAATAAGCTTAAATCTTCCAGTCGAAGGTATATAAGTTGATACTTGTCACTTTATTGCACCTACCACATTTATTTTGAATGTTAAAAACAAGTTTAGAAGCTAAATTTGTATTTTTCTTTTTTTTTTCGTGAAAAATGTTGCATAGAATTTAACTAAGTCCTTTTTTTTAAAAAAAATCTGTAGGTCCATTTGAAGATTTTTTACATAAAAAAGGCATTTATTTAACTTCACTAGCTTATTGTGTATTCCACTCATGTTTTTGATATATTCTGTGAAAAGTTTAAAGAAAAAAAATACCATTTCCTAAGATGAATGACTTTTTTTGCTGTATTCTAAGCCAAAATTGAGTTCCATATCTTGTAAATAACAATGCAAATTTCTTAAAGATTACAAGTCTTTAAAAAAACATCCCAAAATTACCTCTATTAGTAAATAAATGGATTTCACAAATATTTACCCATTTGCTCACCGAATTGGACATTTAAAGCTTCAAGCATCCAAAAAATTTTCCTTTAGAGATTCACATTCGCCACAAAATAATATAGATACTAAACTTTCAAAATACATTAGATTTTGAAACTGAAATTTCAAGATTAGTTCTATCTTCATCCTTTGTTTGTTTATTTATTCTTTTGTTTAACCTTTTAACTGTCCTACCCGAGAAGATTTCGGACACGGAATAGAACTCCAAAATGTCACATCCGAGTATTATACGGGGTAATTTTTTTTAGAGTGAATCTTACTTTTTTTATATCCAAATATATATCAAAAATTTATTTCGACTTCATTTCTCAGTCTTTTGCATAATGGTGATAATTTATGTACCCAATTTATCAAAGTAACTTGACACTCAAAGGGTTAATACAAGGTACTTTTTTTTTCTCCGTCGCCAAAAGTTTAGCTATCGATTTTATATTCTATAATTTTGAAACGTTTTAATAAAATCAAACTTTTTAATATCCTCTTTGTACAAACCGAATTTATAAAAAAAAAAAAAAACTTTTACCCACATATTTCTGAATTTAGATTTGATTTTATCAAACACTAATTAGAAAATTAATAACAAAAGACTTCCAATTTTAATTAAACCTCAAACCATTTGTGTTTCCTGACCCGATATCTCATGGCAATCCATACAATTCTGTTTTTAAATTCCTACTATTAGCTCACTCTCGCCCTATGTATATATCTTATTCAAATTTTCACAATCGTTAATAAAATACTTTCTATTTGTCCATTCAAGTTCAAGTACATTTTTAAAAATTTGTTGCGAATGACACTTGATGTTAATACAGATTTTTGAAATATTAATTCATTAATTAAATTAAAAAATTAATAAATAGTAACAAACAAAAATAATAGTCCAACAGCATTTGTAGAAAGGAATATCGTTCGTTGTGTCCCTGTAGCGCAATGGATAGCGCATTGGGATGGATAGCGCAATGGATAGCGCATTGGGATGGATAGCGCAATGGATAGATGGATTGGGCGCAATGGATAGCGCATAGCGCATCGAATGCCACTTGGGATGGCCTAGTTTCTGAGAATGTGTTTTCCTTGTTACCATACTATTTTATTAAAATAATTAAATTTAATTAATGAATAAATAGTAACAAACAAAAAAAAATGGTCCAATTCCCTATATAGAATAAAAAATTGCAAGGAAATTCGCTCTGTATTTGGTCACTTAATATGTTGATTATGTCATATGTATGCACATATATATATTGAATGTAACTGTATAAAATACGAAATAACTAAAGTAAAATGTTTCTTTGTTGACCTAAGAAGGAATTGACTTAATTTTTATGTATTTATACCCGAATACATATCAGGAGAAGTTTATTTCGGCTTCATCTCTTAGTATTTTGCATAATGACGGCAATTTATGTACCTAAGTAATCAAAATAACTTGACAGTTAATGGGTAAATAAAAGTTTTATTGATTTTATAAATTTGAAACGTTTTATGATATAAAAAATTTTAATATTCACTTTGAAAACACCAAATTCATCAAAAAAATAAAAACTTTTACTTATATTTATTTTTGAATTTGGATTTGATTTTATCAACACAAACAATTAGAAAGTTAATCACAAAAGGATTTAAATTTTAATTCAACCTGAACCCATTTGTGTTTCCTAATCCGATACCTCATGGCATTTTGCTAAAGAACTGATATATGTTTGGAAGTATATATATATGTTTACTAATTAATTATACTATTTTAATCTAAAAATTGTTAGTTCGAATTTCAATGGGCTAAATCCATGACAGCCACGCGATGCGTTCACAATCACATGTCCTTCGTTGAATTCAAATCTGACATTAGACTCTCTCTCTCTCTTATACTTGTTCATTTTAGTTAAAATTTCAAATTTGGGTAATTGGTAAAGATGTTCAAATATTAAGACTCGTCAAAAAGTTTTTTTAAAAATTTTTTTAAAAAAAATTGTGTTATATGTATACTTTTAAATCAAGTTTTACTCGTTTTTCTTATTTATGTACGTTATTATTAACGTAAATATATAACTTTAAATAAAAAGTTTCTGTAAAAAGCAAATGTTGGCAACAGCAAAGCGTATGGACTGACTGACTGGAAACATGTGATTGCATTTATAACGTGGCCATGATGTTACATAACTTTATGAACTGATTGGAAACACGTGTTTGCATTTATCATATGACTATGATGTCACATGAGTTCAGCCCATCACAGTATTGAACATGTTCCGATAAACCATAAGTAATTTTTTCAATATAAATTTCTGTCAAAATTGCGGTTTTTTTAATCGAATATATTTTTTCCCCTATTGATTCCCGATTTGTGACTTATATAAGTAAACATGTAATTTTTTTCATCTTATAATTTGGTTTCATTTCAGAGAACAAAAATAATTAATAGCGTAAAATCTTTATCAATGTTATATCAATTTGACGTAATGGTAGTCAGTGTTGTCACATCAACGTAGAATCATGTTTGAATATATTTTCCTGTGGTTAGCCAAGAGGGGGAGGAGACCAGATTCATTTCAGATAGTTCATAAAATTTTTGTGCATTATCTCTTCGTAAGGTGTTCTTTTAATTCTCCAAAAAGAACCTACGAATGTAAACATAACGTAAAATAAAAAAAAATCCTTATTTTTTTTTGCAACGATATAAGCGGAAATCAGTAATAAAACTTCAGGTAAAACTATTAGACACAGCACTTTATTTTAATGTTAAAACTCCTTTGGATTACATGTGTATGAATCAGTAGCGCACACAGGAATTTTTCAAGAGGAGGGTCCGAGGTCGAAAGTTCACCATTCTTGTATCATGCTCCTTTTGATTTTGTCGATTTTCGGGAACAAAACACAGTAAAAAAATAATTTTTGAATAAATAATTAGCATTAATTAATAAAATTAATCAATAATAACAAGTAATGAATTAAATTTTATGTACTAAATACATAGAATTATAATCAATCGGAAAAAAAATCGAGGGCTTTGGGGGGGTCGCAACCCCAGGACCCCCCCCCTTGTGTGTGCCACTGGTATGAATCATGCATAGCTTCTACTGTTCTTAGTTTATTGCATCTGTTTAACCATCTCTTAAAAATCAAATTTGTTTTTATACATTTCAAGGAAAAGAGATGGAATAAGTAAAAGAATTGTCTACCATGACAGAGTCATATTGTCGCAGTAGTATTTTAAAAATGTTCATAGAACTTTCGCGGTCAAAAGCATATAATAAGATCACAAATATTATAGACATTACTCGTATACGTTACAGTAAAAGTGTCATCTGTTACTCTAGCATAAACCAAATAGAAAATTGAAACTTTAAAAATTTTATAACAACCTCTAACTTTACACAATAGTTGAATTCGTATATCTTATACAACTCTTTCGACTGTAACATCAGATCGAGTGCCACGAAATTCATCGGGGCTGGGGGCTAAATTATACGCCTGTCGTTAGTCGTAGCTTTGAGCACCATACAAGTGACAATATGGTTTGTAACTCGATTCCACCTCAATTTTGAGGAAGAACACCCTAGAGATAGTCAGGTCTTTCACCAACCTCACTGGAGTATCTGTGGCTTGACGAAAACCTAGAGTGCCCCTATGCCGCAAAGACACTATACATTTATTAACATCCGTGCCTTTTACGGAATTCGAACCCAAGCACTACGGCAAAGCAGTTAACTTCACTAACTACTATACCGGAGTATCTCTAACCCCTAAACCTTTGGTTATATCTAACATCCTTATAATTTAGCACAGTTAAAATAGTGTTGCAGTTTAAAATGATGATTTAATTATTTCTTTAACGTAACCAAAATTTCATGCATTACATAGACTATCAACACAAATATATCCTTAAGACTACTTGTTAATGTTTCTTGATAACTTGCTTAAGGATCTGTGGATCATGTTGTGGATTGAAAAATTAATTTTAAATTAAGCACTGCCACAAAGATAAAATTAAAAACTAAGGTCTTATACAAAAAAATTAGTTTTTATATTAAGTACTGCCACAAAGAGAATGGAGCTAAGACATTTGAGCTTTTTAAGTGGTGAAAAAAACAAAGCAATCAATTTCGTTAAAGAGAAACAGCGTTAACTGAGATAGGCACAGTAGGCCTTGGCCCTCATGGACTGTTGCACCACTGAGTTAAGTTCAGTTAATAGAATGGAGAAGAAATTCTATAACTCATTCAAATGTCTTTAGTTCCAAAGAAGATCTCTTTTTTTGCATAAATGAGAGGAGAAAACAATGTGAAAACAACATACAAGTCCGATTTATCTAAAAAAAATTCCTTCACACTTTGCTTTTTTTCCATGGCCACTTCATTTTTTCCCATTCAAAGTTCAAAGCTAAAAGATACATGTTTCAAAAATAAGCTTTTGGAAAAACGTTTTTTTTTTCAAAAAATCTGATGCCTGAATGTTTGTTTCAATTATTTTTAATACTATTCAGCTTATTCTCTCAACTTCATAATATCATTATTTCTTTTTTCCTTCACAATGTCAAATTTCATTGGTAATTTTAAAGTTTTATTAAATACACTGATTCTGCTCTGTGCAGCATGAACCCAGGTTACGTAGAGAGACAAAACAAAGGGGCATTGGCTTCCATTCGAGCACATTAGTCAGAAAATGAGCCACCGGAAAATCATGCCAGACATCACATAGTAATCAAGATCGATTTGGGAAACGTCCCCGTTAGAGAAGAAATTCAACAGGAGTAAAGGAAGAAAATTAAAGCTTAGAAGTAGCAATTTTTCTATCCGAAAGAAGATGAAAAAAAAATGTTTCGAAAGCTCTCAGGAGTGATCGAGCGTGCTGTAACAGAGGTGCCTAATTTCTCTTGTGTTTTATAAAGTCATCATTACTTTGTGAAAGTTTATTTACAATAGGCATGATTAACCCTGGCGGCAAAAAAAAAAATTGTGAATAAGTGGTGATCCGACGAAGTTCTTTGACTTGTCATTACTAGGTAGAAAGAAAGTAGAATTTCAATATTAAATCTCTATTAGAAACTTTTGAAAAATATGTCATTTGGTTTACTTGCTCTCCGTCATCAATTGGAAACAGTTTTTCTTTTTTATTTCTTTTTCAATTCCTGTTATTAGCTCACTCTCTCCTATACTATACATATATATATATATATATATATATATATATATATCTTGTTCAAATTTTCAATCGTTAATATAATATACTTTCTATTCATCCATTCTAGTTCAAATACATTTTTTAAACTTTGCAGTGGATGACACTTGATGTTGAAACAATTTTTTTCAAATATTAATTCATTTAATAAATTTAAAAAATGTATAAATAGTAACAAACAAAAATAATAGTCTAACGGCATATATAGAAAGGAAAACCTTTCGTTGTGTCCCTGTAGCGCAATGGATAGTGCGTTAAACTTCTAATCCAAAGATCGAGAGTTCGAGTCCCTCCTGGAACGACCTGATTTCTTTTTTACTATACTATTTTATTAGAATCATTAAATTTAATTAATGAATAAACAGTAACACACAAAAAATAATCCAACATCCTTTATAAAAAGGAAAATGGAAAATTGCAAGGAAAATCACTTTTTATTGTGTCACTTAATAGCGTGATTCTGTTTTATGTATATGTTAATTGTAAATATTTAATAAAAAGTAACTAAAATAAAATGCTTCTTTGTTGACCTAAGAAGAAATTGATTAAAATTTTTATTTTTTATATTACTTGTTGCTATTCACTATTTCTTTTTTTTTTCTAAAAAAGTAGTTGCTACTTCACTTCTTTTGTTTATTTATTTTTAATTTATTTATTTTGCTTTTGTGTATGATCTGTAAGCGATTTAATAAATCAGTTCGTGAAATTCAAAGTTTTATATTTAAATTTAGATTTAATTCTAAAAATAAATATTCTATGTGGAATGAAATATTTAGTGAAGTTTTAATTATAAGGACGTTTATACATAACTGCAAAATAGCTTAATGATTGAATGCTTTAAATAAGTTTATATAAACTTTTGGGTACAGTGTAAACTTACAGGGAAAGAAACTGGATAAGAAATAACAAATGCTTCAGTCATAGTCTAATTGTTTTTAGAGAGATAAAAGTAAATATTTTCATTCGATAGTAGATTCTGGCAAAGACCAGGACTAAAGTATACACAATGTGTATTCGGTTAAATTCAAAATTTGAAGAGGGTCTCAATTTTTATTTATTTTTTAAACATTATTTCATTTATGATGGCCACATGATAAATGCAATCATCTGTTCTCCATTGATTTCAAAGCTGCCAATAGTCTTGTTCTTTTTGTTCTACTTCTGAAGTACGGTAACAGTTTCAAATTTAATAGTTAAGTAAAGATATCTTTTCAGTTACTTTCTGACCTTCTCAACAGTCAACTCAATTATCTCAATTATCGCTACAATCAAACAAACACAATCCGTCATGTTAAAACCTCTCCCAAGGAACTCTATTCTACATACAGCAAATCACGCGTTATGCGTTGGTTTCTCATCGAAGGAATTCAATTTCCTTAACCCACAAAACAACCCAGCGCTTCGCGCTTCCAAAAACGAGGGACTTTCTCTTGTCCTGACCGCCTCGTTCAAGGGTCAATCACTTTCTCCCTAAAACACGGGTTATTTCTTCTGAAACACAGTTGTGAAGATCCCCTTGGATCTCACTTTGAGAACGAGAATAATTTTGAGTCAAAGAAGAACCAGTAGCCATTTTTGTAAATAACTTTCTTTATATATATATTTGGTTATCTTTCCCAAATATAATCAAAGACTTTTAATAACAAATAAATCAAAATAGCTTTATGAGGTTTAAAAGGGACTTTCCTTTATATTAACTTAAATATTTAATGATCCAATTAATTAACAATTAGAATATCGATCACGCAGAGATTACCGCAATAAGAGATCCCAGAATTATATTCAATAAAGTTCTTACTGAACATTAAACTTTAATCTCACTCCTAATATAAAACTTTAATGAGACTTTAATTATAAATCAATATTTACCACACTGAATCTCAGCTCTTCCTGAGCCTAATTTATCCACCTAGAAATCTTCAATAATAAATCTCTAACTTCACTATTATAACTTCCTGCTTCAATCTCTCTCTCCTAATGCCTCTCACTTTACTATTCCGTTTGACTTAAATACTTTATCTAATCTGCATATATATAATAAGGAATCCCTGTCCTCTTTTTGGAGTTGATTGGAAATAGGTAGGGAATTAAATTTCCCTAAAAAAGACGTCTCAGAAGGTTAGTGATAAAGTTCCGTTTAGATTTGTCACACAGTTACCCGCCCCACACTAAACGTAGACGTGGGGAATCGTGCCAAACATTCCATAATCCACCGCCAACAGTAGATCGAATACTACAATGGTCAAATATTAATATTCTTCAAAATTTTTCCAAATTTAAAAATAGTTCTAATATTATGTGTGTACTTTTAAATCAAGTGCATTTTGTTTACCTATGGGAGATATTATTGTTGACAAATATGAACTTTTAAAAGAAAGTTTTTGTACAAAGCAAAAACTGGCAACAGCGAACTCCTGAACTGTGATTGGCAGTAAACTCTAATCATAGTTGTCCTGTGATTATGATTATGACCATGAATTTAGTCTATTGCTAAATTCCTGTGATTACATACAAGAAATTTATGTTTAGTTCTCTTAACTGTATATAAAAGAGAGAGAGAATTAAGACTGCATACATAAATTTCTCAAAATAATGCTTTATGATTATTAGTTGCAATAAAAATTTAAAAGTCAAGTTAATTTCATTTTAATAACATCTGAATTTAGCATGTTTCCATTATTTCCGTTATTTAAAATAAATTTTAGGGTCTATGATTTTATTCTACAATGAGTAAAATGCATTTAAACTAAGAGATTATGTCTCCTGCAGTACATAATCCACCGGTAAAGTCACGGAACATCGAAAAAATTGCATACAAAAGTTAATTTCTTTAAAAAACTTAACTATAATATTTTAATTATAATATATCTTCTCAAATATTTATATTTAAAAATGAAATTGTTAACATTTTATAAAAATCTGTTTCACATATAGGCACATTTTGTTTTATTCCTTAAAAAGAATTTCAAAAACTTCAATTAAAACTTTTATAATTGAAATATTTTTTAAACGTTAGAACATGAAAAAGTTTTAAGTCACTTAACACCTATATAAACACATATCTTTAAAACTATAAAAATAAGTAATTGACAAGTAATGCAGTTATTTTAGAATGTATTGAATGGTGTTAGGTACTAGGTGGGGTTTTTTCAAAATAAATAAATAAAATAAAAATTATATTTTTTTTATTATATTAATTTTACTGTAAACTAAAATGTTAGAGAGCTAAAAGTAAAGAGTGTTTTTTTTTCAGGTATAGAAGTTTAAGTTGGCATTACTTTCCAAGATGGCGACCGATTTAACAGCTGTCAAGTGATTTATTTTCAGTTTGGTTTGGCAATTCATCAAAACGATCATCAAGCAAGGCGTAGATTCGTCGAATGGGCCCAAAACAAGATTGCCGTTGTTCCCGATTTTCATAAGCAAATTTTGTTTAGCGATGAAGCGCACTTCTGGTTGAATGGCTACGTCAACAAACAAAACTGCCGCATTTGGAGTGAAGCTAATCCACAAGTGTATGTCGAAACACCGTTACATCCAGAAAAACTGACTGTTTGGTGCGCTTTATGGGCTGCTGGAATCCTTCTTCAAAAACGATGAAGGCCACAACGTTACAGTCAATGGTGATCGGTATAGAGCCATGATTATTAACTTTTTCATTCCTGAATTGAACAATCATGATGTCCAGGAGCTGTGGTTCCAACAAGACGGCGCAGCATGTCACACAGCTCGTGCCACAATCGATTTATTGAAAGACACGTTTGGTGACCGCCTAATTTCACGTTTTGGACCTGTAAATTGGCCTCCAAGATCTTGTGATTTAACACCGCTAGACTATTTTCTGTGGGGCTATGTAAAGTTATTGGTCTATGCGGATAAGCGACAAATGCTTGACCATTTGGAAGACAACATTCGCCGTGTTATTGCCGATATACGGCCACAAATGTTGGAAAAAGTCATCGAAAATTGGACGTCCAGATTGGACTACATCCGAGCCAGCCGTGGCAGTCCTATGCCAGAAATCATATTTAAAATGTAATGCCACAAGATTATCTGTCGAATAAAAAAAATTCATGTCAATCGAATAATACATCGTTGTTTTATTGCAATTTAAAGTTCTATACCTCTAAAAAAACACCCTTTACAAATAACGGAGGATAAAATGACTGAAAACATATATCTCTCAGTAGAACAAATTGTTCAACGAACAGAAACACATCAGTATCAAATGATATTACAAAAAAGGACATAATAATGCAGAACATCATGTCTATGTTACCGTTCATGAACTACTTGATGGGGATTCTTTATAAATGATGGAAACCGTTTGAACACCACAGTTATATCTTTAGGTCTTTTATCTCATGTATCTCATCCAGTAAAAGATGACACGAGAGGAGGAAATAAATAAAAAAAATTAGCCAAGAAATTACATGACCGATTTAAAAGCCTACAATTAAGGACGAGTTTAACGTTAATATATGTGGTCCTGATATGCATCAGACAAAGCAATTTGTAATTATCCAAAAATATTGGACCAAATAACATGGTTAAAAGCGCTAAAGAGCCACTTTTGTTGCTAAGTTGTTACGAACGTATACAACTTCTGCGAAGCAAAATATTCCGATCTTTTGTGATAGAATGTTATTATCAACAGCTATTCGTCTAATGAGGTAATCATGATGTGAATTAGATTAATGATGTTGGTACACCTTTTGCATGTTTCATTCGAAACAGAAATGGAAGTTGAAATTGTTGATGAAATGTAAAAAACGGGTGAACCGTTTCCTAAAGAGAATGGGACAGTTTAAATGGCATTCCAAATAAAAGAACGAAAATATAATATCGTGATAAGCGGCTATTAGGAGTTGTTTTCTTGACGATTGACAAGAGGGACGGATTTAGTAATGAGGGGTTAATTAGAAAATCCATTGTTCTTTTTTTCCGAAGACGTTAAGAACAATGTTGTTAAACTCCTTCCAACGACTAACTGATGCATTTCAGATTAACCATCCTTATGTTGCATCGTGTGGAAGATTTTAATGAAAATAAACTAATTTTGTTCTTCTCAAGATATGAGTTCGAAATCAAAATAAAGGGTGTTTTTTTAGAGGTATAGAACTTTAAATTGCAATAAAACAACGATGTATTATTCGATTGACATGAATTGTTTTTTATTCGAAAGATAATCTTGTGGCATTACATTTTAAATATGATTTCTGGCATAGGACTGCCACGGCTGGCTCGGATGTAGTCCAATCTGGACGTCCAATTTTCGATGACTTTTTCCAACATTTGTGGCCGTATATCGGCAATAACACGGCGAATGTTGTCTTCCAAATGGTCAAGCATTTGTGGCTTATCCGCATAGACCAATAACTTTACATAGCCCCACAGAAAATAGTCTAGCGGTGTTAAATCACAAGATCTTGGAGGCCGAATCACAGGTCCAAAACGTGAAATTAGGCGGTCACCAAACGTGTCTTTCAATAAATCGATTGTGGCACGAGCTGTGTGACATGCTGCGCCGTCTTGTTGGAACCACAGCTCCTGGACATCATGATTGTTCAATTCAGGAATGAAAAAGTTAATAATCATGGCTCTATACCGATCACCATTGACTGTAACGTTGTGGCCTACATCGTTTTTGAAGAAGGATTCCACCAGCCCATAAAGCGCACCAAACAGTCAGCTTTTCTGGATATAACGGTGTTTCGACATACACTTGTGGATTAGCTTCACTTGAAATGCGGCAGTTTTGTTTGTTGACGTAGCTATTCAACCAGAAGTGTGCTTCATTGCTAAACAAAATTCGCTTATGAAAATCGGGATCAACGGCAATCTCGTTTTGGGCCCATTCGACGAATCTACGCCTTGCTTGATCATATTTAAAATGTAATGCCACAAGATTATCTTTCGAATAAAAAAAATTCATGTCAATCGAATAATACATCGTTGTTTTATTGCAATTTAAAGTTCTATGCCTCTAAAAAACACCCTTTACGTTGAAAAAATACCCCGAATAAAAGTCAATGGACACTTTCTGTAGTTAAGAAATAGCTTTCATAAAAAATACTTAAAAACTATCTATCTTTGAAACTGACGTTTAAGTAATCCTAGTAATGCAATTAAAGGCGATAAATTGTGAAACTCTGTTTTTTATTCCAATCATAAAACTAAGCCAATTAATCCTAAAATTACGAAACACAATGTTAATTTCATATGCATCCCTAGTTCCAAAACTATGTAAGAAATAATAATAATACAATTAAAAATTGCGTTATCTGTTGAATGTATTTTATAAGCACTACCATAATATATATATATATATACTAATATATATATCCAGCATATAACGCGCGCACCTATACTTTAGAGCTACATTTTTTTTTAATTTTTAGGTATATTCGCCGTATATCGCGTACCCCCATTTTTACAAAGAACCCTGGAATGTGCCTATGCAATGCTCTTATGTTTTGAAGTAATTTATTCTAATTATTATCCCAACCTTTTTGAAAATATAGTATACTTTTAGAACTATAGCTCAGATTCATAAGGTATGTCATTTAGGTTAAATTAACAGTATTTCGATATATACAGAAATTAATTTTTTATATATGCTCATATCTTATTTTTATTTTTAAATCTATCGTTTTTACACCCGGAGTATAATGCGTACCCGTGAATTTTTATGTGCTTTCTTGTTAAAAGTGCGTGTTATACGCCGGATTTTATGGTAATTACTTGATTTACAAAAGACAGAAGATTTTTACAAAATATCTCAATTCAAAATATTACTTTAAAAATAGTTACACATAAATAAATAACATCCAATAATTATACAAGTATGAATAAAAAAATCCTAATCGTGGAATTAAAGAAAGATTAAAAAGAGAGAGAGAGAGAGAAACCACAGCTTTTATTATATATATGCTTACGTTATGAGATAAACTTTTTTTTTCATGTGGAAATGTAGTGGATTTAAATGTAAATAAAAAATAACTATAGTTATAATTCGAATATTTCAAATAGTTGTGAATATTGTTTTGAAAGTTATTTTTAAAACTATATTTGGTCCACTTCAAAAAGATGATGGATTTTTTTCAATGACAATTTTTTATTTCTTTTTTGCTTTCCAGATTGGCTAATATTTAATTTCTAGAATTCCAACATTCTTTAAGAAGCCATAGCTAGGAGCGATGAATAAAAAGGTATAAGTTTTAATAAAAATAACAAATGTGGTGCCCTTTTTCTACCAGAGTGTTTATATGATGCGAGGAATTCTTCTAAAGTGAGTGAGTGTTTGGTTTAATGGCACAAGAGCCAATTTTGGCTATGCTGCGCCAAACATTTGTTAAGAAACTTATGATTTTAATATATCCCATAAAATATTTTGACACTACACTTTAAAAAAATTAAAATACAAATTACTTAAAACCGTCTTCAATGATACAAAGAAACAAAATTTGGTGGGGAATTCCCCACCAAGTCAGACCATATCTTGAGATAAAAGCATAGAAAAAGACAAAGGTTAGTTTTAAACAAGGTTAAATAATACATGGTATAAAAATTATTCTCTATAGTTCCTGTATCGGGATGGAGTTAATGCACGTAAATAACCTTCAGGAAGAATGAAAGGATCTTGCTCAAGTTCCTCCTCCTCCACGTCGTAAGTTATGATATCCTCGTCATCAGTTGTTATTTCTGCAGGTGTTGCATTTCGAGATCTATGTGGAACCCTTTTTATTTCGATATTTGGTTTCGGTATTTTTGAGCGTTTTCTTCTATTTCTTGATTTTCGTTTTACAATTTGTTGGGCTTCAGCTGCTGTAGAATGTTCACTATTGGATTCATTAGGGACAGACTCAGGAAAGTTTTCAGTTGAAACCGAATTAAGTGTAGCAGGAGTGGTATGAGAATGGGATTCAGTTCCTAAAGGTGAAACTAAATTATTCTTCTTAAGTGGAATTTTTGAAATGCATTTATTTTCCATTGTTTATATTCAGGATATAAGTTTTTTTGGGGGGGAGGGGAATAAAAATCTATGCATTTTTTTTAAAGTTAGATGGAAAAATTTTCAACTGTGTTTTGTTCTTTCCTCCTAAATATATTAATTTTTTTCGAGCTTTCACACACTTGTGGTTTTCTTTTTTCTCATCAGACATTATATACTATATATATACGCATATAAAATCAAGCCAATAATTATAGCTTCATTTTGGAATCAATAGAATACATTTCTTTACCTTACTAATCGATATATTCCGGATGGGTGCAGTAATTAGTTAGACACCGGCCTTGTGCGCCCATGTTTGTGAGTTCGACCCTGGCCCAAGTCGGTGGGTTTTCTTGATGTAAAAAGTCTACAGCGTCCATGTCCTATGATTATGCAGCATGTTAAAGATCCCTAGAGGCACTCTCGGCAAAATTATATTCTTAGTACAATTTCGCACTGTAAGAGCTCAGGTACCTCCCTCTGGGGAGTAATCAGGGCGTTAAAATTACATTGAGGCCATTGGTATCCCCTTATATCAGGGGTGGTGAACATTTATAGATCAACGTGCCAGTTTTTCCAAAGAAATTTTTAACGAGGTACAGATATGTCGTCAAATAATTTTGACTTGTGATTATTGGGAAAATAATGAAACTAAGCAGCAACTCAAAACTCTATTTCGAAAAAAAAAAACATTTTACACCTTATAGTAGTAAATATATATTTTTTAGTTACACACGTAGTTTTAAATTAGAATAACATTAATGTGATTTCTTTTGCTGCTGATTAGATGAAACATATCTTATAAAGGGTGTTTTTTTTAGAGGTATAGAACTTTAAATTGCAATAAAACAACGATGTATTATTCGATTGACATGCATTTCTTTTTATTCGAAAGATAATCTTGTGGCATTACATTTTAAATAGGATTTCTGGCGTAGGACTGCCACGGCTGGCTCGGATGTAGTCCAATCTGGACGTCCAATTTTCGATGACTTTTTCCAACATTTGTGGCCGTATATCGGCCATAACACGGCGAACGTTGTCTTCCAAATGGTCAAGCGTTTGTAGCTTATCAGCATAGACCAATGACTTTACATAGCCCCACAGAAAAAAATCTAGCGGTGTTAAATCACAAGATCTTGGAGGCCGAATCACAGGTCCAAAACGTGAAATTAGGCGGTCACCAAACGTGTCTTTCAATAAATCGATCGTGGCACGAGCTGTGTGACATGTTGCGCCATCTTGTTGGAACCACAGCTCCTGGACATCATGATTGTTCAATTCAGGAATGAAAAAGTTAATAATCATGGCTCAAACCGATCACCATTGACTGTAACGTTGTAATCTTCGTCGTTTTTGAAGAAGTACGGACCAATGATTCCACCAGCCCATAAAGCGCACCAAACAGTCAGTTTTTCTGGATGTAACGGTGTTTCGACATACACTTGTGGATTAGCTTCACTCCAAATGTGGCAGTTTTGTTTGTTGACGTAGCCATTCAACCAGAAGTGCGCTTCATCGCTAAACAAAATTCGCTTATGAAAATCGACCATTATTTTCGAAATAAAATTGCACAATTTGAAAGCGTTGTTCAGACGTGAGTCTATTCATGATGAATTGCCAAACCAAACTGAGAATAAATCACTTGACAGCTGTTAAATCGGTCGCCATCTTGGAAAGTAATGCCAACTTAAACTTCTATACCTGGAAAAAAAACACTCTGTATTAGGATTGTAAGATGTTACTTATAGTAAAATGCTTGCTGAATTGGAGTCATCTGTCAAACAGTTTCTTAGCGAGTTTTTAATGCTATTTATCTCAAAAATAATAACTTGCAGGCGTGGTTAGATGAAAATATGGTTAAAATAACATGACCTGGCTTCTTCAAAGAATTAAATGTGTTTAAAATCGAATTCCATGTTTCCAAAATTTCATTATTAGCATATTTACTTATATTGCTCTTATTGATCTTTCTGTTTTAATCACAATTCTTACAACGAATTTTTGAGTCCATATTAAACTAAACTGGAAATTAATCAGTTACATTTCAAAATTTCCAATTCATTGAACTGGGACAAGTTCAGAGATTATTAAATAAAATCATATCAGGGTACATAAAAAAACTTGAACGTTTAAGATAATTCTTTGAACTGAGAAAATTTCGCTGATAACTGCGACCGATTATTCGCGTTTGTTCGTAATACTTCAAACTGAACTTGGTTATTCTAAATTAAAATGCAAACCGTTTTGATCGGTGACGTGCCCAAAATGTGCCATCGATGGAGCGTGCGCTAGTGGTTAGCCCTCCCTGCTCTATATGGTGCCACAATAAAAAATGATACCAGGTCCCAGAGAATGTGTTAGGTCTACAATGGTAATTACCAATCCGCAGCCCCATTTGATGAAAAATATATTTGAGTTTTAAAGTTTCTAAAAACGTAAATTCATAGCAGGTAAAGACATACCAAAAAAAAAGTATTTTACTTCTAAGCCATTTAATATTGCAGCTTTTACATTTTAATTGTATCTAACTATTCTTCTCTTTCATTTTTTTATAATAAAAATTCTAATCAAGGTAGAGCATTATAGGGATTTTCACATACGTTGCTTATGTTCCAGTTACAGTTTATAGTATTTCTGATCATAATGCATATGCGTTGTTATTTCAAATCCAAAATTAATTGCTTCAATTCATGGCAATAGTGAACAAAAAAGGAAGTATCAGTTTGTAAATACTCTTTTTACTTTAGGGATAAGGGCCGTGGGTAGCCTAGTGGTTAGAGCATCGGACTCCTTACCGGAAGCATGGGTTCGATGCCCTATACCACCAAATAACCTCTGAGTACACACGGAGTACGTGCTCATTAAATCAATGGGTCCGAAAGTCTGGTGGGCGGTCGTAGAAGAAACCACGGGTGCAGGGGACTGGAGAATATTTACCTCCTTTCCAGTTCCATGCCTAAATTATTGTGGTGGGATAGGTGCCGTCACCGTTTATTGTAAAGAAGTCCAACTTGTCGCAGGCTCTGGCAACTTTCATTCCTTCCCCTTGGGAAGGACACGATAATTTTTGCGTGATTTTAATGTAGTGCCTTTAGTATTTAATATAAATATTTCTTGAATAAAAACATGTTCAAATAAATTTGTTCATTAATTATTAAGATTTAAAAATAATTAAAAAGCGGAATATTTATAGTTGCAAATAAATAGCTTTTTAATAAACATTTTAAAATGATCTACCTTTGAAATCAGCTTTATCATAAGTCTATTTATGTAATAAATTGTGATTGGCAAGGCGAAATATAAATTTTATTTCTATATTCCATTCTAAGTACAATTTAACTAATTGGTGCTTATTTATCTCTCCTTTATATATATATATATATATATATATATATATATATATATATATATATATATATATATATATATATATATATATATATATATATATATATATATATATATGTTTTTCGTGACGATGTAATAAATTTATTTATTTATGTTACACACGAGACAAATAATACAAAAAAGCGGCAAGTCCTATTCAATATTAAAGTTACTTTTGGAGGCGACGATGGTGATCATCAATAGAATTTTAGGCTACAGATATCCACCTGAATATCTATCATCACTAACTCCATCGGAAATTTCATTCGCTAAACTTAATTTGAATTTAGCCTTTATCTTCCTGCTATTAAGAAATTTATATGCAATACCGATGGACTCAGTGGCGTAACGGAAAATAATTGGGCCCCCCGCAAGGTCAGATCTTGGGCCCCAAGCCGGAGATATATATATATATATATACAAAGAATTGCAAAACCATAACATAATGTACCTTTACACATCACGTAAAAATATTTAAATATTAAACTTATAACTGAATATAATATCAACCTGTGCCTGAGTAAACAAAGTAAATAACGTTTATCATTAGAGAGTATTTATAGTATTTAAAAAATGGAAAATCAAACAACAGTCGTCTGATAAACCTGGTAACTTAAATAAAAACGATACACTAAAAATAACACAAACACTGTAAAAAAATATTTTCGATTTCAGAGCCTTATGATATAGAAAAAGTTATCCCTTACTAAATTCTTCTTTTATGAATCCCGGGATGAGCTTGACCTTGTTCATCAAGTTCCCTGGCATTACTACGACTGGCACCTGCACAAGATGATGAATTTGCGGATATTAAAAAGTTATCCAATTTTGCATATTTGCTATTAATATTATACTCCTTTTCCTTTCGAATTTTTCGTTTTTGAGAACCACTCAGTTTTTTTTTTAACTCCACTTATTTTAGGGCCGCGTTTCTTCTTGTCTTATTAACAAAATAACAATATAAGAACCAGAATAATTAATTCCGTTTACAAAAAACAGTTTTAATATTACAAGAGAGAAAAGTGAGATCAAAATGTTTTATCAGCGAAGGAACACTCCCTATATTGAAGTGCATTGAATAAAAAAATATATATGTTCTAAAAATAATTTTGTGAAACATTTCTCATTATACTTTATTTGATTGAATACTCATAAATCTACGGAAATTTCTGTGGACATATGGGTTTCTAAATCATAAATCTAGACCATGTAATTATTTAAAATGCTCTTTATGCGTTTTCAAGTATCGCAATACTATTTTTCATGAAAAAGGCATTACAGATGTACGTTATTTACGAGTTCGCTAAATGAAAATGAAATACATGTGGAGAGGGGGAAGCTAAAGACGCCAATAAGTTACTTTGCTACTTCAGTAAAAAGTAACATGTCTTTTTTTCTCCCTACCGCTAACATGAAGTATACTAAAAAAACAGTGGTGGATTTTTATCTTTCTAGCATTTTATCCAATTTTCCGTCTGACTTTCTTTTTATCTGTTATTAATTTAGGTTCGGAAAGAAAGCCCACATGTTTTTTGCAAATTTGTTTTATCGGATCTAAGATACCTAATAAGCAATCAAAGTTTTGATTTTAAATGATGTTAAATCTCCAATTTGAAAATCGCTTAAAAATTGGATTAAAAATATGTAAAGCTAATTTTGTGAAATTCTACGTTAAAGGCGTCTGTCTAGCTTTGGGCCCCTAGAAGCCTTGCCCCCCGCAGTGCGGGGGTATACGTTACGCCACTGGATGGATTGTGTAATGGTACAAAATTGGTAGTGAAAAATAATCAGAATATGTTGCAACGCGTGAAATTTATCAGGAGTTGAAGGTCAAATTTGTATGTATACCACTTTACACTCGAGAGAACTTGGATATGCCATTCTAATTGAAATGTATGCAATTCCCTTAAAGATTGAAATTTTCCATGACTATTAATAAATCAAAGGGGAAGTCAATCAAAGTTAGTTTATACATAGCATCGAAGGAAACAATATATATACTTCTGTACAATTGTATGTGGATCTGTCAAGGTGCAAAAGTAAAGATGGAATAAAAACTCACTGCAATTTAGAGGAAAAGGTGATTAGGAACATTGTTTTTGAAGAGGCACTAAATTGCAGTACAAATTAAAATGAGGAGATGAAGTCTTGAATTTTTTCCCCTGCTTACAATATATTGAAAAAAAATAGAACTACATAATACATGAAAATAACAGTTTTACAATTTGATCAATGCTTATAAACAATTGTATAATTTGTACAATGGTGTTTGGTCCACCGTTAGGTGGACATGGATTATCACCCCTCTATTAAACAGTAAACTGTGAAAAATAGAACGGCATTTCATTGCCAGATATATATTTCAAGAACTTAATAAGAAATAATTGTAACGTAATTAAATTGTGCAATCTGAGAAAGGTATTTTACAGATATGCTGGCTATCTTAATTACTAGCTGTACGAAAGGCAGATGATTTTGGCAAGATGTCTCAAATCATAATACCATATTTATGCTCTAAGCCATACATTTTTTTCAATGTTGATGCTGTTGATAATCAAATGCGGCTTAGAATCAAAGGCGGAAAAATTCGTTGGATGGGAGAAATTGAATATGATACTCTCTGACAGTTGGAGCAATTGCAGGTTCATTTACGTACTCAAAACTTTTTTAATACTGGTAAAATAAGTTAATTATTCACTTTCTATTCATTCTCGTTAATTTTTTTAATTCGTAAGTATCTGGTATCAATAAGCCTTTTCGCACTATTTTTATTTTTACACAAAAACGTGTTGAGAATGTGGGGTGCGGCTTAAATACTAGTAAATACGGTATTTTTCTAAAAAGAGTCATACAGAGGCAAGTCATGTCAAGTTTAGGGAGGCAGTTCCAGGAATAATAATCAACAGCTTTTAAATATATTACATTAAGAATAATTAGAAAATTAATCATCGGCAATAAAAGATTGCAGAAACTATTTTCTGATTTTGATTGTTCAATTTATGTTAAATTTTATTTCCGCAGAAATAAAACCAATACATTTAAATGCCTGTTGAAAGAATGTTAGCAGTCACAACCATTCAAACATTGACAACACCGAATGAACTACTTTGGCACATGAAATAAGTGGATATGGCTCTAATATCTTTAGCTGTGATGATTTTGATGAATTACCTGTGGTTGATGTCTTTTGTATCTTCACATTTTCTATAGAATCGAAATTCATTTTTTAATGACCAATTCCGAACGGGTCTTTGAGTCCCAACGTGAGCTGCAGAACTCAATTTTAGGATATCGTGAACTGCATGAAAAATTAGAATCCTGGTAGCAAAACTTAATTACTGATTACGGTGAAAAAAGAACGAAAAAGAGAGAAAGAAAGTTCTACATAGGAAAGAAGTTTGGGAAAATACATCGCCTTTCCAAGATTAATTTCAGAAACAATTCACTTCTAATGTCGAAACCGATTAGGAGCCATTCGCGCTCTGTTTCCCTTTTTATCTAACAATAATGATTCACAAAATGTAAAACTTCTTAAATTCATTTATATTATTGAAAAAAGTTATGCGTTTGAATATGAGTTTATTTAAAACTTTTGTGAGCAGAAATTTTCTGTAGAATTTCGATAGAATTTAGTAAGGGAACGTACGCTATTCAACTGACTAAAATTAGTCAAAAAATACGTTTTTTTAGTTTAAATTATTTTTATGTATATTATCCCAAAATTTCACAAAATTTGAAAGCTCTAAATTACAAAGAATTATTTAACTTTTATCTTCTGTTTTATTTACATCATATCGATTTTATTTGCTAAATAACAACTTAAAACTGATTTATTTCAGAAAGGAAAAAGTAACTAGTTTTTCGTTTAAAATACAAATGTCTTTTTTCGATTGTGTCAAATCCCCTTTGATACTTTTTCTACAAATTTCAATAAACGTAAAAAGTTGGTATATACTTTTTAATCAAAACAATGCTTATTTCTTAAAAAAAATAGTCGATTTTAAAATGTATACATTTTTATCGTATTTTTAATCATTTTTAATGAAAAGAAAATAATCTTATGACTATCAATTATACATGCCAATTTTTGTTATAAAAAGTTCAACAGACTAGTATAAATCAAATTTCTTGCATGTAAGTCAATTATTGTAGAAGGCGCAACATTTTAAAATCCCTCCATATGAATTTTCAAACTTTTCCTTAAAAAAATTAATTAGCATTTTGTAGTACTTTGAGCAAAAAAACATTTCTATATATTGCACATACACAGAGGGATACCAAAAAAAATGATAACCAATTAGTCCACGGTTTTTTTTATAAACCTTATCATGTCCCATTAAGAAACCTATTTTTGTTCTACAAACTTTTTATGCAGTTTGAGGTTATTTTTAGCATTTTATTTTAGTTTTAGGGGATTTAAAAATTATGAAGCTTATCAGTATTTTTTAGGATACGTAAAAATCTTTTTTATGTACTTTTTGTCGAATATATCCCTTACTTTGTCAAACTTACCTAATATTCTGTAAATTTTTCAAATGAGCATCAAATATAGTTCGTAAACAACATACAAGTCTTCCTTGATTTAAAAATAATCGCTTATAATTACAAAGAGCTCTTTAAGGATTAGATTAATAATAAATTTTTCTAGCGCTGTTAAAATCAAATCACCAAAATATAGTGTGATCCTAAAACAATATCAACATCAAAGTTATGCTTAATGAAATTACAATGACGAATCTTATTTTTTCAAAACAAAATCTAGTATCAATTTATTTAGAGTACGGAGTTTATATAGAATTTCACTTATATGGAAAACATGCATTAATATACGTGAGAAAATCAAAAAATTTAGGGGAGGGAAGAATACTTCCGAAGGAACCATTCACCGTCATCAGGAAAATTAAATTTATTGGTGTTTATTTGCCATGAAAAGATGAGAAGCATGTTGCAACGCATAAGGGGGCATCACATCCTGCACACATGAAGCGGGACCTCTTTTCTTGTCCCTTTCTGCTACACTCTCAATATCGTCTCTAGTTATAAACCATCTTTGGCATATAATTTTTCACACTGGCTAAGCGAACATCATCCAGAACTACACACTTCTTTGCTTGAAAGCTAACAGGACGTTCTTTCCTTTTTCTTGAGGAATATCCGTCTATTAGCTGACGAGCTAATACTATACGAACTTTTATTTCTTTTGCTCACTTGCCATAGTATGAAACTATTTATGATGACAAGAATGATAATAAAATAAAAGATACGATATGTCACGAACTTACGTATTTTCTTATTTGGTATCTTTTTTGGAACCGAACCCCCCATTCCCTCCAGTGACAGCGTTATATACAGCGACAGCTTTGTGATAAGGTACTTCTTCTTTTGTACCATCTTTTCTGTCCGATTTACATATGTCATAATCGCTGGAATGTGTGCATTAGCACAAAACTGAAGCGGGAATAAGTCTTTCCATCGTTATAATAGCAAGGTCAATATATTATAATGGGTTTTGCGCTTCGCACATGTGTATTCTGTAAGATCATGTAGATGGGAAGTAATCTTCCCAAGGTCCGCGAAAGGTTAAGTTAACGAGGCCATAACTCGAATGAAGAAAAAGTTAAAATGTTTAATTAAATATACATATTATTGTAGTGATAAAACATAGAGATAAACGACAATAATCATGATAAAATATTGTTAAGAAGATAAAAGATTTTCTTAAAACCCGTAGGAAATTTTAAAATCTATGTTTTGTTTTTATTGAAGATTGGGTATTTTTGCTTCTATAAATTGGAATAGTAAATGATAAGCATTATTAAATATTTTGTATATTTCCAATGAAATGTATGCTACAAACGCATTGTATTTCCCCTACACGCTAGTGTTGTTGGGGGTCATCAACCACATTTCGGACGGGGAAAAAAAGAAATTAACTGCTTTAATACATGTTACACAACCGCATTCGAAAAGAGTTGGTAATGCGTTCCAAGTCATTCACCAAAAGTCATTTCTGTGGAAATAGTTTGAAAATGCATTTTTTCCCCTCTCAAATTTTCTGCCATACATAAAACAACGAAACCTGTTGGCCACTTTTTTACCGAGATCAATCGACCGAAGTACTGATGCGTAAATGCTGTATTGGAAATGAATTATTTCCTAACAGAAGATGTTCGTAAATGCAGGTACCTGGGAAATTGGCCATAAGTCGTGTAAGTTCTATACTTTGTTGCCATCGTGCCTGGGCTTAGAACTGGTTTACTTCAATGTTTCTCAAACTGTGGAGCACATTCCCCTAGGGGGGCTTGATAACCCTACGAGGGGGGCGCAATCATATCGAAAAGAAAAGAAAAGATTATTTAAAAAATTATTACTTTACTGAAAGTAAACAAGCAAAATACATTCTGACATAATAAAAAATAAAATACACATTTGCATTGATATAATATACTTATAAATGTATCAGTACTGCACAATGTATTTTATAATTAATTTAACACTACTAAGTTAAAAGAACAAGTTTAATAATTACCAATGACCCCATGGGCTTGTCATATATAAAATTATGTACGAAAATTAAAACTTATCTTGATAATTTGTATGGTTTATAATTAATCACTTAAATGCCGAATAAAAATTGCGCGATTTACTCCCCGATGCCACCCTTTTAACACGTAGTCAAGAGTATGTAGAGTATTTGGGGGATAGAAAAGGAATAAATAATAAGCAAATCCTATGGAATCAGTAAATCCTTCGCAAACACTGCCAGGTTCATTTTATTGCATTCCGAAGCCTTCGGAATAATTTTATGGATAGCAGTTCATAGAAAAGATCGTACTTCGGAAAGATGTATATATATTTCCGGGGCAATAAACGCACTTGCTGAGCCAGACGTTTACATACGCCGGTGGCACTGAAGAGATTAAAGTCATATTGTAGCTTTAGCGTCAAAACAAAATATTTTTGAATTCAATACATTGTTATTGTATAAAGGGAGGGGGTGGCGATGGAAATTATGATTGAATATTGGATCGCAAATACTTAAAGTTTGAATAGCATTGGATTACTTAGAGTAATGAAACGAATGTTCTGCAGATCTCTGGAAAAGTGTTAAGTTCCAGAATAGGTTTAATTTTTTATTAACGTCACGTTTTACAGCTGGAAGGAGACCATTGGTAATGAATCTTGTACTAGAAATATTGAATCTCGGTCAAATAACGCGGTCAAATAGCCCCCAAGCTGGACACAATCAGCCAAAAGAAGGGTTTGTGTACCTCAGAAGATCTTTCATGTTATTAGTACCTCTAATCAGAGGTTTTTCAGGTATAATTTTAGGGCTGTGGCAGCCCAGTGGTCAAGGTAATTGTCTCGTGGCTGGCGTGTCATGAGCTCGAGCACATTACCACTAAAAATCCGCCGTGTAGAGGAACGATGCACGTTAAATCTGTGATACCCCCCCACCCTACCTGGGGGTACCATCTCTTCATCTATACGATCTATATTTGTGAGAGGTAAGAATTGATCCCACAAAATAGTCATAATAAATCCAATTTAATATTATTCAAATATATTGAACAAAGCAAGTCTTTCTATAGGAACGCAATCAGGATTGATATAACGTATCCTTAAATTCTATGTAAATAAGCGCATAGAGTCCTAACCGCTTAACTTTAAGCAAATTTATCCTATGAATCTTAATCTTCCTTAATTCCTTTAACTCGCTAAAGCCCGTTCTATAATTATGCTTCTAAGTTTAAATCTTTACCATCAGCTCGCGGCGTTCAGCATCTCAGCTTCCTTTCTCCTTCTCCCCCGCGATTACGAAACCTCCACTATATATCCACTAACTAATCTGAATATCACGGTTTCCTCTTGAGAGGATTGGCTGTGAAATAGCTCAATGCTGGCCCCGAAGACTTCCCAAGAGGATTAGTATGAAAACACGGTAAAAAGCCCGTCAAAAATCTTTCGAGAGCTCAAACGTTCTCCCGTTGTTGTGATGTGGTAGTTAGGAGAGGAGGTGCAGGCTCAAGTGTCGTTCTCGTCACTTGACCATAATTCAAAATTACGAGGTCCGTCGCCAAAAGCCCTCGTGTAGCTGAACAGCACGACGTTAATATTCATTCACATTCAGAGGTTCTTCAGTGACACTTTATATAATTTAGGAGTTGGTTTATTCATACTTTAATATATCATAGTAGAGACATTTTAACAAAAAACACCGGTTATTACTTCATTTGTTTGTAAGTCTGAAAATTCGAATATTTTAAAAATCCTAGTTCAGATTCTTTACAGAAATACTAACTCTCTCTATATAGTTAAAATATTATTACTATAGAAGCATGTTTCATAACAAGAGAGTGTTTTGAAAATATGTCATTCTTTCTTAATTTTTTGCTGCAAAATTGCATCGAAATAATTTTTTCTTGCTATAAAATTCTTAAAACCATTTTATATGTATCTTAATTCAATTGACAGTAAATATAAAATAAAGTTATTTATTTATACGCGTTTTCAAAATAACGGTTCCTAAATTGGTCAATTACAAAAGAAATTAGCTTCAAAATTACTTTTTAAATGCCTTTTTTTTTTGAAAAAACGGGAAAGAAAATTAAAAACCTATTTTGAATTCTAAAAAGGTAGATTTTATTTTCCATAATTAAAATGCATATTAATTATAGTTTAACAGTTCAATGCAATTGATTTTTTTAATACGAAGCTGTTTTTTCTTTTTTTAATGTATGTTTTGAATTTTCAAATTACATACTATGTTATGGGATTTACTTGTTTTTGCCAATTCTCTTGACATATAAAATATGACTTAAAATTACAATGATTGCAAACTCTAAAAGTGTTCAAAGCGTATCTTACAATTTCATAACTGCTTCAAATAACCACCAATCTCATCACGCAAACTCCTCGTCTTGTTAACTCCGTCCATAAATCGACCTGAAATATAATTTCCTAGGATTAGAATAAGTTGTTCAACAATTTAAACTGTCTAGAAGCTTCTTAACTGAACAAGGAGACAGCTCGTAATTTTGAACCAATCCATAAATAGCAACTTCGCTGCAATGGGCGTTCACAGCCCTCTTAATTTACTATTTCGTTCAACCACTAAATAAAAATCTATTCGTGTTCGTTTGTTGTTTTTCTTCCACCTAAGACTGCTCACATTGTCAACGTCCTATAAACAATGGAATCGGGGATAAAAAAAAATTCGACGCTTAACTGTGACTTTAATGTTTGCGTTGAGAATTCCGAATAACTTTCCAGTTCACAAGAGCGACGGATTCGAAAACAAATTTATGATCCGGCGACAGCATTCCTGTCACGTCTGGGAAGAAGTTAGCTGGGATTCAGTTGGCAATTGATTTCCCGAACGGTCGCAAGTATTGTTTCCTAGACTGACGCGTCGTGTTGGAATCGCTGTTATCTTATCAGAGATTACCTCAGTCCGTCTTCCTGAGTCTCAGTTGAGGGATGGATGATTCATTCTGAACGCAGAGACTTGGAACGAATCTTTGATGTCGAACGCTATTTTTGGATAAATTTTGTGTGTTCGGGGTCATGATTCTCCCTTACAACTTTATTTATCTCCAACGTACTGATAACCGGTTCACGTGTATTTCACACACCCTATTTAACATCGGCTTTCAAGTTTTTACTTTCTAATTACTATGCTCCCCCATACACTATCATAAATCTGATGAACCCTTCATCCGTTCATCTGGTACATTTAAAGCAATTCTTTTTCACTATATACTATACTACTTGTGGAGCCGATTTTTTAAAAAAGATTTCTTAGACTAGTTTTATATTAAAAATAAAAATGCCAGGGGAAGTTAATTATAAAAAATTGTGTAATATGGATGTTTAAAAAAATATTTTTTCAAAATTTCATAACTTATCTACGCGGAAAAGATTATATCTCCTGTGTGTAAATGAAGGGGAAAATAAAATAAAAATTCATTTTTATGTTAAAAAGAAAGAAGCTTAGTTAGAAAATAGAAGTAATTTTTGTTAAAGAAAAACAGAAATTTTAGTACTTGTTAACATTGTGATAACAGGAAACATCTTAAACAGTTACAAGAAAAACATCACGTATATTTTTAATAGCTTCTTGAGTTTTTGTTTTTCTAAAAAACCCACTGTGTCGAAATTGCAGTGCCCGATAAAGCGGAAGAAGGAAATAAGCTTGTATCGGACTGATTCGACGCTTCGAGGAGAGATGTATTGTGAAATGTTACACTGTACGTTGTACTATTCGCCGGTTAGGAGGCGTAGTTGGTTCGACCTCGGCCTATGTCGGTGGATTTTCATGATGCAAAATATCGACAGCTCCCTTGTCATATAATTATGTGGCATGTTAAAGATCCCTAGAGGGCCTGTTTGCCTTGAGCGCTCTCAGCAAAATTAAATTCCTAGCACTGTTTCGCATCGTCAGATTTCAGGATCGAAATGTAATTTTGACGCTCAGTTTCTCCCCAGAGGAGGGGAAACTTGGTGTCAAAATTACATTGGCTTTTGGCGACGGACCACGTAGTTTTGAACCATGGTCAAGTGACGTGGATGACACCTGAGCTGGCACCACCATCTCCTAACTATCACACCACACCAACGGGAGGACGTTTGAGCTCTCGACAGATTTAACATGCCTCGCTCCTCTACACGGCGTGTCTTTAGTTGTACTGGGTTCGAACTCGTGACAAGGCCAGCCACGTTTCGATACCTTGACCACTCGGCTACCGCGGTGATAATCATCAAAAAAAGAACATTGTACTATTCACTCTATTCAGTACTCACTTATGAATAACTGCTTTTTGTTATTTATATTGTTTTTATTTTTCAGTGGAGCAACATTTTAGCAACTTAGCCTTTGCAGACATGGCAAATAATCAAATATGAGAACCATTTCACGGTGAGACCATTTAGTGGCGGCCTTGCTACTAAATTTGGACGCTTGAATTACTTTTAATTCAAACTCGTCGGATGCAGAGGCGAGGCCGCGGTAGCCGAGTGGTATAGGTATCGGACTGTGGCTTGCTTTGTCACAGGATCGAGCCCAGTACCACTAAAGACCCGCCGTGTAGGGCAGCGATGCACGTTAAATCTGTCGAGAGCTGAAACGTCCTCCCGTTGGTGTGGTGTGGTAGTTAGGAGGGGGGGTGCCAACTCAGGTGGCGTCCACGTCACTTGACCATGGTTCAAAATTACGTGGTCCGTCGCGAAATGCCCTGGTGTAGCTGAACAGTGCGACGTTAATATTAAATCAAATCAAATCAAATCAATCGTCGGATGCTGAATCCTGCCGTGATTTAATTTTGCCGATAGTACCAGAGCCAAATTGACACTCAAGGTATTTTTTACATGCCTCATAATTATATGACATGCGTGCCTACTATTTTCGCATCCGGAAAATCTATCGACTCCAACTGGGGTCGAATCCACAACCTTTGGCGCATGAAGCGGGCGTGCTACTTTTAAGTCACCGGAGATTTATACTGTAGAAGGATGCATTTATTTTGAGTCTAACATCATATGACTAAAATTAAATCTTTTCCAATTTTTGAGAAAATTCAATCCTTTTTTGCATCGCTATTAAACTTTTAAATTATTTTTTAACATTATTTCTACTTTATAGAGTCCCTTTTATAGAAGATCGTTTCAGCATACGTATGCTCTAATTAATAATATACTTTGTTTTTCTCTACATAACCTCTATCCATCCTAGCGTGTAAGGAGGGATTGGAACTCTCACGGGGATTTTAATATGTTGAAATTACTTGCCAAACGAAATAAATTTTTAAAGGATTTCATTAAACAAATAGGTATATGTATAAATCTGCGAACAGCTCATATCTCCTTAAGAAAAATAATACAGGTCCTTAAAAACACAAGGCAAATAACATTTGTATTATGTTCTCAAAATTTCAAATGTAATAGTTTAAATCATAACTTTTTTAAAAATTGAAAAATATTTGAAAATACATAAAATATTGAAAAATATTTAAAAATATATAAAACATTGAAAAAAATATTTGAAAATATATAAAATATTGAAAAAAATATTTGAAAATATATAAAATATTAAAAAAAACATTTGAAGTAACAAAGTATAGTAAAAGAAAAATTTGCGGTTTACTACTTACTAATGTTAAATGTATCTATGCGTAGCAACTTAATTTGAAACTCTCTCTCTCTAATCCTATTTAACTTTATTTTTTCTATATAAATACTAATGCCATATTTCAAAACGCTGGTGTCCCGTTATGCAGTACCGAATCAGAAGAATTTATTATTAGTTAGTCTATCGTTTTAACATCTCAAAACATCGCTCAAAGAGAATAAATGGCGTAAATATCTTAATAAATATAAATTATTTAGTCATTTAATAACAATTAATTCTCTAGCTCAACAAGAGCAACTCAAAGCCATTTTTATTCTCACACTCTAAAATAGCAAAATATCTACGACCTTAGCTATATTTTAATTTTCTACAATACATTAAAAAAAAAAGATAATGATCAGGTAGAGGACCAACACTTGACAGTAAGTCTCGAAAAAATAAGTCAATGTTTTTTCAACTTTCGCATAGAACAAACTATAACATATACCTAAAATTTGATTTACTGATCCTGTGTGTGTATATGGTAACCAACTATTATATATATATATTGTTATATAATTTATTTTCGTTTAAAAATTTCTATAAATATTTGAAACCTTTTTTTGGAGAACGTTGAATTCATTTCTCTCTATTTACGATACGAATCATCTTTTTTGCACACTTTTTAGAGGTACATATCTGTGGAGTAAAAAAAAAAGTTAGGTGTAATAAAAAATTACTTACAAATCTTGGATTCCTCCTCTCTCGACTGGGCGGGATAACAATATTTTATACATAAAGTTGAATTCCCACTTGATCTTTATGTGAACTTAGGGGCGAGTGAGTGAATGTAGGGTTTTATGGCGCAAGAGCCAATTTTGGCTAAGCTGCGCCAGTGTGAACTTAGGGGAAGTCAGTGTTTATTAACGCTACACTAGAAAGCAACACTAGTGCTATTAGCGAAGGACTTCGTAATTTTCTACCTCGGTCAAGGGACGACAACGATACTTGCACTAAAGCCATCTCTCCAAACTTCCACACCAACGGTAGGACATAGATCAGAGGTGGACAAACTTTTCCAGGGTACGGGCTATTTTTAATTTTTTCAAGACGTTGTGGTCCACCCAGTGATGAGCTAAGAAAAAGGTCTATAATGTTTATTATAACTTAATAATAAATATAGAATAGGCACTTACCTACATAACTACAACTTACACTTTTAAGACCACGTTTAAAGCAAAACGCAACATACAAACATAATAACATATAATAATGCATTTATTTTTAAACTATATATATATATATATTCAGAATGTATTAAAAAATAAACCATTTTCATCTAAAGTTAGTTTGTGTAGTTATAGTCAGTCTACATACTGTCAGACAATTTAGAATATTTTGGTATATAACTACTAACTGCTGATCTTCAAGCGGTCACCCCAAAATGCATTGGTGGTCCACCAGTTGATCGCGATCGACTTAATGCCTATCCTGGACATAGAACCTCGACAGATTTAACGTGTATCAGCATTTCTATATGGGGGATCTTGAGTTGACTAGGGCTCGAAATCATGACTCGCTAGCCACGAGCTTGTGGCCATAACTAGTAGGCTCCCGCGGCCATGAACTTAGGCTTACGTGTAGAAATGGAATCGATAGAACGAAACAAAATCCCATGAAAATAATGTAAAAAAACCCGAACAAAATATCAGACAGTTTTGTTTAATGTGTTTGTATGACCTCAAGATGATCCGGAAGTAATAGAACACCAAAGAACAACAATGATATTGTGGGGAAAAGAAGATGCACTGTCCGGATATTAATTGCTGAAGAAGTCATTTGTAAAACGTCTGTCCACGGTAAAACGAACAGACTATTTGAGAAAATTTATGTTGGTCGCATGGATGGCTAATGATCATTTATGATGCACACCCCGCTGTTCAGTCCAAGCAGCTGATTCGAAATCGTTGCGATTAAGTGCTCAGCGATCGATTGTGAAAAACGACAGTTTTCCTTGTGAAATAGCGCGTGTTTTGTTCTGAATACTAATAAGTCAAAGGGCGAGTTGTGTTGCAACGTGCTTTGAATAAATTTAGATTAATAAATGCGTTTTTTCCGAAATAAACTGTGTTGTTTTGATTCTCTGACTCCGTGTTGTTTATTTAACCACGTATGAGACAATGGCTACATGATACTTTTGAATGGCTATCTGGCTCCACAGATATGACTTTCAGAAAAAACAATTTTTTTCGAATTTTATTATTTGTTTTGCTGTAAGATTAAATTATGATAAATACGGACGAGTTTTCTTAAGTTATTAGAAATACATTTATATAAAATTTTGGTGGTAATTTTTAAAATCGATTTGTGAATCGAATTGTTTATTGCTTAAGTTTTGACAGTCAAGAATGTGAATGATGCCGTCATCGCAATTTACCAAATGTTTCGTCCTCATGAAAAAATGTAGCCCCGGTGAGGATGTTATAACTCACGTACATAAGGTAACAGAAAAGTCATAGAATTCTACACCAAGAAAAGAAAAAAAAAGAGTACAATATTACAGTATACACTGTAATAATAAAACAGCTTTTATTAAGCATAAAAATGAATTAAAATTTGTCTACTCGAGGAGGGTATCGAAAAATTATAAAGAATAAAAAGAATTAAAATATTCGAGATAGAAACTTAATTTTTATTTGTTATTCTTAAGGTGACTAACTGAGTTCTGAATAACGATTTTAAAAAAGCGTATAAATGAATATTTTTTTTCTAATATTTAGCGATACCTGTGAATTGGAATACACATAGAAAATTATTTCAAGAATATATTATAATAAAAAATTATTTAAATGCTGTACTTGGTAAAGAATTACATATTTTCAAAATGATCCCTTTTTCGTGAAAAGTGCTTCTATAATAATAATATTTTAAATATATTTATAGATAAGACTCTGTATATATATAGATAAGAGCCTGGGCTATGATTTTAAAAAAATCACATTATTATCAAACTTGTAGTCAATTAAAACATTTTTTTTCTTTAAATATATCTCTACTCTAATATATTAGAGTATGAGTAAACCCATTCCTAAGTAATACATTTCAAAAATTCTAATTCAGGCTCTGTTCATAAGTCTTAGCTATATAGAAAAAAAATATATTATGATAAAAAAAAAATCAGTTTTCTTAAAAAAAAAAAGTTTTGAATATGTAATTCTTTCTTCGTTTTTTGCCAAAATATTTTTTATTAGTAATTTTTTTAATGACATTTATTGTAATAATATTCTCTTGAAACATTTTTATACGTGTATTATAACTCAAGTAACATTAAATTACAGAAGGAAAAAACTTTTTTTTATATATGAAATGAACTCAGTCAGTTACCTTAATACTTTCCAACATAGACACCATTTAAATTAATACATTTTTCTCAGGTTTTTGACTTTCTGAAATTCTCATTACTGTAGAACCCAACAGATTGCGTCGGAACCCATTATTCTACCTCTTGAAAGTTATAATTAATGTTGTCAAATAGCCAGCATCACAACAGGTGTTTTTTTTTTAGTTTTGGCAATAATAAAAAGTTACTTGGGGTGAGATGGGGAGAATAAAACGAATAAGACAAAAATTCAAAGCCCTGTTGCTTTGATTCCTCAACCGCACCTCAAGATAAGTAAGCACGTAAGTTTTTTGGCGTACGCTTTTTGGAATCATATCGTACCATTTTTTAAGCAAGGCATCAAGCAATTTGTTCCCAAGGGATATACACTATTGATGGTCTGACCTTTCTCCAGGTAATCTGCTGAGATGATTTCACGACTTTTTCAAAATATAAAAAAGACAGTATAACTATCCATATATAATAATCCATAACTATATATATAGTTCTGAACAGCCTCCATTGAGAAGATGAGTAATTGTGTTTACACTCCTTGTTTAACCCTTTGGTCTCTAGATCATAACGATAAATCCAAGATTTATGCATGGTTACCGAGTGAGCAAGCAAACCACCAATAATAAAGGGTGTTTTTTTAGAGGTATAGAACTTTAAATTGCAATAAAACAACGATGTATTATTCGATTGACATGATTTTTTTATTCGAAAGATAATCGTGTGGCAATACATTTTAAATATGATTTCTGGCATATGACTGCCACGGCTGGCTCGGATGTAGTCCAATCTGGACGTCCAATTTTCGATGAATTTTTCCAACATTTGTGGCCGTATATCGGCAATAACACGGCGAATGTTGTCTTCCAAATGGTCAAGCGTTTGTGGTTTATCCGCATAGACCAATGACTTTACATAGCCCCCCACAAAAAATAGTCTAGCGGTGTTAAATCACAAGATCTTGGAGGCCAATTCACAGGTCCAAAACGTGAAAGTAGGCGATCACCAAACGTGTCTTTCAATAAATCGATTGTGACACGAGCTGTGGGACATGTTGCGCCGTCTTGTTGGAACCACAGCTCCTGGACATCATGATTGTTCAATTCATGAATGAAAAAGTTAGTAATCATGGCTCTATACCGATCACCATTGACTGTAACGTTGTGGCCTTCATCGTTTTTGAAAATGGATTCCACCAACCCATAAAGCGCACCAAACAGTCAGTTTTTCTGGATGTAACGGTGTTCGACATACACTTGTGGATTAGCTTCACTCCAAATGCGGCAGTTTTGTTTACTGACGTAGCCATTCAACCAGAAGTGCGCTTCATCGCTAAACAAAATTCGCTTATGAAAATCGACCATTATTTTCGAAATAAAATTGCACAATTTGAAAGCGTTGTTCAGGCGTGAGTCTATTCATGATGAATTGCCAAACCAAACTGAGAATAAATCACTTGACAGCTGTTAAATCGGTCGCCATCTTGGAAAGTAATGCCAACTTAAACTTCTATACCTGGAAAAAAAAGCACTCTGTAGTTATAATTTGCAACATTTGTAACAATAGGCTGTCCACGAGGTCTATTCTCTGTAACTCGGATTTTTTCAGTCCAGCGAAATTGGCTCTTGAACATTGCTTCTCAAAATTTCAATATACATTTGAGACCCAATTTTCAATCATAACTTTTCATCTTGTCCCCCTTCCATACAATAATAATGTAATGAATTCAATAGTAATGTACTTTGACGCTAAAACTATAATGCGACTTTAATTATAAACCGTGCAAATTATCAAGATAAGTATTAAATTTTGTGTATAATTTTATGACCAGCCCATTGGGTCACGGGTATTTATTAAACTTATTCTTAACTTACTATTGTTAAATTAACTATCAAATACATTTTGCAGTACTGATACATTTATAAGTGTATTATATCAGTGTAAATGTGTATTTTATTTTTTATTATGCCGTAATGTATTTTGTTTTGCTTCATTTCAGTAAATTAAAAAAATTTTCAAATAATCTTTTGTATCTAACTTTTTAATATGCTCGCGCCCAATGGCGCACACATGAATTTTTCAAGGGGGGGGGGAGTCCGGGGTCGAAAGTTCAACATTCTTGTATCATGCTCCTTTTGATTTTGGCGATTTTCGGGAACAAAACACAGTAAAAAACTAATTATTGAATAAATAATTAGCATTAATTAATAAAATTAATCATTAATAACAAATAATTAATTAAATTTTACGTACTATGTACTTAGAATTAGAATCAATCGGAAAAAAAATCAAGGGCTTTGGGGAGTCCGGACCCCTAGGACCCCCCTTGTGTGCGCCACTGCTCGCGCCTCTTATATAGGGGTATCTTGGCACGCCCCACAGTTTGAGAAATACTGCTCTAGAAGATAGAACAATACCACGCCAAACATGAACGTCACTACAGGACAGTACATAAATAGTCATTAAAACTGATTATAATATACAGAATAACAGAAAAAAGTAGATGATGTGGATGATATTTCCACATTAATTAGTTCCTGAATTACTGTTGCGTGGCTACTTGAACATAAAACATCTCGAAGGATTTTGCTTTGACAATTTTAGGAGCTACATCTCCTGTAACATATGTAACAATTGGTTCTTATTCTTTAGTGTGTCTTGCCCGCATATCGCCTGCTCATTTCTAAAGTTAAATTAATTTAAAAAAGTAAATTCTTGTATTATTTTGTTTTGTAATCATTTCGGGTCCGATTTAATGGCTTCTCTATCCATACTGCACTCGATACCACAAGGAATCAAATTAATGAGAGTAATCTTCACACTTCAATCAATGTGAAGCCATATTAGGGTATCACGATACATTATACATATAACAGTGCTTCTCAAACTTTCGATATTGTGGCCCAATTTTCAGTCATAATTTTAAATCCCGGCCACCTCATACAACAACTATGTATTGAATATAAAAACTAAAGTACATCGACGTTAAAAAAAGCTATAATGCAGCTACCGTTATAAACTATACAAATTATCCAGATAAATATTAAATTTTGTGTACGACGAGTCCTTGGAAATCACTAGTAATTACTAAACTTTTTGTTTAATTTAGTATTGATAAATTAATCACCAAATACTTTTTGTCGTACTGATGCATTTATAAGTATCTTTTTCCGTGTGAATATGCATTTTATTTTTATTACATCAAAATGTATTTCGTTTTGCTCCCTTTCAGTAAATTGATAATTGTTTAAAAACTTTTATTTTTAAATTTCGGTATGCTATCGCCTCCCTAGAGGGGGGGGGGCATGTCCCACAGTTTGAGAAACATCGATATATAAGAATCAACTAATATGAAGAGTAAGTTTTACACCATGCAATATTTCTCAGTAACCATTAAGACTTTACGATAGTACTATCTATACTTGTAATCCAATTTTCAATCATAATTTTCTTCGCGCCCCCTACCATACTATAGCAATGTATTGAATTCAATAATAACATACTTTTACGTAAAGCCACAATACGACTTTAATTATAAACCGTATAAATTATCAAGATAAAGTGTTAATTTTTATGTATAATTTTATGTATGACAAGCTCATGGGGTCAATAGTAATTGTTAAACTTGCTCTTAACTTAGTACTGTCATATAAGTTTGAAACACATTGTGTAGTACTGATACATTTATAAGTGTATTACATCATTGTAAATGTGCATTTTATTTTTTATTATGTCCAAATGTATTTTGTTTTGTGTTTCCTTTCAGTAAATTAAAAAATTTTAAAAAATAATATTTCGTTTCCGACTTTTCTATACACTAGTGCCCCCCTAGGGGGCATGTCCCACAGTTTGAGAAACACTATTTTACGAGATAAATAAAGGAAAAAACATCCAGAAACAGTACTGGAGCATATAACTAAAAGATCGAATCCAAATCATATGACTATTGGAACAATATTTAAATGGGGAATCAAACATACCGGAAATAATATGGAACTGCAGATGTAATATGCTGACAGATTGTCTGATAGATTATATTTTTGATTGTTTTGGTATAAAAATAATGTTCTATACTAACAGTCCAAGTTTGAAACAAATAGAGAACCCAAATGCCTCAACTTCAAAACTCAAAATTTTTGGTTTTGATGGCTCAGAATTTTTGGTTTCTTCTTCCAAATGCCTCAACTTCAGTTTTCTCAAAATTTCTGCTTTTGATACATTTCCTATATTAAATGATAAAATTGCATCATGTGTACCCAATGATAATACTTCTATTTGTAAAAATATTTTCTTTGGTACACGGGACCATTTTACGTTGTTTACACTTTCATTGGGATTTTGTGTACCACCAGTAAACACTTTTTTAGCAATTCTGGATTAAATGATTTGATTTCCATCATTCATTCAACTCTTAAGCAAAAACAAAATGCTTTGTTTGCTTTTTTCACCATTTAAATGGGCATGGCTCAGTTTCAATGATTATTTAAAATTTATTTATGATTATTTTGATAGGTTTTAAAGGCTTGTAATTACCCTAGAGGTTTAAGTACAGTATTTTTAGAAAGGTTAAAATCTATACAATTTGAAAATGTAAAAACTCAAAATTGTCATATTAAGAAGGTTTTAGGTTTTCAACACACCCCTTAAATAATTACAATTAATATAATATATATATATATATATATATATATATATATATATATATATATATATATATATATATATATATATATACGTCTGACAGAATCACGATATTAAGTGGCAAAATAGTAAGCGATTTTCCCAGCATTTTTTCATTTTCTTTTCTATATATGGCGTTGAGCTATTATATTTGTTTATTACTATTTATTTGTAGATTAAATTTAATTACTCCAATAAAATAGTACAATAAAAAGAAATCACATTCTCAGAAATTAGACCATCCCAGATGAGAATCCAACCCACAACCTTTGGACTAGAAGTCCAACGCTCTATCCATTGAGCTACAGGGACACACCGAGCAATTTTTCTTTCTCTATATACTGTTGGACTATTATTTTTGTTACTATTTATTCATTTTTTAATGATTAATGAATTAATATTTTAAAAAATGTATTAACATCACGTGTCATCCTTACAAGTTTAAAAATTGTATTTGAACTTGAATGGATGAATAAAAAGTATTTTATTAACGATTGAAAATTTGAACAAGATATATATATATATATATATATATATATATATATATATATATATATATATATATATATATATATATATATATATATATATATAACTAATAGTAGGAATTGAAAAATACGGAACTCTGTAGATGTAATATTCTTACAGAATGTCTGATAGATTCTATTTTAATTGTTTTGGTATAAAAATAATGTCCTGTATCAACATCCCAAGTTTTAACAAATAGGTGACCAAAATTCATCAACTTCACTATACGAGTTGCAAAAGCAAAGAGCTTCAAGTCCTGTGAAAATTACGAATTATTATTCATCATTAGGAAAAGCGGAGTCTGAATGAAAATACTATCATTATCACGTGTTAACCTGAGTCCTTGTTAAATTATGTACAAGGAGTTTGATCCTTTCGGAGACAGTTTGCTACGCCTTGTCAAGGGTCTTTTATGTTCTTGAATATTAACTCTTATTACCGTGAAGAGAAGCTACATAAGTACATAATGCATAAGAATTATTTTTGATCAATGATCTTATATTGAGATGTAAATGTTTATTGTGCATGCGTGAATATTATTCATGATAGGAAGCTTGTACTGAAGGGATTCAGTTATCATTAAAAAGTAATATGGGGAATTGTGTAGTAAATTTTTTAGAGAATATGATTTCACGAAAATTGATTTTTCGATTATTATTGGGAAAGCAAAATAAGTCTGTTTTTTTTAAAAATGGACTAATTTTTATTTCTTCATGTTAAAATGTTTCCTAAATACTCTTTTATAAACACTGAATTTTGCATTTTACGTTGCTACTTTGCTCAGAATTTCTCGTTTTGTTGTCAGCGAGCAAACTACTACTATAGATACTTACCGTTAGTCTGGTGACAGATATTAGTGGCCACCGAAAAAATTTCTGAATTCGCTGTGGTCAGTATAATCTACATTTTTACCCCTCCTTCTTGTTTGGAAAATTTTATAAATTTTCTTTCTCGTCTTTTTGATATAGTATCTAAATGATATTTTTAAGTGGCATTTGTCATTCGTATCTCTTATGACGCAATAAACATTTTATTCATACATATGGAGAAGGAATTCTTAAAATACGACGGTAGTGTTCTAATAAATGTAAGCTATGTGTGTTGATAATCATTTTTACCAAAATATGATGGATACCGTATTAAGTTCCAAAGTGACTCGGTATCCTGTTTTGAAAACATACAAATAAAAAATAAGGTACTTACGAATTATATATACAGTCGAACAATATGCATCCAGTTGTGGAAGTCATTTGTACTCAATAATAATAATGATGGCCGCATTTGGCGACATTTTTTTTTAATTGGCAATGTCTTGCTTTGATGAAATTAGCCGACGGTATCATACATCACTATTAAAAATAGTTGCTCCAAAACCATATGTATTTCAAATTTATGGCGTTTGAAAGAAAATTTTTAATTTAATTTTGAACTAATATATCTGTCATTTTAAGACATCGATTTTGTAGTAATGCAGATTATATAAAAAGAGATGAACTCTTCTACATTTTCTGTTTTAAATATTGCGCATTTAAATTTTATAAATATTTATAAGTACACACATCATAACTTATTCTTTCACAAACCATGTTATATGTGCATTTTTATAAATGTTCAAGCAAAATATTTTGGACAGGCATTTTTATGTTTATATATAACTTGAAAGGTACTTGATCTGAAGCAATTAATAATTCCTTAAACATCATCTTCGATCTCTTCAAATTTTAAAAGCCCTTTTTAGTACTTCCTTCTGGTTAAAAATGGAAAAGTTGCTGCATTTTATTTCATTCTGCAAGAAATAAAATCAGTAATGACCTCCGACAAACTTGAAGTAAACTACGTCATTTTTCTAAGCCGAAATGTGAAAATGTTTGCTTCCGAAAATGTAGAAAATAATTGTTTGTTCATTATTTTCGTTTACTTTGAAACAATACAAATTTAGTACTGATTTTTATTCTAATACTAGGATATTAAAACTAGCCATAAATATTTAATACTAAATTGAATAGAACTAACATATAGAACAGAGTAAAAAATTCTAAGTTTTCCGATAGGGTTCATATCAGTTGCAATAAAAAAAATTTTAACAGTCTTTAACAGGGACAGTCCTTACAGGACCCTTGATATATAATATTTTTTGCCGAAACAAATCAGACAATCATTGTTCCTAATATTAATTTCATAATTAATTGTATTAACTGTTATTATTATAAGTGAAAAATAGATAAAAAATCAAACATAGATTTCAAAAATAATTGAAAATCTAACGTCTAGCCGGATGAATATATTTTCAATAACATGTATATATTAAAATTAAGTTTCTCATTTACATTTCGACAATATAGCTCAAGAATGCATAATATTTATGGATTTCGAATTTTAAAAAAATGTAGAGATACTCAAAGACGAAATGTCTTCTTGCGGTAAAGGGTTGGAAATTGATTACGGAATCTTTAAAAAATTCGGATAAAATCTTTGAAAGAGTAAGTTGCTGAGTTGTTTATTTGGAAGATGTCTCTTGAAAATTACTTATGCGAAAATGGCTAATTGATTGTTGGAAATAATTATTTCAAAATCCTCTGCGAATAAAATAAATTTTATACAAAATATGATAATTGACACTCCACTCCAAATAATTTTACGTTTTGGTAAAATTATTCTGTCCATTTATGTGCTATTAAATTGCATTATTTCCCTTTGTTTCTAAAATAATTTTGTTTAATGTACACTTTGATTTGAATATCATCTGTGAAATGGAAAAAGTTAATGGCATTCCAAAAGTTTAATTATAATATTAGCTACATACGTACTGTTTCTAATTGACAGGAATTACCAGACATTATCCATCTTTTTTTTCGATTGAATTATTATTATTATTACATTTATTCATTAAATTTCAAATACTAAGGTATTATTTCGCGCAATGATAGTTAAAAAGTAATTATCCGAAACTTGAAACAGAAGTAAAAATCTGTTTACGTTTTGGAATTCATGATTCGAAAATCGCAATCCTTCTTTGTGAACTTTATAAGTCATAGCCCTAACGCTTTAAAAAAATCCCCATAGCTTTCGGCAAAAAAAATGCACAGTAATACATATAAAATTGTGTATCAATTACATAATTACAAGATGAATTTAAGAATTGTTTTTCACACAATTTAGAACCCATTAAACCATATAAATTCCCCCTTCATCGTATCATCAATACCCATCTTACTGCTCCCAACCGCACAAGACCTCACTTTCATCGTCAGAAAAGTCACGTTGTGTTGTTCACCGATTAAATAAATGATATATTTTGATTCACTATGCCCAGCAGTCAGCCAATCACGAACCATGATCCAAACGTGATGTAGTTGTTTTCAATTAAAGAGCATGTTTCTCCACCTGGTTCTTATTGTAGAACTATTAGACACATCCTGAAAAGAAATTAGATTTGATATATTGAGTGATTTTGATGTCACTGGTGTTAGTTACATCAATTGATTCGGTAATACCAAATTTGTACTCACGCCAATGCGAATTCCGTGTCTTGATTCGAAATGTAACAAAAAAATTTTTTCTGCTAGTGTTCCGCTCCAGATATGCCTGTAGATAACCTAATAGAAAATGCTACTCTTATACCAATTTTTTTTAAAGACATTCCTGAAAAAGTTTTTTCTTTTCAAGAATTGCGTTAAAAACAAAAACACAGAATAGTTTTATTTCATTTTAATCGTATATATTAAAAACCTAAACCAATGGATTCAGAAAGATTTGAACAATGCTATTCATCCACACACTCAAGAACGCCCCACATAAGAAATAACTTTTTATATCCCTTGTCTGCCCTGACCTAAATGGTCTGAAATAAGCTGAATGGTCATGTTGCGACGGGCATTGATTGTGTCGAATCCTGGAACTGCTGAAGACCCACCGCGTTGATAGACTGTGATACACGTTCAATCTGTTGAGATTCAAATTAATAATACCATGGAAGTTTGGAGTGTGGGATATCAGCTCAGGTGTTGTCGTCCTCACTTGATCATAGCTGCAAATGCTGATATCCACCGCCAATAGGTCCACCCTCATGTAACTTCAATTTGCGACGTTAATAAACTATTTCATCTATATATAAAGAGTTTTTATATTCAAAATAATAATAAAATATAGCCAATGTGAGTGAAAGTTTATTAATCTCGCTCTCTAAAGCAACGCGAGAACAATTGGAAACGGATTTCATAATTTTGAACCCTTGGCAAATGACGAAGAAGACATTTGTTTTGGTATCCAACACGTTAACGTGAGGCTTTGAGTCATGACATATTTAACGTGCATCAGACTTCTACACCGATCTACGGGTCTTCAGTGGCAAATTCGAAACCGGAACTTTAAAGGCCAGGTACGGGCTCGGGAAAATGATCTCTAGGCTACTGATGCCACAGAAAGACTCGTAATGATTATGATGAAAGTTACAGCACAAGCTTATGTGAATAGTGATTTTTTTAAAAAAAATTAACAGTAGAATTAATAGTGTTCTAGCATTTGGAATATTTTCCGTGTTTTTCTGATTTTGTTTAATACTTACTGTAGTTATAAATGGCATGGTATTTGAACTATTTTTTACATTTTTATTTCAGAAGTAATGTACAAAGTCTTGAACGAAAGTTTTCTTGTATTTTAAATATAAAATATAAGGATTGTCCGAATGAAAATTGCACACGTGCAGTTGTGTCAGAATGATTACAGCTGTAATAGCGTCACCGAACATGGATATAAAGGGAGGCAGGAGGTGTACACCACATACGAATTGCAATAATGAAATCTGCTCGTGGTAGAGGATAAAGATCATAAGTAAAGTCGTACTATTTATGGATGCGTCCATATAAGAGCAATGCGCGGAAGTATGATTTCTGATTGCGGAAGATGAGCTGATGCAGGCATCTATCAACGATGGAGGCAGTCTATGGTGACCACTGCTTAGTCCAAACAATTTGTGCAAAGGTTTTCGTTAACTGCAGGAAAAAAAACCAAATCTCCATGACAATGCCGGCCCAAACATCTCCCGTGAAATACAGACAACATTTAAAAAAATCATCGAAAAGTGTTGGAACACCCACCGTACAGTCCGATTTTGTCTCCCTGAAACCGTACATATTTTTTTTCACTTAAGGGAGAGTTACATTTCCCTTTGGACGATGAGGTCAAGGAAGCTTTGCAGGATGACTTCATCAAAAATCAACCAGGATCTTTCTACGGCGAAGGCATTGATCTACTGTCGAAACGATGGAACTTGTACCATTGTGGGGAATTGCCATGGCGATTTATATTGATTTCCAATAAAGTTATTATTTTTATTTAACTTGTCCTCTTTACGTTTTGGCATCCCATATATTAAGCATTCCTCCTACTTTGAACACATGTAATTATGGACTGGTCAATTATATAGCCGCCTCACACTTCAGAGAATCACTAGGACTACTGGCAACCTGGTAATTTTGAATCCCGTTTAAGGGATGAGGACGACACCTGAACTGGTACACACTCTATAAAGTTTCACACCAAGCCAGGGTGAGGATTTTGAACTTCAACAGATTTAACATACATTAGACACCAGTGGCGGCACCAGACTCAAACCTATGACTCATCAGAAGCAACGACATCCCCTAGTTCTTGATCATGACCACTCGAGTGAAATTATGCTCCTGCAAGACGTATTAAAAGTTAAAGCAGTTTATATAAATGGATGAGTCCGGAAGACTAGAAGGGTAGAAAAAACATGTCCATTCGAAATAAGTGGAATAATTAAGCAATTTAAAAGGAAATTGGCATTATAATGAAAATTTCAGTAGAATAATTCATTAAGTTGTGAAGATCCCCTTGGATCTCACTTTAATAATAGAACTCACAAATTTAATAGTTAAGTAAAGATATCTTTTCAGTTACTTTTGACCTTCTCAACAGTCAACTCAATTATCTCAATTACTCAGTATCCCGCATGTTACAATTCCGTCATGTTGAAAACCTCTCCCCAGGAACTCTATTCTTCGTACAGCAAATCACGCGTTATGCGTCGGCTCATTAACCCACAAAACAACCCAGCGCTTCGCGCTCCAAAAACGAGGGAATGACTTTCTCCCTAAAACACGGGTTATAAGAACCAGTAGCCATTTTTGTAAATAACTTTCTTTATTTGGTTATCTTTCCCAAATAGAATCAAAGACTTTTAATAACAAATAATTTAAAATAGATATATGAGGTTTAAAAGGGGCTTTCCTTTATATTAACTTAAATATTTAATAATTCAATTAATTAACAATTAGAATATCGATCACGCAGAGATTACCGCGATAAGAGATCCCAGAATTATATTCAATAATGTTTTATTGAACATTTAAACTTTAATCTCACTCTAATATAAAACTTTAATGAGACTTTAATTATAAATCAATATTTACCACACTGCCGCTCAGCTCTTCCTGAGATTAATTTATCCACCTAGAAATCTTCAATAATAAATCTCTCTAACTTCACTATTATAACTTCCTGCTTCAATCTCTCTCTCCTACTGCCTCTCACTTTACTATTCCGTTTGACTTAAATACTTTATCTAATCTGCATATAATAAGGAATCCCTGTCCTCTTTTTGGAGCTGATTGGAAATAGGTAGGGGAATTAAATTTCCCTAAAAAAGACGTCTCAGAAGGTTAGTGATAAAGTTCCGTATAGATTTGTCACAAAGTTACACATTATCTCAGGGAATTCTAAATTGTCATATATATAAATGAAACTAAATAACTGAGTGTCGGGTATTATGGAATGCCGAGGTGTTGTAGCTGCTAATGCGTAAGAAAATCTTGAGCTACTGAAAAAAGAATCTCATGATGCATTACAGTGAGAGTTGTCCGCTTGTTTTTGCCGAACGACTCGCGCTTCAGAACAAAGTGTAGAAAAAGAGATTCAGAACGCGGCTGCCTAAATAGGTTCCCGTATAATTAGAAATCTAATATTTATAAATCTTAAATTAGGTAGCGGATTTAAAGATATTGTGAAATGGTTAAAAATTATGAATTACCGATATTTTGGCTCTGCAGCTGCTAACACGAGAGACAACCATGTACTACTCAAAAAAAAAAAGACTCCCATGATACATTGCAGTTAGAGTTGATCAATAAACTGTCGTATTACTCGCTACAAATTAAAGCGCATTTTGTGTTTTTCCAAAGTTTTAGCAGGCAAATTTTCAAACATTTTACCTTACTAGTATACATGTGACTTAAACATTAAAGTTAAACATAATGCACACTTAAAGAATTATAGTTTGTAATACTGTGGTCCTTTTTTAGCTGACCACATTTTGTCCTTTAATTTAAAGGTTCATTTTCCAAGATGACGCATCGAGTGTTATGGAGCACCTCAAAATATATTGAATAAAAATGAAGTTGTTGTCACTAATGCCACCTGATTGGCAAAGGAGAGATCAAGACCCATAAAATTCATCATGGTAAAGGGCTGAGTGACGCCTGTCGTTAGCCGTAGCTTTGAGCACCATACAGGTGACAGAACGATTTAGCTCGGTTTCACACCAATTTTGAGGGAGAACACCCTGGGGTGGTCAGGGGCCTTCCACCAACTTCACGAGAAGACTTGTGGCTCGACGGCTATTTAAAGTACCTCCATGCCGCGAAGGCACAGTACATTTACTAACATCCATGTCTTGTATGAGTTTCGAACCCAGGCCCAACGGCACAGCAGTTAGCATCGCTAACCACTATACCGGATGGGCGACTATACGGATGTAAAAATGAAGTTAAAATGAATTTGAAGTTTATATAATATTGATAGCTAAACAATAGTTATTAATTATATAATTAGTAATATAGCCTCATTTAAAATTAAAGTACTCTTTTATAAAGTTGAATCCCTTGGAATGGAAAGAAAATATTAGAAAAAAAACGAACAGGAAAGCTGGACATTCTTCTGTAGTAACGTTCTCTCCATATAAAAAAAAGTGTTGGAGGAAAAACTAGAAGAAAAGGAAAAAAAGAAGAGGAACCAGAGGCTTCAAAACAAAAGAATATTCTCAGATACTTTGTTAAGAAATTATACCGCGCGAACTTCTAGGCTTAGAGACAACTCCAATACTAGCAGCAATGAATCATTCCATTCTGATGGTCCATTTGTCATGGAAAACAAAGACGCTGAGAATACTCAAGATCAACGAGGGGAAATTTGTATTAAATGCCTTGCTATTTCCTGTGGACTCACCTTGAATGTAATGGAGCTGAGAAATAATATTATAATTGTATAAGAGTTTGGAAATATATATATAAACTCAAAACGCAGAAATGACATTCACATACTCTTAAAAATATGGCTTTTATATATTTAAAAATAACTACGTTTTATGAAAGTTAATTAGTTTTCTAATGGTTTAAAACAACTTTCTCAAACTGTGGGGCGCGCTTTCCTTGCTGGACGTGATAATTCTACGAGGGGGCGAGCATATTGAAAAGTTGAAAATAAAAGATTATTTAAAGAAATTACTAATTTGCTGAAAGTAAACAAACAAAATAAATTTTGACATAATAATAAATAAAATACACATTTACACTGATATCATACACTTATAACTATATCAGTAGTGCACAATGTATTTTATAGTTATTTATCAGTACTAAATTAAGAACAATTGTAATAATTACCATTTACCCATGGTTTTGTCATAAAAAATAAAAACCAAAATTATAACATTTATCTTGATAATTTGTACGGTCTATAATTAATCCCTTACAATTAATTCCTTAAAGTTACGCGATTCGCTTCCCAATGCAACCGTTTTCAACATAGGCGAGAGTATGTGATGTATTGGGGGGAAAGAAATGGCATAAGTAAGCAAAGCCTCTGAAATAAGTAAATCCTTCGCAAACAGTGTCAACGTACTTTTATTGCATTTCAAAGCCTTCGGAATAATTTTATGGATAGCATTGCACAGAAATGATGGTGCTTTGGAAAGACGTATATATACGTCCAGGGGAAATAAAGCTTTGGCGGATGGAGACGTTTATATACGCCGGTGGCAAGTAGTTTAAGTCGTATTGTAGGTTTACCATCAAAGTATAGTATTATATAATTTTATACATTGTTATTGAAGTGAGAAGGGTGCGATGAAAATTATGATTGAATATTGGGTGGCAAATATTGAAAGTTTGAGAAGCACTGGTTTAAAACACAGTGCTTCCTAACGTTTTTATCAGACCGGTCAACGTTTGATAATTTTACCATGGCCCACTGAAGGAAGGGGGTATTGTTTATATTTTTGATCGTTTTGATTTAATTGTTTTTAAATATGACTTCAAAATAAAATACAGTTACACCAAAAAATGAACAAAAGTGAAAGTCACACTAACCCAAGAAAAATACACCACAGTAAATAAAATCGAAATAATTTAATGTTCCTAGGATGCCCGGTACCTACCGTTTGATCCACGGGCCGGCACCGATACGCGGGCGGCGGCTTGGGGACCACTGGTTTAAGCTACCCATTCCATATTACTCTCCATTTATCCTTAAAAAAAACTTCTTTATAAAAACAAAACAAATATTCTTCTTCTTCACAAGTGATAATTCTTTTCAATCGTGTATATTATAAATCCATGATGATTTTGGAGATTTTATCAAAATCAAGTAAAGTATTCCACATAGTACCTGACTCTCATCTACCTTTAACCACTGAGGTGTTGGTTAGCTATAATCTTCCTTAGGAACCAGTTCGATCCAGATAAAATTATCCCTTTTCAATTACTTACAAAAGGGTAGTTAAGTGGTATCCAATTTCGACCCAAACACACATTTATAATTTTTTTGATCGAATAGAACAATCGTTTGATTTTACAAAACATATATGTTGCTTCTATGTTGCATATATGCTCAGTTACAATGAACTACATAAAATCAGAAAAACCGAAATGGTTTTAATCTATTAGGTGTGTTAAATTGTTCAAAATCTATCATGTTGCAAGTCTAATAACTCAAAATAGTGCACACATCTATGAAGCTTCTTAAACCTAATATTTCCATTATTCTCTAGAGAATGTACTAAAATAATTCTTACTCCATGAGTATTTTGTGAGTTATTGCCTATTATTTCAATAATGGCGTCGAAAATTATGACACATTTCTTATAATATTCGATAAAAGCTCTTAAGTTTTTATATGTTTATAAAACATTAAAATTTTAGTACTCACTAGAGTTTTCGCTAGACAAAGATATTGAGTTCGTTTTAGTAGTGTTTTTATTGGTATACGTTTATTTCTTTTTTCTCAAACTGCTTTTTATATATATATTAAAAAAAAACATTTTTTTTAACAAAATAAATTTTTAAATTTCAGCTATGGTGATTTTCGAAAATTTAGAAAATTTATTTTAAATATGGCTGCCTATATGTTAAAGTAATAGTATTTATTGGTATTGATTCCTAAGAAAGTATTTAAAATGAGCTATTTTTCAAAAAGTTTCTACCGAAAACGTATTTCACTTTTTTGCATATTTCCATAAGCAACTCTTTAAATGATTAAGAACTTGCTGTTAGAATAAAAACCAATAAAATCAAAATGCTTCTCAAACTTACAATATTCAATCATAATTTTCATCGCTCCCCCTCCTCCCCTCCATACAATAACAATGTATTGAATTTAATAATACTATACTTTGACGCTTAAGCTACAACACAACTTTAACCCCTTAAGGGCGTATATAAACGTCTCTCTCAGCCAAAGCATTAATTTTCTGGACGTATATATACGTCTTTCCGAAATACGATCTTTTCTATGCACTGCTATTCAAAAAGTTATTCCAACGGCTTTGGAATGTAATAAAAGGACCTTGACAGTGTTTGCGAAGGACTTACTTATTTCAGAAGATTTGCTTATTTATTCCTTTTCTCCCTCCTCCAAAAAAACATTACATACACGCATTTACATGGAAAAGGATGTCATTTTGAAGCGAATCGCATAACTTTTAATAGGCAGTTAAGAAGGCAACTGCCTATTCAAAGGCTTAAGGCACTTATCAAGGCACTTATTAAAAGGCACTTATCAAGGCATTTATTAAAAGGCACTTATTAAAAGGAACTTATCCAGATAAGTGTTAATACAAGCCCATGGGGTCACTGGTAATTATCAAACTTGTTCTTAACTTAGTATAGTTAAATTAATAATGAAATACATTGTACAGCACTGATACATTTACAAGTATATTTTGTCAATGTGTGTATTTCATTTTTTATTATGTCAGAGTGTATTTTGTTTGTATACTTTCAGTAAATTAATAATTTCTTTATAAAGGGTGGTATTTTTAGATGTATAGAACTTTAAATTGCAATAAAACAACGATGTATTATTCGATTGACATGAATTTTTTTTTATTCGAAAGATAATCTTGTGGCTTTACATTTTAAATAGGATCAAGCAAGGCGCAGATTCGTCGAATGGGCCCAAAACGAGATTGCCGTTGTTCCCGATTTTCATAAGCGAATTTTGTTTAGCGATGAAGCGCACTTCTGGTTGAATGGCTACGTCAACAAACAAAACTGCCGCATTTGGAGTGAAGCTAATCCACAAGTGTATGTCGAAACACCGTTACATCCAGAAAAACTGACTGTTTGGTGCGCTTTATGGGCTGGTGGAATCCTTCTTCAAAAACGATGAAGGCCACAACGTTACAGTCAATGGTGATCGGTATAGAGCCACGATTACTAACTTTTTCATTCCTGAATTGAACAATCATGATGTCCAGGAGCTGTGGTTCCAACAAGACGGCGCAACATGTCACACAGCTCGTGCCACAATCGATTTATTGAAAGACACGTTTGGTGACCGCCTAATTTCACGTTTTGGACCTGTGAATTGGCCTCCAAGATCTTGTGATTTAACACCGCTAGACTATTTTTGTGGGGCTATGTAAAGTCATTGGTCTATGCGTATAAGCCACAAACGCTTGACCATTTGGAAGACGACATTCGGCGTGTTATTGCCGATATACGGCCACAAATGTTGGAAAAGTCATCGAAAATTGACGTCCAGATTGACTACATCCGAGCCAGCCGTGGCAGTCCTATGCCAGACATCATATTTAAAATGTAATGCCACAAGATTATCTTTCGAATAAAAAAAAATCATGTCCATCGAATAATACATCGTTGTTTTATTGCAATTTCAAGTTCTATACCTCCAAAATACACCCTATATAAGTAATCTTTTGTTTTCGACTTTTAATATACTCGCCCCCCCCCTCGTTGTGGTATCATGCTCCCTAGGAGGCGCGCCCCTCAGTTCGAGAAACGCTGAAAAAAAGACACAAAACTTCACAAAATGAAATAATGAAAAATAAGAGCGAGCCTAGAATAAAATGCCTCTCTGCCTTTTTATTATCTTTTAACTGTCATGCTCAGGCATGGCATTAGTGCTCTAAGATAAGTATTTACATGTAAAGCAATGTATCGAGATACATTGATTTACTCGAGCAGTGTCTCGATACATCGCTCGAGTATTATACGGAGTAATTTTTTAGAGCATCTAACTCCCGAATACAGCTTATTACATTTTTAAAATTTCGAATCGAAGTTGTAGAAGAGCTGTTTTATAATTGTGATGACAGAGCTTCTGGACAAAGCAATCCTGGCAGACCAACTACAGTAGATAACCCTGCCCGTCTTAGTGAACCTCACTTTATATCCCATATATTCCTTCTACTGTTACAAACGGAAGCCTACAAGACAGTGCAAAGTTTGCTGTTCAAAAAAATGGAAGTGGAAAAAATATTAGGTAGAAAACACGATTCTGGTGTAATAATCGCAGAGGAGGGTTTGTGCTTGGAAAAGTGTGTTTTTCCAGTTAAACTACACAAAACTTAATTAATGAGCTCAAAACTTAAACTCAGTGGGGTACCAGCCATTGAGAGCCAGGGCCTACTGTGCCCATCCCAGTTTACGTGATCATTGGGCACTGAGGTGCATGAGCAGATGTCCCGATCAGGTGGTGAGTCTGAAGCAAGCCCTTGTTAAGTCCCCAAGCAAGCTTGGTACTCATTTATCGAACTACTGCAGTAGGGATGAAAGGCTGAATAGTTAATGAGCTACTAATCTACGTATTTCTTTCTATTTTGTTACTTTTTTTAGAAAATAATGCTCCACTAGAAACGTATTTTACCACTGGCACGCTGCATAGCAACCTCCTCAAGCGAATATGCAGTTGCTACAAATCCTTAAAAATTTGTACGTATGTAATTCAATGTATCAATTGTTAACTACTAAGTATGTTTTATTTTGTACTAAACACAACACACACATATTTGATTTTCGCAATAAACATTTTTAAAATTTATTCACCAAAATCCTAAAAAATGTACTCAGTTATAAGAAAAATAATTTTTATTTTTATTTTTGAGGTCTATAGAAATATTTTATATTGTGTATACTTCATATTCTCCGTTTAACAAGTTCGAATTGTGGTTTTTTTTCGTTCAAATATATTAGTTCTTATTGTTCCTTTTCTGCATAATTCGTATCTTTAAATTTGTTGAACCTTAACGATGCTAAAAAACCCTCCACAAAACAACCATTCTCGGAGTGTAATGCTTTTTCATCTAGTTCAAAACGTCTATTTTCTGCCTGCAAATAGAGAAAAAAATTATGGTGCGGTCGGTGATTAGTACTTTATGCGTCACTTTAAACACGGTCCAATGACACAAATATCACCCCAGATGAGAATACGCATCCATCTTTCCTGGCATGCACGTTCGTGCCTACCTTCGATTAATTGAAGCACGCTAGGGCTGCAGAATCACGCTTGTTAATCCCCGACACATGCCTCCCAAACCCAAACTTTTATTTAACAAGCAGATTAGCCTGGAATAAAAATTCTTCGACATAGGTTTTTCTCTTTTTATGACTGTCGTTCGAAATTCCTCGGTGGTGGCGGCGGGGATCTTCAATCATGAGAGGTCAATGAACAAAAATCGTTTGCTTAAGTTCAGCTCTTAAGCACCTTTAGAATAAACAATGTTTGTAATAGAAACAAAATGATCTTGTAATGCCTATGTATGCCTGACGATATTTGCTCACGAAGCCTCGTTATCTATCGTTTCTTTTTTATTATTGGTCATGTTAGTTCGAAAATGGGTGGAGATCCAATTGATTGTTAGGTAGGCGCTCAAAATGTCTTGATTTTCATTAGTTGAATGTCTCGGACAATTCTTGCGATCCATTAAAAGTACTCCAAAAATACGGTTCAGCATTTGGAACCATTTACAAGGGCGCTCATATTATTGAACTTTGTTATATAAACCCGGACCAAGCAATTAGGATAATACACATTCGTTAAAGAAAAAGGGAAACTTGTATGGATATATAATCGCTTTAAAATAAATTTGTGCTTAATTCTTTTGTTGAAGCTTAAGATTCTACCCTCATTGAAGATAATTGACTAATGTTGCTAAATTATGCATAATTATGTAAAGTAAATCATTTTAAAAATAGTTTATGCCACGCCTAAGTCAGTTAATGGGTTGGGATAACGATTTTTTTTTGACATTTTAAAGTTGGTTTAAAGCGTAAAAAATATTATTGATAGATTCCAAAGACGAAAATGAAACGAATAATGCAGCTTCGGTTCCTACTCCATCCGAAATTAGGAGCATCTTATGAAGTATGCGCAGTTATTTAATCGCACATTCCAATAGTGAAATGAATAACAAAATGGATGAAATCGAACAATTTTTGTTAACAATTTCATACTAAAAAAGACAATACAAAGAAAAATATCAGGTCTTTTTCCGAATAAATGTTTTGTTTTTCGAAGTCTTGAAAATTTGGTATTAAATTTCATTAAATTCTTGCAAATGTTTAAATTTCACTGGTTTTTAATAAGTACATGCTTGTATACATATTTGCGTAAATAAAATGTATTCTAATAAACTTAATTTTTTTGTTAAAAATATATATATATGGGTTTTTTTTTTTTTTTTTTTTTTTTGCGATGTTCTTCAACACGAAAAAATATTTCAGTCCCTTCAGTTTCGTCCTAAATGATTTTTACTGCAATTATAAATAATATTTTCATTTTAAAATTAAATTTTTTGTTAAACGTGTATTTCATAAGTTCCATTAAATATGTAAAACATTTTTATACGTTTCATTTTAATCTTAAGTGGACTATAACGCATGAATGAATAGCTTTTTGATATTTAGTGCCAGTTCAACTAGAATATGCACTTGAAATTGTTTTAAGAATATTATTACAAGAAAAAAACTATTTATTTTGAATTCTTGGGCAAAAAATTGGAAAGAGGGACATTTCTTAAACATTCTCCCTTTATGAAAAATGCTTCGATAGCTAAAACCTTTATGCAAAACCTGAACTATATATAAGAGTTTTAAAAAACTCACATTATTTTCAGAGTTACGACCAATTGAAATAAAAATTTAATTAAATTTTAATAAAAATCTGGTAAAGTGTGGTTAGCGACGCTGACTGCCGTACCATAGGGCTGGGTTCGAATCCTATGCAAGACATGGATGTTTGTAAATGTATAGTGCATTTGCGGCATGGGGGTACTCTAAATAGCTGTCGAGCCGCAAGTCCACTCATGAGGTTGGTGAAAGGGCAAGAGAGGTAGGGTGCCCCAGAACCCCCAGGGTGTTCCCCCCTTAATTGGAGTGGAACCGAGTTAAATCTTGTACTGTAACCTGCATGGTGCTCAAGGCTACGGCCAACAGCAGGTGTACATCTAGAAGTCCAACCTATCTCAAGCTCGAGTAACTTTCCTTCCTGCCCTCTAGGAAGGACAAGACAGCGGCAACAATACCGTTGCGGTAATACGCAAGTACCACTTGTATAATTTACATATGGCCGTCGGTAGCCTAATGGTTTGAGCACCGGACTCCGGACCGGATGGCCTGGGTTCGATGCCCGTACCGCCAAATGCCCTCCGAGTACACATGGAGTACGTGCTCATTATATCAGTGGGTCCGAAAGTCTTGTGGGCTGCATCACGAGTGCAGGGAACTGGAGAAACTTTCCCTACACTTCAATTCCATACCTAAATTGTGGAGGTGGAGATAGATGGAGGCACCATCTATCGTAATATTCGATCGTTCCTCCGGGAATTTCACAGAGCTAAATCGTACTGTCATCTGTGTGGTGCTCAAGGCTAAAGGCCAACGACAAACGTACATCTAGCCCATTGCCACGATGAATTTCGTGGGCCTCGATCTGACTATGTCAGACAGATGGCATGAGCAACAACAACAACATCATAACATATATAACGTCGTATACTATGTAAGGCAAGGAAAATTTATGTCCTGAGAACCATTTAATTTTCTTAAAATTCTCTTAGCAAACAAAATAAGAGGGTTCGTACTTCTTCACAATTAATGTTTTTACTTTCTCGTAATCTCTTAGTAGCCAACACTAACATAAACAAAAATATTGACAGATTTCTCTCCAATTAACTTCATTAAAATTTCGGATTTTAATTGGTTTTGTCTCATTTTTGTGCTTAAATGATCTTTCTACTAAATAAATATAAATAATAATAAAAAACATATTCCATGCTTTGTATTTTCTGATCTTCGATCTCCTACATAAGAATATGTTTTTTTTTTTCAATTATTTTCGCTTGCGCTCCTCTTACTCACTGGAGTTGAGTGGAAGTAGGCTTCATGACAGCAATATTTAAACAAATAAAATTTCACAGGAAAAAGTGTGCATGAAATTTTTACCTAAGCACAAACATTCGTCTAAAATGTTTTCAATTCAAAACTAAACGAGTGCCGCAGCTTCCAACACGATTGCCAATAGAAGCCGAGTAAATTCGAGCTAGCGTAACGCATCCAGAGTTTAATTTAGATTCAGCATAACGTACTTAAAGAAGTTGTCACTTCAAAACAGTATCCATTTATACGCTTTTTCAAAATCATGGTTACAAACGTGTTCACACTCACCAATGAATTACTTTTAAAATGTGTTTGACTTAGGTTGCGTTTTTTAAGAAAGTGTTATGCATTTACACAAAGGACTTTTTCCAGTCAATTAATAGAAAAAAATATTTCTTAGAAAAGTTTTATAAAAGCAAATTTTTGTTTTGATTACAAACTCAAAATTGGATTCCTCAGTGGTGGACATAATGATCGTACCATTAGAACAACAGTAGAATTTCGAACATCCCTTATCAATTGAAAGTGTAACCATAAACATTTAAAAATAATTGATTATAAAATGATGCTCCGCAACCGTGACTTTTTAATTGTTAACTGTATTCCTATGCCTTAATTCTCAAGCAATACCTAATAATTGCAACCTTTAGAACTTCGTTTACCAAAAGTTTTTGTTTTGTTTTTACTTTTGTAACGATACAAAAGTGGAATATTTTTTCAGTGTTGATAAATTCTATACAAAAACAAAACCTTTTTTTTTATTATTTTAATGTTTGATAAGTGTAACTTCTAATGATTTATTTTTAATGCTCTTTAACTGCTATGAGCAAAACCAGAAAAAAGTTTATTTTCAAAACCGTTGGCATAAAAAGTATTTATTTTTGAGGCAGTTTATTTTAGAATTTTTAGATAATAAAATGCTGCATCGCACTCATATCTTGTTTTTATTTTGCATACTACTTGATAAAAATATTAAAACTTTTCAAATCCTAATAATTTTTGTTTTTAAAAGGAAAATTAACATATCTTTGTAAAAAAAATATTTGCACAGTTGAATTATTATTATTTTAACCCATACTAAGTACAATTTGAGCTCAATTGTATCTTCTTTACACTATGTTTCCCCCTTTTCTATGAAATTAAAGTATCTGGTTATGTTCAGAGCCATGATTTTGCAGAAGCTTATAAATGAGAATAGACTCTTTTTTATATTTAGTGTCACTTGAATTAAAATATATACATAATATTGTATTAAGAATATTAGTTCCTTAAAGAATCATTTGAATGCAATTTTTTAGCAAAATAAGAAGAAATAATGACATTTTCCAAGACATTGTTCTTGTTTGAAAAAACTTTCATAATATTTTACCTATATATAGCTAAGATTACAGAGCCTGAACTAGGATTTTAAAAATATACAGTTTAATGAGTGGATCTCTCTCTCTCTCTATTCATATTTTAATATATTACATTATAGAAATTTTAACAAAAAGACCGTTTTTAATTTCAATTGATCGGTAACTCTGAAAGTAATGTGCATTTTTCAAAAGTCCTAGTCCATACTCCATAGAGAAGTTATAGCTACATATATAGACAAAATATTATTTTTATAGATACAATTTTCAAAAAAATTAAAATATTTTGAAAATGTTTTTCCTTCATTGTTTTCTGAAAAAATGCATTCAAATGCTTTTTTTGTAATATTCTGAAAACAATGTTATATGCATATTCTAATACAAATGACACTAAATATTAAAAAAATTATTCATCTATATGTTTTTCAAAATCATGGTTCCGAACATAGTCAAATCACATTACAGTAGAGTCCCGAAAACTCGGTACTCGATAACTCGGCCACATCCTTGAAGGTCAAAGAAACACCACGGTAACCACCCTAACATGAAGTAATGCGAGCACAAATTAGGGTTTGGAAAATCAAAGAAACCACTGGCCTGGATGAGCTGCGCAATTTTCAAAGAATTGTTTTATGAATCGTCTGTTCCATCGGCTGAGCAGTTTTTAAAATCTGAAAAACTACTAAGGAAAGGTATTCTAATTTTAGACAACGTGTTTTCGCACCCAGACATTGAAGAATTAAAAAAGGGGGACACACATAAGAGCAATGTTTTTTACCAACCAATGTCCCGATGTTATGCCACTTAATGGACCCAGGAGTTTCGGTTAGTTTCATGAGAAAGAGAAGAGAGAGTTATGGGTGCAAGGTATTTATTTTTCCTTCTTTCTGCAAACGATGGTGCTCTCAAAGTCTTATTCAGAACATGAAGAAATTTAACCTATAGTATGTTGTTTGGGTTGAGGACGCCTGGAAAAGTTAGAGTCATTAACATTAATTCGTTTCTGGTGAAACTTCTTGACCACGAGGGAAATGAGTTCGTTGGACATGATGATACAGAAAATGCAAGCTTATTCGACCTCCTGAGAAATTTTCCTGGATGTGCAGAAGCAGTTGAAAATAACATCGAGCAGTGGTTCCAGAAAGATATCGAGTGCAGTAGAACCTGTTTTTGTGCGGTCCTTTTTTTATGCGATTTATTTTTGTGCGATTTGTTCTATGTGACTTTCTCTGTACAATCTTTTTTTATGCGGTCTATGAATTCCCACGGCTATGGCACCACTGTAACGTTTTCAATCCATTTATCAGAGGCGTAATGAAAAATATTAAGCCCCTCCCTCCCTGAAAGTCAGGTTTTGACTTTAATATTTTATAAATTGGGTAAATGCGTACTTAGCGTTAGTTAGACCTTGGCCCCTAGAGTTCTGCCCCCTATTGAATGGGGGCTGTGGAGGTGCACGTTACGCCTCTGCAATGTACATATATACACTTCAAGACGCTCTTTTCATTTATTATAAACAGTCTTCTTACAATGCACTTTCAGTTGTTTTGTCTCAATGCATCATTAGCCCACGCTTCATTGAAGACGACATTTTCAATGACAGAGGCATTATTAATAACTTCATACATTATGAAGACGGACAAGAAGAATCGGATTCTTTGAAAGCGGATAAAATATATGCAGGGATCTAGCTTTCCAATAAATCAGAAAAGCATTTTCTTAAAATAGATACCAATGCCGAGAAAGGAGTTTGAAATTACAAATAGAGCTTAGATCACGCATATCTAGTTATCGTGACATTTACAAGCACCTGACCACCAGATCTTCGTCACAAATACTTATCTGTTACTTTATGTTGCCAAAAAATAAATCAACTGAAACTGTACCTTCAAGTGACAAAAGCGATTTTGAACTTATTCATCATACGGTGATGAGAGCTTTGGATTATGATGAGCAGTTATGTGTGGCGCATTTTGAAGACAATGAGAAACTAAATGTTTTTAAAATGCTTCCATGTGCAATATTTAATTATTTATTTGTTATATAAGTATTCTTACATAAATTCCATATATAATTGGCAAATTTTTTAAACGCTACTTTTCTTATGCGGTCACTTTCCACCGCATAAAAAAAGTTTTCTTTAGTATTTCTACGAATTAGTTGGTTATAAGGAAGAATTTATGAAATTTTCAAATGTTTGTGTGTTTATTTTTATGCCGTATCTATCTACCGCCCCAAAACAAGTTTAACTGTAAAATATTATGTCCGATGCAGAAATTATTTCTGCTGTACCAGTTAATGAAAAAATGCCGGAAAAGGATGAAGGCGTTAACGTTGAGAAGAGGTACCGTAAAAACTTCTAAAATATCACATAGTAAGGAACTAAATCTGTCGAAACCGCCATTCAGTACTTTGAACTACAAGCCCCAAGTTGGTAATGAACTTACTGTTCCTTCGTCGTATTTGTGATGAAGCAGAAACATATGTAAAGTGCAGTACGGAAAATAACAAGACATTTCGCATTTCTCTAAGAAAAAAGTCAGTTTTTCCAAAGTTCGTTTCTTAATTTTCCCATTACAGGCACCTTTATTTTTTAATAAAATATTTTCTAAGGTGTGCTCACAAAAATTACTTATACAATGTATTAATTACTTTTCATTTTCTTGTTGTAAAATGTGCTCTTTTCTTTCACAAATTACATACTTTTCCTTTGTTCAAAGGTATTTGGGTACTTTATTGCTTGTTGTGGTGTTTTTAAACAAACAATACATACATGTGCACTACAATATTTTCTGAGGAACCACTCGGTAATTCTTTTTTATCCCATTCTCGATAACATGGCATTTTCAAAACATTAGTAATATTTGGCCCACAATTAGGCCGAGATTTCGAGACTCTAATATGCCATGATTTAGCTCTAGTAAGAACCAATGCTGTAACAAGTTAAAACTTCTACTGATGCCGGAAATATTATAGAAATATTGAATAGCAAATTTAAACACTAAACATTCCCATGATTCTTTCAAGAATTACAAGAAAAGTAGATAAATATATTTTTGATATTTTTTTCCTTGTTGAGTTGTGGATTGGTAATTATCATTGCGGACCTAGTACATTTCCCCGGGAGCTGGTATCACCAGTGTGGAACCATTTTGGTGGATATCAATTACCGCAATTTAATTTTGATACCCAGTTTCCTCATCAGAATAAAGTACATGAGCTCTGACAAAGCGAAACTGTTCTAGGAGTATGATGCACTTTTTATGTATAAACAGTTGTTTTCATCCAGTCTAGTTTACTAACAAAATACAAGTTGTATAAATAAAATTTTAAATTTACTCGAATTGTGTCTCATCTAAAATTTTCTCGGTAGTCGATTGATTATTGTCGACAACTCTCTCGTGGTCGGTTTTGTTTTTATCAAACATGAATTTGATCCAACGTTCAGAGGGGCTGATGCGTATTGAAACTGTTGAGGCTCAAAGTCCTCACGTTGATTCAGTGTGGAAGTTTGGAGAGTATGATTCCAGTGTAGGTATTACCTCAACAGTTTTTCTCGTGGTTCAACATTTCAAAGTCTGTCGAGATATTAATGAGTTTGAGACGTAAGAAAAGAAAATTCCTTCAATCAATCTCTCAAAACTGGCAGGGAAGATAAGAATACATCAAAATGTAAAGAATTTTACCCGGAAAATGTTAACAGTTATTTCTATATTATCTTATAAAGTAAGTAAAAACCTATTATTTTTATATAAAAATGCTATAGTTCCCCTTTTTTGTCAAATATAATTAACAACCTCTTTACTTTTTGCACTATGCATGTTTAGGTACCATAATTGTATTTCGTCCCAAACGATGCATATTTTATGGATTTTTTCCTACAAAATGAAACAATATTGATACTTAGAAATTCTTCTGAAAGAGTAAATACAAGAAAGCAATACAATTTTGAAAATTTATACTCAAAACAAACCCCTACCATGTTAATAAAAGGAATAAAAAAACATAACATAAAAGTCTTATAAAAATAAAAAGAAAATAGAAAGAACATTTTATGGTAGATATAAGTTATTGTGAGGAAGTTAAATACCCTAAACTCGTAACTATACCCTAACCTTTCATGTTTTCATATTTTATTTAGTAAAAATTATTGCTTGTGTCGTAAAAATATTTTTTCCTCATCAACTCATTATACTATTTATATGCTATGTAATCTAGATTTTATTTGTGTTAAGGTATCTGACTAGATTGAAAAATGATTTTTAGGTGTTTGATGTTTAGTGTTGTTTGGGTCATTAGGGAAAAAAGAAATTAATTATTGAGGAAGAAGGACTAATACCATAAGTCTAGAGAGATTTTTAAGTTCTTTTATAGCATTTACTTTATCTAACTTTATCTAACTAATAAAAATATTTTTTTTAATTCGTTTTTTGAAGAATGAACTTTTCTTGATAATTTGTTTACGGAAAATGGGATATATTCTAAATAATCCAATCAAATGCAATGGAATTTATAAAATATATGCTATGGGCCCTTCCGAGTGTAACAAACCGCAGGCTTTAAGACTGCTACATTTAATCACAATTTACAGCCATTTTTAGCTTAGAACATGCAGTAATTTTGACAAAAAAGCATGACCATCAAATTTAAAAATGCTAATAAAATATTTATTTCGTAAACAATTTTTTATCCTGTAGTTTGTGACACTTCAGAGGGATCAAGAAGTATATCAATGACGTTAAAATTGCCTAATGTGAAATTTATTTTTATTTATCACGTTTTTCTAAACTTAAGAAATTTTGTGCTAAATTCTCCTAAAAATAATTTTTTTTCAAAAAAAGGGCGATACATGTTAGTTATTTAATAGTTATGACTTTTTAAGTTTATTTAGGTTCTTTAAAACAATAAAATTATTCAGAAAATCAATTTTTGAAAAATTTATCTCTGAACCTAATCGGATACCTTAATACTTCTTTCCTGTCTCAAAGAACAGCTAACACAAACAATACACCTCATAAATTTAAACTAAGGTCTGATGACAAGGTCGAAATCTGAACTGGCACCCTATTCAAGACAATGGTAGGATTATCTCATTTACGATATATATAACATTAAATACATATTAAAGTGCATCGATGATGTAAATCTTTTTTTTTATATCTAAGTGAAAAAGATAGTTTGAAAATTCCAATCGATGTTTAAAATGGAATTTAGATAGACATAGGTACAAATCGTTCAGGTAATTTTATTAATGAAATAAATAATGAATAACTTTTTTTATGAAATATATAAGCGCTTAGTTTTAATGCAATTAATTTATCGTCTGAGTACTTTAAGTACCGATACTCGAACTCGTGGACTTCGTGTCTCAGGTCTGAGTCCTGGTGAACTGAAAACTCACCGTGTAGAAGGGCTGATGCATGTTAAATCTGTTGAGGCTCTAAGTCCTTCCCAGTGGCGTAGTGAGGGATTTCGCCGCCTGGGGCCTACCGGAAATTTATCTTCTCTATATTTTAATTATTAGTCAAGAAAATTAAAAAAAAACAGCTTAAATTTTTTTTTATTCATTAAAAATGCACTTTTTTAGTTTTTTTATAGTAAAATCTCTTATACAATTTTCAATATCGATATGTATGTCATGTTCAATTTCCAGAATAACTAAATTTATTAGCCTTAACGTGGACATAGGTAATCTGAGATATTTTTTGATTAATTTTAGCTTAAAGAAGCTTTTCTCGCAACTAAAAATTCTCAACATTATAACAATGCTTGATAAGCCATTTTTTTTTCAAAAGTTTGGACTCAATAATATATTTTAATAATTTCGTCCATGCTCAAGATCACTCCATGCTTTAAAGAAGTGTATTTTTGCGCTAGATTCTGCAACTGCTGGAATCTTTCTCGAATTTCAGCAGTTACTCTGTCTATTGAAGAAAACATTGTTCGCCTCAAGTCATCTTCGTACAATATAACTAAACATCTTTACTTCCTTCGCCAAATATATGCTTCCTCCTGACTCGTCTTGAGAGTTCAGAAGAAATCTCACACAAGCTCTTCACATTAACTTATAGCATATATTAAAGCGTCATCCACGAATTCCTCTCATTTTGCTTCTAATACGGTATGTAAAGCACGTATGTTTTTAACACATTGATGGATATTTAGTCCCTCTGTTTGCAAATAATTTTGAACGTAATTGACTTCACACAGTACCGGTTGTCAGAAGCCTAAGTAACACAAAAACGAATGCGATTGCTCAGCGTCTAATAAACTCCCTGCATATGTGCGTATATCAAAGCTTTCACTCGTTTCCGTCAGTTTCGTCGCGTGGGCGCGATTTGGAGTTTGAAATGTTTTTTGAATTTAAATATGGCGGGCGGTGCTTGCCGCCGCCCCTTTACGTATGCCACTCGGGGCCATGGACTCCTCTGCACCTCCCACACTATGACATTGGTCCTTCCATTGACATGATGTGGTAGTTCAAAAATAGGAAAGTGCTCAGGTGTCGTCCCGCCAATCTACCGATGTTTACAATTGTGAGGTCCGTCGCCAATAACTCTGGTATAGCTTTACTGTGCAATAATAATTTCCATTTCATTGAACATTTTTTCAGCATAGGTAGATTCTGATAAATAATAATTTTCCCCCATATATCCGCGATCCACCTTAGTTCGTAGAAGAGTTTCTGATTTCCCGGTTTTTTTCATTTCCGGGAAATCCCGGTAACGTAATAGTCATCACTGGAATACCCGAAAATACATCGAAATTTCGAAAAATGTAAAAACGAGTTATTTTTATTGGCATTATATATATAATGAAATTATATAAAACAAGGATACATATATGTATAAATTTCAAAATTTGTAAATTATGCATTTTCAGAGAGCTAAAATACAAACAAATATAAAATATGCTAATTATTAATTTCTTTAAGTATGGTTTGAGAGCAAACATACACACACAAGTATAATCTATACTTTTATCACTCAGCCTAGTTCTTAGCTTTATTATGAACAACACAGAAGAAAATCCTCTCTTCATTTCAGTTGATGTTTGAGAAATTGTTTTCAAAATCTTACCCAGTTTCATGTTGAAGGATGTATTTTCAGTTATATTTAATCAGATCTCAATAACTTACTTTTTTAATGTTGCTACTAACAGATAAATAGTAACACAAGCACAAAAAACTTAAAAATTTATGTGGCATGCAGCCAAAAGCAATCTTCGCGCGCAGGCGCAGCTAAGTGAAACAAAAACTGAAACTATGAGACAGTGAACCTTTAGAGAGAGAAAAGCGAAGGAGAACGAGAGAGGTGCGCGAGCAGTTTACCTTCTGCATATCATCGTCAAACTTATCTGTTAAAATAGCTACCTTTTTAATTAATTTTTGTTTAAGTTTTAAAATAAAATAGAAGAAAGACAAACGTCTTGGACCCCTTGTTGTCTCCCACAAATTATGGGGGGCTCGGCCGCGATCGAAAAAATTTCGATTTTGAACCAAAAAGTCTGGACAATGAACAAAAGCGTCCGTGAAGGAGACGCTCCGCCATTTTCGGAAAATTCGTTCAACCTGTGTAGAGGTTTGAACTCAGCATGAATACTCCGCCTGTGTAGAGGTCCGGGATTGAAAAAAATTTCGATTTTGATCAAAGTTTGGAACGTGAACAAAAGCCGTCCGTGGAGAGACGCGCCGCCATTTTTCGGAAACTTCGTTCCGCCTGTGTAGAGGTTGGAACCCATCGACGAAAATCCGCCTGTGTAGAGGTTGGATCCACTCACATATAACCTGCGAAGAGGTGTCAATTCGAACAATTTCAACTATATTACCTGCGTAGAGGTGAAATCATTGGAATCGAAATTTTTCTTCAATTATTGGATACATCGTACGTGCGAGCAACAAAGGGAGCTAGAGAAAAAAAAGGTAGGATCTTTCCATATTTTTCTAAAATGTATAAAAACGCTCTTAAAGAGGATCTCATAAGAGTTGTTGAGGATCTAGACGGTACTGTGGAGTACGGACACTATAGTTAAACTAAAGACTAAAAATTGAGAACAGTAGTACATTTGAAAGTGATCCAGATTTCTAGTTAAAACTTTAATTAAAAACTGTATAGATGAGAGGGTATCGCGAAACGAAAGAAAGTAACTTTAGAAAAAACAGAAAATTGAGCTCACTTGAAACTACAGTTAGCAAAATTAGAAAAAGTCGAACTTCAAACGGCTAAAAATAAAGCATTAAGTTTAAATCCTGCAGCTAAAGTCGAGAGAAACAGTTCGAAACTTTAAATAAGGAAACTGCAACCCATATTGGCATTCGAAGCAGAAGATTGGTTCAGGCCTATTGATTTAGCTAAAGGGAGTGTGATATTTATATTTCATCTAAAAACGGATCACGTAAAGGAAATTCTTATTATTTATGGATATACCCAGACCCCTTTAAAATAGATCCGCAAAACTTTAAACCAAAGATTAAAGAGAACTATCCCCAATATCTTGAAAGAAAATAAAAATTGCTTTATATGCGGTGATTCATCTCATTACGCAAGAGACTGTGAAGCGTTTTAAACCTAAAGAATCTACAACCACATCCATAATAGAATAAACGTGAATACTTTGAAAATCGAGCGAAAAACAAAATAGCGATGAATTCAAACAATTTCAATATGTAAACATTTTTGTAGAAAATCAGCCTGTAACAGCCTTGATTAATTCAGGTTGCCAGATCCCAGTTTTAAATTCCTCACTAATTAGAGTGAAACACCTTCCGAGAAATCATAACATTAAGTTCATGTTTTGGCGAACAGCGAATGGTAGAAGTTAAACCCATAAATATTTCTCTTAATCAACACTCTCGGTCTAAGTGTTCGAACGGCAATATCACCGACCTTGACCGAAGAATTTATTATACCCAGTGTATATGCTGAAATAAAGAAACTAGGCCACGCAAAGAGCGATGTTTTATTGAGTGAAAGTGGATCCTCTTTGGAGTTTTCATTTTAATTCAAATGTTTCTGTTTCAAGTGTGATAAAAAACTCTAGTTATGATTTGCCTTATGTTAAAAACTTTAATACTAGAAATGATTTGAGTTCTCTAATTAAGGATTATAAATGTAATAAAATTAAGAGTACTAAGTTAAAATTGAGCATTATAAGAGAAAAATGTTCTGATATATAGTATTGTGTACGAAAGTAAATGGTGCCATGAAAACGAGTTCCGTGAACTTCAACACCCCTTTACCTATGAAGAGTAAATATAGACGGTTTGCGTTGCTCCGGAAAATCTTCCAGCCCTGGCAGTGAAACGGAGGAAAAAAAAGAAATCGTTTTGAACAGACGTCCAGAACTCTAGAGAGGAAAATATCGATGCGTTCAACCAAAAGATCAACTTGTTAAAAAAGACGTTCTTATGCCTGTGAAACACAATGTTTTCCTGTGGAACCTTCCGGATGTCGAAAGAGGTGCCTTCACATGATGGAGAAACTGTCTAGATTCAAGAAACATTATGATATGTTAAATCTCTATGTATTTGTCGTATGGGTCTCCACACACGAACAAGATTGTC